>CM038682.1:606801142-607108949 GCA_021605205.1 Aegilops longissima
CGGTACACATGGAGCATACATATAGAGTCATATTTTGTTCTAAGAATCGAGTTGTAATTGTTGAGTTGTAAGTAAATAAAAGTGTGATGATCATCATTATTAGAGCATTGTCCCAGTGAGGAAAGGATGATGGAGACTATGATTCCCCACAAGTCGGGATGAGACTCCGGACGAAAAAAATGAAACAAAGGAGGCCATAAAAAAAGGCCCAAATAAAAAAATGAGAGAAAAAGAGAGAAGGGACAATGTTACTATCCTTTTACCACACTTGTGCTTCAAAGTAGCACCAAGATCTTCATGATAGAGAGTCTCTCATTTTGTCACTTTCATATACTAGTGGGAATTTTTCATTATAGAACTTGGCTTGTATATTCCAATGATGGGCTTCCTCAAATGCCCTAGGTCTGCGTGAGCAAGCGAGTTGGATGCACACCCACTTAGTTCTTTTGTTGAGCTTTCATATACTTATAGCCCTAGTGCATCCGTTGCATGGCAATCCCTACTCACTCACATTGACATCTATTGATGGGCATCTCCATAGCCCGTTGATATGCCTAGTTGATGTGAGACTATCTTCCCTCTTTTTGTCTTCTCCACAACATCATTCTATTCCACATATAGTGCTATATCCATGGCTCGCGCTCATGTATTGCGTGAAGATTGAAAAAGTTTTGAAAATGTTAAAGTATGAAACAATTGCTTGGCTTGTCATCGGGGTTGTGCATGATTTAAATATTTTATGTGGGGAAGATGGAGCATAGCCAGACTATATGATTTTGTAGGGATAACCTTCTTTGGCCATGTTATTTTGGGAAGACATAATTGCTTAGTTAATATGCTTGAAATATTATTATTTTTATGTCAATATGAACTTTTTTCTTGAATCTTTCGGATCTGAATATTCATACCACAATCAAGAAGATTTACATTGAAATTATGCCAAAGTATCCTCCGCATCAAAATTCTCTTTTATCATTTACCTACTCGAGGACGAGCAGGAATTAAGCTTGGGGATGCGATCGTCTCCAACGTATCTATAATTTTGATTGCTCCATGCTACTTTATCTACTGTTTTGGACTATATTGGGCTTTATTTTCCAGTTTTATATTATTTTTGGGACTAATCTATTAACAGGAGGCCCAGCCTGTAATTGCTGTTTTTGCCTATTTGGTGTTTCAAGAAGCGGAATATCAAACGAGTCCAAACAGAATGAAACCTTGAAGCGTTATTTTCTCACGAATGTGATCCGGGGGCGTGGACCCTACTCCAAGGAACGAAAGAGGCAGTCACGAGGGTGGGGGGGGCGCGCCCCTAGGTAGCGCGCCGCCTCGTGGGCCCCTGTTGCTCCACCGACGTACTCCTTCCTCCTATATATACCTATTGTTGGGGAGCGTAGTAATTTCAAAAAATTCCTACGCTGCGCAAGATCATGGTGATGGCATAGCAACGAGGGGAGAGTGTATGTCCACGTGCCCTCGTGAACCGTGGCGGACGCGTTATAACAACGCGGTTGATGTAGTCGTCACGTCTTCACGATCCGACCGATCCAAGTACCGAATGCACGACACCTCCGAGTTCAGCACACGTTCAGCTCGATGGCGATCCCGGGCTCCGATCCAGCAAGCGGCGGGGATGAGTTCCGTCAAGCAGCGAAGTGGTGGCGATGATGATGCTCCACCGACGCGGGGCTTCGCCTAAGCTCATGACGATATGACTCTACGGCGCAGGGCTTCGCCTAAGCTCATGACGATATGACCGAAGTGGAATATGGTGGAGGGGCACCGCACACGGCTGAGAACGATCCGTAGATCAACTTGTGTGTCCATGGGGTGCCCCTGCCCTCGTATATAAAGGAGGGAGGAGGAGGCCGGCCCTAGGAGGGCGCGCCATGGGAGTCCTACTCCCACCGAGTAGGATTCCCCTTTCCTAGTCCAACTAGGAGTCCTTCCATGTATTAGGAGTAGGAGACAAGGAAGGGAAGAGAGAAGGAAGGAAGGAAGGGGTGCGATTATGCGCCCGATGCGCTATATCTCCCACGTGTCGAGGCACGACTTAGAGGCATAACGCATTGAAAGCAATGTCGCAAGTGAGGTAATCTTCACACAACCCATGTAATAATCAAGGGAAAGATACATAGTTGGCTTACAATCGCCACTTCACACAAGATTACATAATTAAACATACATCATTGAGTACACTCAAGGTCCGACTACGGAACCAAAATAAAAGAAGATACCCCAAATGCTAACACAGATCCCGAATCGTCCCAACTGGGCACCACTCGATCATCTGGAAGCGACACATAGTAACGACCACGTTCCTCGTCAAACTCCCACTTGAGCTCGGTGGAATCACCTGACAGCCTCATCGGAACCTGCAACTGTTTTGGAAGTATCTGTGAGTCAGGGGACTCAGCAATCTCACACCAGCGAGATCAAGACTATTTAAGCTTATAGGAAGGACATAGTAGTAAAGTGGAGCTGCAGCAAGCGACTAGCATATATGGTGGCTACTTCGCAAAAGAGAGCGAGAAGAGAAAGCAAAGCACGGTCGTGAAACTAGTAGTGATCAAGAAGTGATCTGAACTACTTCGTCGGACATAACTCCAACACCGTGTTCACTTCCGGACTCGCCGAGAAGAGACCATCAGTTACACCTTGGTTGATGTGTATTTTAATTGAGGTCGACTTTGGGTTTTCTACAACGGACATTAACAAATTCCCATCTGCCTCATAACGCGGGCACGGCTTTGAAAGATATTACCTGCAGGGTGTCCCAACAGCCCATTATAAGCTCTCACGGTCAGCGAAGGATTATTCCTTCTACGGGAAGACCCGATCAATCTCGGAATCCGGACTACAAGACATCTCGACAGCAATGAAACAAGACCAGCAAAGCCGCCCGATTGTGCCGACAAATCCCGATAGGAGCTGCACATATCTCGTTCTCGAGGCACATCCGGATGAGCAGTCCATACAACTAAAACCAAACCTCAAGTTGCCTTGAGGGGCGCTACCAGGGCTCTAGTTCGGGCCAGCACTCGAAGGAGCACTGGTCGGGGGGTTAAAATAAAGATGACCCTCGGGCTCGCGAAAACCGGGGAAAAGGCTTAGGTGGCAAATGGTAAAACCAAAGTTGGGCCTTCTTGGGCGAGTCTTATTCAAAGCGAACTGTCAAGGGGTCCCATAAATCACCCAACCGTGTAGGAGCATAAAATCAAGGAACATAACACCGGTATGGCGGAAACTAGGGTGGCAAGAGTGGAACAAAACACCAGGCATAAGGCCGAGCCTTCCACCCTTTACCAAGTATATAGATGTATTAAACATAGCAGATGTATTTATGTATTGTGATATCCCCAACAAGTAAACATGTTCCAATAAGGAACAACATCTCCATGTTCCAACAAGGAACAAACTTCAGCATCACCTGCAACTAGCAACGCTATAAGAGGGCTGAGCGAAGCGGTAACATAGCCAATCAACGGTTTGCTAGGAAAGGATGGTTAGGGCTGACATGGCAATATGGGTAGCATGATATAGCAAGTGGTAGGCATCGCAGCATAGGCATAGCAAAAAAGCGAGCAACTAGCATAGCAAAGATAGAAGTGATTTCGAGGGTATGGTCATCTTGCACGCAATGTTCTCGAGTTGTCAAAAGCTTTATCCTCGGCGTTCTCAACAGGTTCCTCGTTCACGTACTCGTCTCCCGGCTCTACCCAAAGCAACAACAAAACAAGGAACCACAATAAATCACGGTGCAATGCACAATCAACATGATGCAAAACAAGACATGAATATGCGGGATGTGATATGCAAAGCGTATGTGCGCTCCGGAAGGTAAATGAAAGACTAGGCATCATCTTGGCAAACCAAGCATGCCATCGGAAAGATGAGATGATTTGGTAGAAATCGATATAGAATCACGGAAAGCGGATGCACGGGTTGGACAAGGCGGGCAAAACAAGATTGGTGAGAAAACCTACGATAACAGCATGATGAACAAAGCCATGCATGTGTGCAAACTACCTCATAGCATAAAGCAATGAAATAAGTCCAATGAAAATAACACCTAACCATGATGCAAAAGACATGAACATAAACTTGCCCAAATGCAGAAACTAATGCCACCACTGAGTTGGTGGGATTTTCTACCCAAAAACATATATAATATGTTAGGGTTGCGAGAGAGAAATCATCACAAAAGCATCAAGTTAAAATCTGCCTAAAAGGAAGTTAACGAAGTGGCAATTTCAGATTTGGAAATGTCGAATTGGACTTGCCTAAAACAGAAAGGAATCAAAGCTGAAAATGGAAGCGTGGGGTAAAAAAAAAAATATGCATATGGGGGGCTGAGAGGCTGACAGGATGGCCCCCTTGTCATAGAGGCAGTGAAATGGGTTTTAAAGGGGAAGAAAACAGCCTCAGGGGGGATTCGAACCCGGGTCTCCCCGTTGGAATCCAGCCCCTGCTACCACTGGGCTGGGTGGCGATGGCTGACAGAGAAGGGGCCTCGGCCCTTACATACTGCTGCTGCAGAGGAGGCGCACGGATGAAGCGCAAAACAGAAATAAAAAGGGGAGGCGCGCTGAGGTTGAACCAGTCGCCGCGGTGAGAGAGCGGGGAGTCAACCAGCTCGGCTACGTTAGGAGGTTCGGTAGGATCGGAGATGCTGCACACTTAACTAACTACCCTGCCTGATCTAAGAACGGAGGAGCCGCACCGATGCCGGCGAGGCAGCAGCGACTACAGGGACTCCGTGCCCTCGTCTGACCCGGGCGCGCGGGGAGCACCACGGAACTGACGGGCAAGCCCGCGGGGATAGCGGCGAACAGCAGCGCCAAAACAAACTGAACCCAACAACTACAACACGCGACACGCACGGCGCGACACGAACAAGGACCAGACCCTACTCTAAGGTGAACTAACGGCGACAGGGAGGAGCAGGGAGGAAATAGGGTATACCTCCTTACCCTAGGACAAGAAAACGGCGACGGAGACGGGCTGACGGCGATGAGGTCGGGCGCTGAACTTCGCCGGGAATCCTGACCGAGAAGAAGACCGAACAGGGGCGTCGACGAACTTGGCGATCCGGGCCCCCGTAGTCGACGTCGTGGACGAAGACGACGACGAGGAAGGAGATGGACAAGGGCCGCCGGGTCGTGGTGGCCGGAGAGCGTGCGGCGGCGTGGGCGCTCCCGGATCGCTTCGGGAGCAGCGGGCGGCGAACTTGGCGGTGGTTTCTTACTGGCGGCGGCGAGAGGGAGAGGGAACCCTAGGGCTCGATTTGGCGGAGGGATAAGAAGGGGCTAGAGGCGACGAGGCGAGCTCACGCTCCCGTGCTCGGGGTCCCCATGGCGTGGCGAGAGAAAGGGAAAGGTGGGTGACGCCACGCGGCAGCTGCCGGCGGGCCGAGCGCCCACGTGGGCCGGGATCAGTGAGGGGGTAAGAGCGGCGATGGGTGTGCCAAGGCGGGAGAGGGAAAAGGTGCTGGGTGGCGCGCTCTCATGGCTCTTGGGCTGAGAGGAAGCTGGGCGGCTCGGAGTGGCCGTGGCCAGTGGAGAGGGACTTGCTGGGCTGCCCCTCTGCTGCTGCTTCCTTTCTCTTTTCCCTTTTAAAAATAAGAAGGAAGAGAAAAGAAAGTGCAGAAAGAAAAGAAAAGAGTTTGAGTGAAAGGAAAATATCCCCACACTCCTGGAATTCTCCATAATTTTAATAAATTGTAATGGACATTTTTAGAGGTAGAAAAATAATGCAAGTTTGGAAATATTTCAAACTTGTGCCATTTGAACCTGACCATAACAACTTCAAAAGAGGAGAATATTGGCGAGAGGTTTTAGAGCAAAGAGCAAGATTTTCGGGGAGAAGATGAGCATTAATTGAGAGAGGGAAATATATGGCATTTGAAAAAGGAAAGAAGTAGAGGGAAGGAGGGGATGGTAATGCAAATAGGAATGGCACATGCAACCACATGACATGCAAGGGAAAACCACAACCACATGATAAGAAGGGAATGCAAGATGACAAGAGGCACAAATGCAATATGGTAAAAAGCAAAACAAAGAAAAAGAAAAACCCACATAACCAAACAACATGAAGCCAAGCATGACAAAACCCACAAGACTTGGATGAGGTCAAATTGATATATTGCCCAAAAGGGGAAGTTTACATCCAGGGTGTTACAACACTCCACCACTACAAGAGGATCTCGTCCCGAGATCTAGGACTGAAAGAACTCCGGATACTCAGAACGGAGGTGATCCTCGCGCTCCCAGGTAGATTCTCGGTCGGAATGGTGTGACCACTTCACTTTCAGGAATTTGATTGACTTGTTGCGAGTCTTGCGCTCGGTTTCTTCAAGAATAGCAACGGGGTGCTCGTGATAAGAGAGATCTTCTTGAAGGTCAATCTCTTCGAAGTTGATAGTGCGTTCAGGAGTCTTGAAGCACTTGCGAAGCTGTGACACGTGAAACACATCGTGCACGTTTGCAAAGTTGGATGGAAGCTCAAGTTGATAGGCGAGATCGCCTCTTTTCCCAATGATCTTGAAAGGACCCACGTATCTAGGGGCAAGCTTCCTTTGATACCGAGCGGCGAGTACCTTTCATTGGAGAGACGCGGAGGTAGACATGGTCTCCGATTTCAAAAGTCACATCACGGTGCTTATCATCATAATAGCTCTTCTGGCGCGATTGCGCGGCTTTGAGATTCTCACGAATGACCTTGCACATTTCTTCTGCTTCTGTGATCAAGTCATTGCCAAGAAGTTGGCGTTCACATCTCGGACCAATTAAGAGGAGTACGGCACTTTCTGCCATAGAGAATTTCGAATGGGGCCTTGCCCGAACTCGCTTGGAAGCTGTTGTTGTAAGAGAACTCGGCATAAGGAAGACAATCTTCCCACTTCATACCGAAGGAAATGACACAAGCCCTGAGCATATCTTCAAGAATTTGATTAACTTCGCTCAACTTGGCCACTTGTTTGAGGATGGAAAGCTGTCTTTGAAGCGAATGTTGGTGCCCATGGCCTTCAAAAGACTCCCGAACTTGGAGGTAAAGATGCTGCCACGGTCAGAAGAGATCACTTGTGGAATGCCGTGCAAGGAGACAATCACGGAGGTGTATAGCTCGCCAACCGAGCTGCGATGATGGATTCTTTGATAGGAAGAAAATGAGCCACTTTAGTAAGCTTGTCAATGACAACAAAGATAGCATCATTTCCACGCTTGGACTTTGGAAAGCCAGATCCACGAAGTCCATTTCAATATGATCAAACTTCCATTCAGGAATAGCAAGAGGTTGAAGGAGACCAGCTGGTCTTTGGTGTTCTGCTTTCACTCTTCTGCAGACATCACACTCATTCACGAATTGAGCAATTTCTCGCTTCATTCGAGTCCACCAATATGACTGCTTGAGGTCATGGTACATCTTCGTACTTCGGGATGAATGGATAGAAGCGAATTGTGAGCCTCGTTCATAATGACTTTTCTCAGATCGCCCTTAGGAACCACAATCCGGTCCTCAAAGAACAGAGTGTCTTTGTCATCAACGCGGAAGCACTTGTACTTGGAAATGCCCTTGTCGATACCACGTTTCACTTTCTTCACCATGGCATCCAGAAGTTGAGCCTCACGAATCTGATCTTCCAAAGTAGGAGAGACTATGAGGTTGGCAAGAAAGCCTTGAGGAACAACTTGAAGATTCAGCTTGCGGAAAGATTCACAGAGATCCGGCTGAAAAGGCTTGAGGATTAGACTGTTGCAGTAAGCTTTCCTGCTCAAAGCATCTGCAATGACATTGGCTTTGCCCGGAGTATACTCAATACTTGGGTTGTACTCTTGAATCATTTCGACCCATCGAGTCTGCCTGAGGTTGAGGTTAGGCTGAGTGAAAATGTACTTGAGACTCTTGTGATCGGTGAAAATGTCCACTTTCCTTCCCAACAAGAGATGTCTCCACGTTATCAATGCATGGACAACTGCCGCCAACTCAAGATCGTGAGTGGGGTAGTTCTTCTCGTTGGGCTTCAACTGGCGAGAGGTATAAGCCACAACTCTCTTCTCTTGCATTAACACAGCACCGAGACCTTGAAGAGAAGCATCACGAAAACTTCATATGGCTTGGATTCATCGGGAGGAGTCGAGCAGGGAGCTGTGACGAGTTTCTCTTTGAGGGTATTGAAAGCAACGTCACACTCGGGAGACCGGACATACTTCACCTTACGGAGGAGGTTGGAAAGAGGCTTTGCAATCTTGGAGAAGTTCTCAACGAATCTTGACAATAGCTTGCAAGACCAAGAAAGCTGAGCTGCTTGACATTACGAGGAGGTTCCCAATTCACAATTGCGGACACCTTCTCGGGATCAACAGCGATGCCCTTGGCAGAGATGATATGACCAAGATAAAGCACTTCATCAAGCCAGAATTCACATTTGGAGAACTTCGCATAGAATTGGTACTCTCGAGCTTGTCTAGCACCAATCGCAAATGTTTGGCATGATCCTTCTTATTCTTGGAGAAGACCAAAATATCATCAAGATAGACCAAGGCAATTCATTGGTGTAAGGATTGAATATGAAGTTCATCATCCGAGAGAAAGTTGGAGGAGCATTGACAAGGCGAAAGACATGACGGTATATTCATAAGAACCAAAGCTTGTTCGAAAGCTGTCTTGGGAATATCTTGTTCACGAATCTGAATCTGATGATACCCCACACGAAGGTCAAGCTTAGATAACACCGTAGCACCTTTGAGTTGCTCGAAAAGCTCATTGATATTGGGAAGTGGGTACTTGTTCTTGATTGTCTTCTTATTCAATGGGCGATGTCGGCGCAAAGTCGGTCCGAGCCATCCTTCTTCCGGACAAAAGAACACCACAACCCCAAGGAGATGAACTCGGTCCGATCAAACCAGACGCTCTTGTTCATCGAGCTGCTTCTTCAATTCCCTCAGCTCATCAGGTCCAAGCTTGTATGGGCGCTTGCAAGCGGGTTCGATGCGGGCTCAAGATCGATAACGAACTCAAGCGGCCGATGAGGAGGCATACCGGAAGCTCTTACGGAAAGACATCTTGGTACTCACAAGCGATGGAATCGAGAGATGGCATTCAATTCGCCCTTCTCATTGAGAGAAAACAACGAATGGTTTCATCACGAGAGGCATAGATGATCACATCATTAGAAGAATGAGTCAATTGAATTTCCGGCAGCACAATCAAGCTGAGCTTTGTCTGATAAAGCCGATCCATTCGAGAATAAGATCAATATCCGAGTCACCAAGAACAATTGGTTTAGAAAGAAATCTGTAATCGCCCATCTTGATAGAAACATCCGGAACGAAAACTCGAGAAGTCATCTCCTTAGCCGGAGAAACAATAGACAAAGGTCTAGGCAAAGCTTGAGTAACCAAATCATGCATAGCCACAAAAGGTCTTGAGATGAAAGAATGCGATGCACCAGTATCAAATAAGACTTTTGCAGGAATATCATTAACTGAGAGATTACCCATTAACACATCTGAAGAATCCTCTGCCTGAGCTGCATTCATCATATTGACCTTCGCAGAATTCGGATTATGCTTGACCACTGCATTGCTGGAAGATTTCACAGGAGGAGGAGGCGGAAGGCGCCTCTGGTTGAAGCACTTGTTCGCATAGTGACCCTTCTGCTGACACTTGTTGCAAGTGACCTCAGAGAGCGGACGGTGGTAAGGAGCACTTGACCTTGGAGCTTGAGAATTAGACTTGTTCTGATAGCTTGGGTTGGGTGGGTGGGAAGATCCACGGCCACCTGAGTTCTTCTGCCTGGTAAGGGTGACGGACGGAGGAGGGCAGATAAAACTTCTGCTGCTTGGCTGCCACTTGAAAGGACGAGGAGGACTGAACTGCGTCCCTGATTCTCTTCTTAGAAGCCTCGCATTTGAGCTGTGCCGCTTCTTGCTTGAGAGCCATGTTGTAGAAATCATCATACTTATCTGGCTCAAACAGCACAAGAGGTAATTGCAGATCTTCTCTCAGACCACCTCTGAACTGATAGATCATACTCCTTTCATCAGGTACATCTTGCTTAGCAAAACGAGCGAGTTTCTGGAACTGGATATTGTATTGATAGACAGACATGGTGCCTTGCTTGAGATTGCGGAACTCCTCACGCTTGCTCTCAACAACACTCTTCGGAATGTGATGAGCTCGGAAATCACGGCGGAACTCATCCCAGGTAATGACACGGCCTCCTCTGGAATCTTTGTATTGCTGGAACCACTCAGCAGCTTGATCCTTGAGTTGAAGCGATGCAAACTTGACAAAGTCCTCGGTCGACATTGCTACAGTCAAAGTGCTTGCAGATATCCACTAACCAATCATCGTCTCTGTTGCCTCAACACGTAAACCGAAAGACTTGGCTGATTAGCGAGAAACCGAGGAGAGTAGCAAAGTGTGGCTGATTATTGCCTTGACCTTGATTGCCTTGATTGCCTTGCCCCTGAGTGCGTTCTTGCAAGAGCTGCAAAATCATCGAGCATTGGCATTGGTGGCTGCCATGATAGCTTGCCGGGCCTCGGAGGCGGAGGTGGAGGTGGAGGTGGAGGATTCGGTGATCCCCATCATTGCGATCCGGATTCGACGCGTTGGCGGAGCCATCTGAAGAGGGTGACATCCGTTAGTCCTTTGATAGACAAATTGATAAGTAGGATCAACGGATAGAAATTGCAACATATAGTCTTCACAATAAACATTCGAACAAGAATGAACGAATGAATTCCAAAGTTAATCATCACACATTCATCCGGTAGAAGGAAGTATGTGATAGCCTGGCTTATTAGGGATGATAGACTACTCATATCAATAAGGAATTCCTTCTTTTCCGGGAGCCCATTCGGACAGAACTCCAAAGTTAAGCGTGCTCAGCTTGGAGTAGTGTCGGGATGGGTGACCGACCGAAGTTGCTCCCCGAGTGCGCGCAGTGAGGGCAAAGTGCGAAAAGACTAGTATTGATCTGTGGGGCCAGTCTAGATCCGCCAGAGTAACGACCACCGGCGGGTGTGTCAAGGCGTTACAAGTTGGTATCGAGCCGACCCTCGCGGTTACGGATGGTTGCGGACAGGTGCGTGGTCATGTTGTTCATGGCGTTTGTGACCCGTCGTGGCACCCGACATGGCACATGTACGGACTGGAAGCATGACGTTTGTGCCAAGAGGAGCGTTCTGTGGCCCGACGAGGGCGTCGGTTCCTCACGAGTGGGGGTGTATGTGATAGCACGGCTTATTAGGGATGATAGACTACTCATATCAATAAGGAATTCCTTCTTTTCCGGAGCCCATTCGGACAGAACTCCAAAGTTAAGCGTGCTCAGCTTGGAGTAGTGTCGAGGATGGGTGACCGACCGAAGTTGCTCCGGAGTGCGCGAGTGAGGACAAAGTGCGAGAAAAGACTAGTATTGATCTGTGGGGGCAGTCTAGATCCCGCCAGAGTGCGACCACCGGCGGGTGTGTCCAAGGCGTTACATGTGGCCCCTCCCCTAGTCCAATTCGGACTAGGCCATGGGCGCGCGCCTGCCCTAGGCAGCCCTCTCTCTTTCCGCAGGGCCCAAAAGGCCCAATACTTCTCCCGGCGAATTCCGTAACTCTCCGGTACTCGAAAAATACCGAATCATTGGAACCTTTCCGAACTCGAATATAGTCGTCTAATATATCGATCTTTACGTCTCGACCATTTCGAGACTCCTCGTCATGTCCCGATCTCATCCGGGACTCGAACTCCTTGGTACATCAAAACTCATAAACTCATAATATAAGCATCATCGAAACCTTAAGCGTGCGGACCCTACGGGTTCGAGAACTATGTAGACATGACCTAGAACTATTCTCGGTCAATAACCAATAGCGGGACCTGGATGCCCATATTGGCTCCTACATATTCTTGAAGATCTTTATCGGTCAAACCGCATTAACAACATCGTTGTTCCTTTGTCATCGGTATGTTACTTGCCGAGATTTGATCGGCGGTATCAATACCTAGTTCAATCTCGTTCTTGTCAAGTCTCTTTACTCGATTCGTAATACATCATTTCATAACTAACTCATTAGTTACAATGCTTGCAAGGCTTAGGTGATGAGTATTACCGAGAAGGCCAGAGATACCTCTCCGAGCAATCGGAGTGACAAAACCTAATCTCGAATTATGCCAACTCAACATATACTTTTGGAGACACCTGAGAGTACCTTTATAATCACCCGATTCGTTGTGATGTTTGGTAGCACACAAAGTGTTCCTCCGTATGGCAGGAGTTGCATAATCTCATAGTTGCAGGAACTTTGTATAAGTCATGAAGAAAGCAATAGCAACATACTAAGCGATCAAGTGCTAAGCTAGCGGAGTGGGTCAAGTCAATCACATCATTCTCCTAATGATGTGATCCCGTTAATCAAATGACAACTCATGTCTATGGTTAGGAAACATAACCATCTTGATTAACGAGCTAGTCAAGTAGAGGCATACTAGTGACATCTGTTTGTTTATGTATTCACACATGTATTATGTTTCCGGTTAATACAATTCTAGCATGAATAATAAACATTTATCATGATATAAGGAAATAAATAATAACTTTATTATTGCCTCTAGGGCATATTTCCTTCAGTCTCCCAGTTGCACTAGAGTCAATAATCTAGATCACATCACCATGTGATTAACATCGATACTTCACATCATCATGTGATTAACACCCATTGTTCACATCGTCATGTGACCAACACCCAAAGGGTTTACTAGAGTCAATAGTCTAGTTCACATCGCTATGTGATTAACACCCAAAGAGTACTAAGGTGTGATCATGTTTTGTTTGTGAGAGAAGTTTAGTCAACGGGTCTGCCACATTCAGATCCGTATGTATTTTGCAAATCTCTATGTCAACAATGCTCGCACTTGCGGAGCTACTATAGCTACTTGCTCTCACTTTCAATATGTATCTAGACCGAGACTTAGAGTCATCTAGATCAGTGCCAAAACTTGTATCGGCGTAACCCTTTACGACGTACTTTTGTCATGTCCATAATCGAGAAAATATCCTTATTCCACTAAGGATAAATTTGACCTGTTGTCGATGATCTACTCCTAGATCACTATTGTACTCCTTGCCAAACTCAGTGTAGGGTATAGAATAGATCTGGTACACAACATGGCATACTTTATAGAACCTATGGCCAAGGCATAGGAATGACTTTCATTCTCTTTCTATCTTACGCCGTGGTCGGGTTTTGAGTCTTACTCAATTTCACACCTTGTAACACAGGCAAGAACTCTTTCTTTGACTGTTCCATTTTGAACTACTTCAAAATCTTGTCAAGGTATGTACTCATTGAAAAAACTTATCAAGCGTCTTGATCTATCTCTATAGATCTTGATGCTCAATATATAAGCAGCTTCACCGAGGTCTTTCTTTGAAAAACTCCTTTCAAACACTCCTTTATGCTTTGAGAATAATTCTACATTATTTCCAATCTACAATATGTCATTCACATATACTTATCGAAATGTTGTAGTGCTCCCACTCACTTTCTAGTAAATACAGGCTTCTCCAAAAGTCTGTATAAAACCATATCTTTGATCAACTCATCAAAGCGTATATTCCAACTCGAGATGCTTGCACCAGTCCATTGATGGATCATTGGAGCTTGCACATTTTGTTAGCTCCTTTAGGATTGACAAAACCTTCTGGTTGCATCATATACAACTCTTCTTTAATAAATCCATTAAAGAATGTAGTTTTGACATCCATTTGCCGATTTCATAAAATGCGGCAATTGCTAACATGATTCGACAGACTTAAGAATCGCTACTGATTGAGAAAATCTCATTGTAGTCAACACTTTGAACTTGTCGAAAACCTTTTTGTGACAAGTCGAGCTTTATAGATAGTAAGACTACTATCGTGTCCGTCTTCCTCTTGAAGATCCATTTATTTAACATGGCTTGCGATCATCGAGCAAGTCAATCAAAGTCCATACTTTGTTCTCATACATGGATCCTATCTCAGATTTCATGGCCTCAAGCCATTTCGCGAATCTGGGCTCATCATTGCTTCCTCATATTCCGTGGGTTCATCATGGTCTAGTAACATGACTTCCGAACACGATTACCGTACCACTCAGTGCGGATTTTACTCTGGAAGACCTACGAGATTTGGTAGCAACTTGATCTGAAGTTTCATGATCATCATCATTAACTTCCTCACTAATTGGTGTAGGAATCACTGGAACTGATTTCTGTGATGAACTACTTTCCAATAAGGGAGAAGGTACAATTACCTCATCAAGTTCTACTTTCCTCCCACTCACTTCTTTCGAGAGAAACTTCTTCTCGAAAGGATCCATCTTAGCAACGAAAACTTGCCTTCGGATCTGTGATAGAAGGTGTACCCAATAGTTACCTTTGGGTATTCTATGAAGACGCACTTCTTGATTTGGGTTTGAGCTTATCGGTGAAAACTCTTTCACATAAGCATTACAACTCCAAACTTTTAAGAAAGCGACAGCTTAGGTTTCTTGTTAAACCATAGTTCATATGGTGTCGTCTCAGCGGATTAGATGGTGCCCTATTAAACGTGAATGCAGCTGTCTCTAATGCATAACCCCAAAACGATATTGGTAAATCGGTAAGAGACATCATTGATCGCACCATATCAAAATAAAGTACGATTACGACGTTCGGACACACCATAACGTTGTGGTGTTCCAGGTGGCGTGAGCTGTGAAACTATTCCACTTTGTTTTAATTGAAGACCAAACTCGTAACTCAAATATTCTCCTCCACGATCAGATCGTAGAAATTTTATTTTCTTGTTACGATGATTTTCCACTTCACTCTGAAATTCTTTGAACTTTTCAAATGTTTCAGACTTATGTTTCATCAAATAGATATACCCATATCTGCTCAAATCATCTGTGAAGGTGAGAAAATAACGATACTTGCCACGAGCATCAACACTCATTGGATCGCATACATCGGTATGTATTATTTCCAATAAGTCAGTAGTTTGTTCCATTGTTCCGGAGAACGGAGTTTTAGTCATCTTGCCCAAAAGGCACGGTTCGCAAGCATCACATGATTCATAATCAAGTGATTCCAAAAGTCCATCAGCATGGAGTTTCTTCATGCGCTTTACACCAATATGACCTAAACGGCAGTGCCACAAATAAGTTGCACTATCATTATTAACTTTGCATCTTTTGGTTTCAATATTATGAATATGTGTATCACTATGATCGAGATCCAATGAACCATTTTCATTGGGTGTGTAACCATATAAGGTTTTATTCATGTAAAGCAGAACAACAATTTATTCTCTTACTTAAATGAATAACCGTATTGCAATAAACATGATCAAATCATATTTATGCTCAACACCAAATAACACTTATTTAGGTTCCACACTAATCCCGAAAGTATAGGGAGTGTGCGATGATGATCATATCAATCTTGGAACTACTTCCAACTCTTATCGTCACTTCACCCTTAACTAGTCTCTGTTCATTCGCAACTCCGTTTGAGTTGCTAATCTTAGCAAGCGAACTAGTACCAAATCTTGAGGGTTGCTATGAACACTAGTAAAGTACACATCAATAACATGTATATCAAATATACCTTTGTTTACTTTGCCATCCTTTCTTATTCACCAAATACTTGGGGTAGTTTCGCTTCCAGTGACCAATCCCTTTGCAGTAGAAGCACTTAGTCTCAGGCTTAGGACCAGACTTGGGTTTCTTCACTTGAGCAGCAACTTGCTTGCCGTTCCTTTTGAAGTTCCCCTTCTTCCCTTTGCCCTTTTCCTTGAGACTAGTGGTCTTGTCAACCATCAACACGTGATGTTTTTCTTGATTTCTACCTTCGCCGATTCTAGCATCGCGAAGAGCTCGAGAATCTTTTTCGTCATCCCTTGCATACTATAGTTCATCACGAAGTTCTACTAACTTAGTGATGGTGACTAGAGAATTCTGTCAATCACTATCTTATCTGGAAGATTAACTCCCACTTGATTCAAGCGATTGAAATACTCAGACAATCTGAGCACATGCTCACTAGTTGAGCGATTCTCCTCCATCTTTTAGCTATAGAACTTGTTGGAGACTTCATATCTCTCAACTCGGGTACTTGCTTGAAATATTAACTTCAATTCCTGGAACATCTTATATGGTCCATGACGTTCAAAACATCTTTGAAGTCCCGATTCTAAGCCGTTAAGCATGGTGCACTAAACTATCAAGTAGTCATCATATTGAGCTAGCCAAGCGTTCATAACGTCATATACGCTCCTGCAATAGGTCTGTCACCTAGCGGTGCATCAAGGACATAATTCTTCTGTGCAGCAATGAGGATAAACCTCAGATCACGGATCCAATCCGCATCATTGCTACTAACATCTTTCAATACAATTTTCTCTAGGAACACATATAAAAACATAGGGAAGCAAAAACATAGGGAAGCAACAACGCGAGCTATTGATCTACAACATAATTTGCAAAATACTACCAGGACTAAGTTCATGATAAATTAAAGTTCAATTAATCATATTACTTAAGAACTCCCACTTAGACAGACATCTCTCTAGTCATCTAAGTGAACACGTGATCCAAATCAACTAAACCATAACCGATCATCACGTGAGATGGAGTAGTTTTCAATAGTGAACATCACTATGTTGATCATATCTACTATATGATTCACGCTCGACCTTCGGTCTCCGTGCTCGAGGCCATATCTGCATATGCTAGGCTCGTCAAGTTTAACTGAGTATTCTGCGTGTGCAAAACTGGCTTGCACCCGTTGTAGATGGACGTAGAGCTTATCACACCCGATCATCACGTGGTGTCGGGCACTCTGAACTTTTAGCAAGTGCATACTCAGGAGAACACTTCTTGATAATTTTAGTGAGAGATCATCTTATAATGCTACCGTCAATCAAAGCAAGATAAGATGCATAAAGGATAAACATCACATGCAATCAATATAAGTGATATGATATGGCCATCATCATCTTGTGCTTGTGATCTCCATCTCAAGCACCGTCATGACCACCATTGTCACCGGCGCGACACCTTGATCTCCATCGTAGCATCGTTGTCGTCTCGCCAACTATTGCTTCTCGACTATCGCTCTTTGCTTAGTGATAAAGTAAAGCAATTACATGGCTTTTGCATTTCATACAATAAGCGACAACCATATGGCTCCTGCCGATTGCCGATAACCCGGTTACAAAACATGATCATCTCATACAATAAAATATAGCATCACGTCTTGACCATATCACATCACAACATGCCCTACAAAAACAAGTTAGGCGTCCTCTACTTTGTTGTTGCAAGTTTTACGTGGCTGCTACGGCTGAGCAAGAACCGTTCTTACCTCGCATCAAAACCACAGCGATAGTTTGTCAAGTTGGTGATGTTTTAACCTTCGCAAGGACGGGCGTAGCCACACTCGGTTCAACTAAAGTGAGAGAAAGCAGACACCCGCCGGTCACCTTTAAGCAACGAGTGCTCAAGCGGTGAAACCAGTCTCGCGTAAGCGTATGCGTAATGTCGGTCCGGGCGCTTCATCTCACAATACCGCTGAACCAAAGTATGACATGCTGGTAAGCAGTATGACTTATATCGCCCACAACTCACTTGTGTTCTACTCGTGCATATGACATCAACGCATAAAACCTGGCTCGGATGCCATTGTTGGGGAGCGTAGTAATTTCAAAAAATTCCTACGCGCACGCAAGATCATGGTGATGGCATAGCAACGAGAGGGAGAGTGTATGTCCACGCACTCGTGACCGTAAGCGAAGCGTTATAACAACGCGGTTGATGTAGTCGTGCGTCTTCACGATCCGACCGATCCAAGTACCGAGCATACGGCACCTCCGAGTTCAGCACACGTTCAGCTCGATGGCGATCCCGGGCTCCGATCCAGCAAAGCGGCGGGGATGAGTTCCGTCGACGACGGCGTGGTGGCGATGATGATGCTCCACCGACGCAGGGCTTCGCCTAAGCTCATGACGATATGACTCTACGGCGCAGGGCTTGCCTAAGCTCATGACGATATGACCGAAGTGGAATATGGTGGAGGGGGCACCGCACACGGCTAAGGAAGCGATCCGTAGATCAACTTGTGTGTCCATGGGGTGCCCCTGCCCCGTATATAAAGGAGGGAGGAGGAGGAGGCCGGCCCTAGGAGGCGCGCCATGGGAGTCCTACTCCCACCGGAGTAGGATTCCCCTTCCTAGTCAACTAGGAGTCCTTCCACGTATTAGGAGTAGGAGACAAGGAAGGGAAGAGAGAAGGGAAGGAAGGAAGGGTGCGGCCTCCCCTAGTCCAATTCGGACTAGGCCATGGGGGGGCGGCCTGCCCTAGGCAGCCCTCTCTCTTTCCCTTGAGGGCCCAAAAGGCCCAATACTTCTCCCGGCGAATTCCGTAACTCTCCGGTACTCGAAAAATACCGAATCATTCGAACCTTTCCGAACTCGAATATAGTCGTCCAATATATCGATCTTTACGTCTCGACCATTTCGAGACTCCTCGTCATGTCCCCTATCTCATCCGGGACTCCGAACTCCTTCGGTACATCAAAACTCATAAACTCATAATATAATTGTCATCGAAACCTTAAGCGTGCGGACCCTACGGGTTCGAGAACTATGTAGACATGACCTAGAACTATTCTCGGTCAATAACCAATAGCGGGACCTGGATGCCCATATTGGCTCCTACATATTCTTCGAAGATCTTTATCGGTCAAACCGCATTAACAACATACGTTGTTCCCTTTGTCATCGGTATGTTACTTGCCCGAGATTTGATCGTCGGTATCCAATACCTGGTTCAATCTCGTTACTGGCAAGTCTCTTTACTCGTTCTGTAATACATCATTTCATAAGTAACTCATTAGTTACAATGCTTGCAAGGCTTAGGTGATGAGTATTACCGAGAAGGCCCAGAGATACCTCTCCGACAATCGGAGTGACAAAACCTAATCTCGAATTGTGCCAACTCAACATATACTTTTGGAGACACCTGTAGAGTACCTTTATAATCACCCGATTCACGTTGTGACGTTTGGTAGCACACAAAGTGTTCCTCCGTAAGCGGAGTTGCATAATCTCATAGTTGCAGGAACTTTGTATAAGTCATGAAGAAAGCAATAGCAACATACTAAGCGATCAAGTGCTAAGCTAACGGAATGGGTCAAGTCAATCACATCATTCTCCTAATGATGTGATCCCGTTAATCAAATGACAACTCATGTCTATGGTTAGGAAACATAACCATCTTGATTAACGAGCTAGTCAAGTAGAGGCATACTAGTGACATCTTGTTTGTTTATGTATTCACACATGTATTATGTTTCCGGTTAATACAATTCTAGCATGAATAATAAACATTTATCATGATATAAGGAAATAAATAATAACTTTATTATTGCCTCTAGGGCATATTTCCTTCACCTACGTACCCCCAAACGATCACAACAGGAGCCAAAAACCTAATTCCACTGCCGCAACTTCCTGTATCCACGAGATCCCATCTTGGGGCCTGTTCCGGAGCTCCGCCGGAGGGGGCATCCACCACGGAGGACTTCTACATCAACACCATAGCCCCTCCGATGAAGTGTGAGTAGTTTACTTCAGACCTTCGGGTCCATAGCTAGTAGCTAGATGGCTTCTTCTCTCTTTTTGGATATCAATACAATGTTCTCCCCCTCTCTTGTGGAGATCTATTCGATGTAATCTTGTTTTTGCGGTGTGTTTGTTGAGACCGATGAATTGTGGGTTTATGATCCAAGTTATCTATGAATAATATTTGAATCTTCTCTGAATTCTTTTATGTATGATTGGTTACCTTTGCAAGTCTCTTTGAATTATCCGTTTGGTTTGGCCAACTAGATTGGTAGTTCTTGCAATGGGAGAAGTGTTTAGCTTTGGGTTCAATCTTGCGGTGTCCTTACCCAGTGACAGAAAGGGTTGCAAGGCACGTATTGTATTGTTGCCATCGAGGATAACAAGATGGGGTATTTATCATATTGCATGAATGTTTATTCCTCTACATCATGTCATCTTGCTTAAGGCGTTACTCTGTTTTTAACTTAATACCCTAGATGCATGCTGGATAGCGGTCGATGAGTGGAGTAATAGTAGTAGATGCAGAATCGTTTCGGTCTACTTGTCTTGGATGTGATGCCTATATACATGATCATACCTAGATATACTCATAACTATGCTCAATTCTGTCAATTGCTCAACAGTAATTTGTTCACCCACCGTAGAATACTTATGCTCTTGAGAGAAGCCACTAGTGAAACCTATGGCCCCCGGGTCTATTCTCATCATATCAATCTCCATCACTTTAATACTTGCTTTGTTTTTTACTTTGCCTTTTACTTTTCACTTTGCATCTATATACCAAAAATACCAAAAATATTATCTATCATCTCTATCAGATCTCACTCTCGTAAGTGACCGTGAAGGGATTGACAACCCCTAATCACGTTGGTTGCCAGGAGCTATTGTTTTGTGCAGGTACGAGGGACTTGTGCGTGGCCTCCTACTGGATTGGTACCTTAGTTCTCAAAAGCTGAGGGAAATACTTACGCTACTTTGCTGCATCATCCTCTTCTCTTCGGAGAAATCCAACATAGTGCTCAAGAGGTAGCAAGAAGAATTTGGCGCCGTTGCGAGGAGGCTCACGCAAGAACAAGTCAAGCACCATACCAAGTACCCATCACAATCCCTATCTCCCGCATTACATTATTTGCCATTTGCCTCTCATTTTCCTCTCCCCCACTTCACCCTTGCCGTTTTATTCGCCCTCTCTTTTCGTTTGCCTTGATGTCTTACTTGGCTCGTTTGTTCGTTTGGTTGAAATAGTTGAGTATTTATTCCTAGACAAAGAAGCCAATATCTATGGATCCTCATCCGCTTGCCAATCTTTTTAAGAGATCCAATTATGATGAACCAATTCCTAGTGATATGGATGCACTAGATTATCTTTATAAGGTTTTGCCTGAAATCCATGTAGTGACTCACGATAGATCTTTGAATAAAAAGCATGATTGCAATGATTTTATTACAAATTCTTTTGATGTCAATTGTGCTAATAAGATGCAAAACACTAAGCTTGGGGATGCTAGTTTTGCTATGTCTGCTACTTGTTGCAATGATCATGATTGGGGTGATTCTTCTTATGATCTTGAAAATTTATTTAAGCCCCATGATGAATATGAGATTGATAATATTGTTTGCAAAATATTGAAACTGGGCTCGGAAGAGTGTCAACTTTAGATCCCATATATTTGGAGAATGTTCAATCTTATGAAGTTTTTGATAAAAGTGGGTTTGGAAAGGTCATGACTTTAGTTAATGATAATCCCACTATTTTGGAAGAGTATCAACTTTGCATGAATGTGGATCGTGTTGAGAATATGTTATGTGATAGCTATATTGTTGAATTTTCTTATGATCCTACATGTAATTATTATGAGAGAGGAAAATATGGTTATAGAAATTTTCATGTTACTAAATTACCTCTCGTTATGTTGAGATTGCTATTGTTCCTTTCCGCTTCCTTGCATATGCTAGTGTTTGCTTGCTACGATAATTTGTTTGCCTATAATATGCCTATGCATAGGAAGTATGTTAGACTTAAGTGTGTTTGTCACATGTTTTATGATGCTCTCTTTGTGCCTCGATTCTTGTCTTTCTTGTGAGCATCATTGAAATCTCAATGCCTAGCTAAAAAGGCTTTCAAGAAAAGCGCTTGTTGGGAGACAACCCAATATTTTTCCTTGCTTCTTAGGAATAAATAATCCATCTAGCCTCTTTTTAGATGTGTTTTATGTTTTAATTAGTGTTTGTGCCAAGCTATACCTATTGGATCTTCTTGGATGATAGTTATTTGATCTTGCTGTAATTTCCAGAAACTTTGCGCTCAGTGCCCGAATTATTAAAAATCACCAGAACGTAATAAAATGGTGATTCCAATTGATGCTGATCAATAAACAAATTGTATAGGTAGTCTAATTTTGGTAGATATTTTGGAGTTCTAGAAGTTTGCGTTAGTTACAGATTACTACAGATTGTTCTGTTTTTGACAGATTCTGTTTTGCGTGTGCTGTTTGCTTATTTTGATGAATCTATGGCTAGTAAAATAGTTTATAATACATAGAGAAGTTGGAATACAGTAGGATTAACAACAATATAAATAAATAATTATTTCATTACAGTACCTTAAAGTAGTCTTTTGTTTTCTTTCTCTAACGGAGCTCACGAGATTTCTATTGAGTTTTGTGTTGTGAAGTTTTCATGTTTTGGGTAAATTCTTTTAATGGATTATGGAACAAGGATTGGCAAGAGCCTAAGCTTGGGGATGACCATGGCACCCCCAAGATAATCCAAGGGCACCAAAAAGTCAAAGCTTGGGGATGCCCCGGAAGGCATCCCCTCTTTCGTCTACTTCCATCGGTAATTTACTTGGAGCTATATTTTTATTCACCACATGATATGTGTTTTGCTTGGAGCGTCTTGTATTATTTGCATCTTTTCTTGTTAGTTTACCACAATCATCCTTGCTGTACACACCTTTTGAGAGAGCCATACATGAATTGAAATTTTATAGAATACTCTATGTGCTTCACTTATATATTTTGAGCTTGATAGTTTTGCTCATAGTGCTTCACTTATATCTTTTGATCGTGATTTGTTTTGCTATAGTGCTTCACTTAGATCTTTTAGAGCACGGTGGTGGATTTGTTTTATAGAAACTATTGATCTCTCATGCTTCACTTAGATTATTTTTAGAGTCATTAATAGCATGGTAATTTTCTTAATGTTAATATACTTGGTATTCAAGATATGGGAAATTTTCTTTTGAGTGAGTTGAATACTAAGAAAAGTTTGATGCTTGATAATTGTTTTGAGATATGAATATGGTGATATTAGAGTCATGCTAGTTGAGTAGTTGTGAATTTAAAGAATACTTGTGTTGAAGTTTGTGATTCCCGTAGCATGCACGTATGGTGCAACGTTATGTGATGAACTCGGAGCATGATTTATTTATTGAGTGGCGGTCGGGGACGAGCGATGGTCTTTTCCTACCAATCTATCCCCCTAGGAGCATCCGCGTAATACTTTGCTTTGATAACTTCTATATTTTTGCAATAAGTATATGAGTTCTTTATGACTAATGTTGAGTCCATGGATTTTACACACTTTTTCCCATCCTTCCACCATTGCTAGCCTCTCTAATACCGCACACTTTTCGCCGGTATCATACACCCACCATATATCTTCCTCAAAACAGCCACCATACCTACCTATCATGGCCTTTCTATAGCCATTCCGAGATATATTTCCATGCAACTTTCCACCATTCCGTTTATTATGACACGCTCCATCATTGTCATATTGCTAGCATGATCATGTAGTTGACATCGTATTTGTGGCAAAGCCACCTTTCATAATTCTTTCATACATGTCACTCATGAATCATTGCATATCCCGGTACACCGCCGGAGGCATACATATAGAGTCATATTTTGTTCTAAGAATCGAGTTGTAATTGTTGAGTTGTAAGTAAATAAAAGTGTGATGATCATCATTATTAGAGCATTGTCCCAGTGAGGAAAGTATGATGGAGACTATGATTCCCCCACAAGTCGGGATGAGACTCCGGAGGAAAAATAAATAAAAAGAAGAAAAATGAAAAAAAGGAGGCCATAAAAAGGCCCAAATAAAAAAATGAGAGAAAAAGAGAGAAGGGACAATGTTACTATCCTTTTACCACACTTGTGCTTCAAAGTAGCACCAAGATCTTCATGATAGAGAGTCTCTCATTTTTTCACTTTCATATACTAGTGGGAATTTTTCATTATAGAACTTGGCATGTATATTCCAATGATGGGCTTCCTCAAATGCCCTAGGTCTTCGTGAGAAAGCGAGTTGGATGCACACCCACTTAGTTCTTTTGTTGAGCTTTCATATACTTATAGCTCTAGTGCATCCGTTGCATGGCAATCCCTACTCACTCACATTGACATCTATTGATGGGTATCTCCATAGCCCGTTGATACGCCTAGTTGATGTGAGACTATCTTCCCTATTTTTGTCTTCTCCACAGCCACCATTTTATTCAACATATAGTGCTATATCCATGGCTCACGCTCATGTATTGCGTGAAGATTGAAAAAGTTTTGAAAATGTTAAAGTATGAAACAATTGCTTGGCTTGTCATCGGGGTTGTGCATGATTTAAATATTTTATGTGGGGAAGATGGAGCATAGCCAGACTATATGATTTTGTAGGGATAACCTTCTTTGGCCATGTTATTTTGAGAAGACATAATTGCTTAGTTAATATGCTTGAAGTATTATTATTTTTATGTCAATATGAACTTTTTCTTGAATCTTTCGGATCTGAATATTCATACCACAATCAAGAAGATTTACATTGAAATTATGCCAAAGTATCACTCCGCATCAAAATTCTCGTTTTATCATTTACCTACCGAGGACGAGAGTAATTAAGCTTGGGGATGCCCGATCGTCTCCAACGTATCTATAATTTCTGATTGCTCCATGCTACTTTATCTACTGTTTTGGACTATATTGGGCTTTATTTTCCACTTTTATATTATTTTTGGGACTAATCTATTAACCGGAGGCCCAGCCCAGAATTGCTGTTTTTTTTGCCTATTTCAGTGTTTCGAAGAAACGGAATATCAAACAAAGTCCAAATGGAATGAAACCTTCGGAAACGTGATTTTCTCACCGAACGTCATCCAGGGGACTTGGACCCTACTCCAAGGAACAAAAGAGCCGGTCACGAGGGTGGGGAGCGCGCCCCTGCCTCGTGGGCCCCCTGTTGCTCCACCGACGTACTCCTTCCTCCTATATATACCTACATACCCCCAAAGGATCAGAACAGGAGCCAAAAACCTAATTCCACCGCCGCAACTTCCTGTATCCACGAGATCCCATCTTGGGGCCTGTTCCGGAGCTCCGCCGGAGGGGGCATCCACCACGGAGGGCTTCTACATCAACACCATAGCCCTTCCGATGAAGTGTGAGTAGTTTACTTCAGACATTCGGGTCCATAGCTAGTAGCTAGATGGCTTCTTCTCTCTTTTTGGATATCAATACAATGTTCTCCCCCTCTCTTGTAGAGATCTATTCGATGTAATCTTCTTTTTGCGGTGTGTTTGTTGAGATCGATGAATTGTGGGTTTATGATCCAACTTATCTACGAATAATATTTGAATCTTCTCTAAATTCTTTTATGTATGATTGGTTATCTTTGAAAGTCTCTTTGAATTATCCGTTTGGTTTGGCCAACTAGATTGGTAGTTCTAGCAATGGGAGAAGTGTTTAGCTTTGGGTTCAATCTTGCAATGTCCTTACCCAGTGACATAAAGGGTTGCAAGGCACGTATTGTATTGTTGCCATTGAGGATAACAAGATGGGGTATTTATTATATTGCATGAATTTTTATTCCTCTACATCATGTCATCTTGCTTAAGGCGTTACTCTGTTTTTAACTTAATACTCTAGATGCATGCTGGATAGCGGTCGATGAGTGGAGTAATAGTAGTAGATGCAGAATCGTTTCGGTCTACTTGTCTTGGACGTGATGCCTATATACATGATCATACCTAGATATACTGAAAACTATGCTCAATTTTGTCAATTGCTCAACAGTAATTTGTTCACCCATCGTAGAATACTTATGCTCTTGAGAGAAGCCACTAGTGAAACCTATGGCCCCCGGGTCTATTCTCATCATATCAATCTCCATCACTTTAATACTTGCTTTGTTTTTTTACTTTGCCTTTTACTTTTCACTTTGCATCTATATACCAAAAATACCAAAAATATTATCTATCATCTCTATCAGATCTCACTCTCGTAAGTGACCGTGAAGGGATTGACAACCCCTAATCACGTTGGTTGCCAGGAGCTATTGTTTTGTGCAGGTACGAGGGACTTGTGCGTGGCCTCCTACTGGATTGGTACCTTAGTTCTCAAAAGCTGAGGGAAATACTTACGCTACTTTGCTGCATCATCCTCTTCTCTTCGGAGAAATCCAACATAGTGCTCAAGAGGTAGCAAGAAGAATTTCTGGCGCCGTTGCCGAGGAGGCTCACGCAAGAGCAAGTCAAGCACCATACCAAGTACCCATCACAATCCCTATCTCCCGCATTACATTATTTGCCATTTGCCTCTCATTTTCCTCTCCCCCACTTCACCCTTGCCGTTTTATTCGCCCTCTCTTTTCGTTTGCCTTGATGTCTTACTTGGCTCGTTTGTTCGTTTGGTTGAAATAGTTGAGTATTTATTCCTAGACAAAGAAGCCAATATCTATGGATCCTCATCCGCTTGCCAATCTTTTTAAGAGATCCAATTATGATGAACCAATTCCTAGTGATATGGATGCACTAGATTATCTTTATAAGGTTTTTGCCTGAAATCCATGTAGTGACTCACGATAGATCTTTGAATAAAAAGCATGATTGCAATGATTTTATTACAAATTCTTTTGATGTCAATTGTGCTAATAAGATGCAAAACCCTAAGCTTGGGGATGCTAGTTTTGCTATGTCTGCTACTTGTTGCAATGATCATGATTGGGGTGATTCTTCTTATGATCTTGAAAATTTATTTAAGCCCCATGATGAATATGAGATTGATAATATTGTTTGCAAAAATATTGAAAATGGGCTCGGAAGAGTGTCAACTTTAGATCCCACATATTTGGAGAATGTTCAATCTTATGAAGTTTTTGATAAAAGTGGGTTTGGAAAGGTCGTGACTTTAGTTAATGATAATCCCACTATTTTGGAAGAGTATCAACTTTGCATGAATGTGGATCGTGTTGAGAATATGTTATGTCATAGCTATATTGTTGAATTTTCTTATGATCCTACATGTAATTATTATGAGAGAGGAAAATATGGTTATAGAAATTTTCATGTTACTAAATTACCTCTCGTTATGTTGAGATTGCTATTGTTCCTTTCCGCTTCCTTCCATATGCTAGTTTTTGCTTGCTATGATAATTTGTTTGCCTATAATATGCCTATGCATAGGAAGTATGTTAGACTTAAGTGTGTTTTTCACATGTTTTATGATGCTCTCTTTGTGCCTCAATTCTTGTCTTTCTTGTGAGCATCATTGAAATCTCAATGCCTAGCTAAAAAGGCTTTAAAGAAAAAAGCGCTTGTTGGGAGACAACCCAATATTTTTCCTTGCTGCTTAGGAATAAATAATCCATCTAGCCTCTGTTTAGATGTGTTTTATGTTTTAATTAGTCCTTGTGCCAAGCTAGACCTATTGGATCTTCTTGAATGATAGTTATTTGACCTTGCTGTAATTTCCAGAAACTTTGCGCTCAGTTCCCGAATTGTTAAAAATCACCAGAACGTGATTAAATAGTGATTACAATTGCTGCTGATCAATAAACAAATTGTCTAGGTATTCTAATTTGGTAGATGTTTTGGAGTTCTAGAAGTTTGCGTTAGTTACAGATTACTACAGACTGTTCTGTTTTTGACAGATTCTGTTTTGCGTGTGTTGTTAGCTTATTTTGATGAATCTATGGCTAGTAAAATAGTTTATAATCCATAGAGAAGTTGGAATACAGTAGGTTTAACACCAATATAAATAAAGAATGAGTTCATTACAGTACCTTAAAGTAGTCTTTTGTTTTCTTTCTCTAACGGAGCTCACAAAATTTCTATTGAGTTTTGTGTTGTGAAGTTTTCAAGTTTTGGGTAAATTCTTTTGATGGATTATGGAACAAGGATTGGCAAGAGCCTAAGCTTGGGGATGCCCATGGCACCCCCAAGATAATCCAAGGACACCAAAAAGTCAAAGCTTGGGGATGCCCCGGAAGGCATCCCCTCTTTCGTCTACTTCCATCGGTAATTTACTTGGAGCTATATTTTTATTCACCACATGATATGTGTTTTGCTTGGAGCGTCTTGTATTATTTGCGTATTTTCTTGTTATTTTACCACAATCATCCTTGCTGTACACAACTTTTGAGAGAGCCATACATGAATTGAAATTTGATAGAATACTCTATGTGCTTCACTTATATATTTTGAGCTTGATAGTTTTGCTCATAGTGCTTCACTTATATCTTTTGATCGTGATAATTTTTGCTCTAGTGCTTCACTTAGATCTTTTAGAGCACGGTGGTGGATTTGTTTTAAAGAAACTATTGATCTCTCATGCTTCACTTAGATTATTTTCAGAGTCATTGATATCATGGTAATTTTCTTAATGTTAATATACTTGGTATTCAAGATATGTGAAATTTTCTTTTGAGTGCGTTGGATACTAAGAAAAGTTTGATGCTTGATAATTGTTTTGAGATATGAAGATGGTGATATTAGAGTCATGCTAGTTGAGTAGTTGTGAATTTAAAGAATACTTGCGTTGAAGTTTGTGATTCCTGTAGCATGCATGTATGGTGAACCGTTATGTGATGAACTCGGAGCATGATTTATTTATTGAGTGGCGGTCGGGGACGAGGGATGGTCTTTTCCTACCAATCTATCCCCCTAGGAGCATGCGCGTAATACTTTGCTTTGATAACTTGTAGATTTTTTCAATAAGTATATGAGTTCTTTATGACTAATGTTGAGTCCATGGATTTTACGCACTTTTTCCCATCCTTCCACCATTGCCAGCCTCTCTAATACCGCACACTTTTCGCCGGTATCATACACCCACCATATATCTTCCTCAAAACAGCCACCATACCTACCTATCATGGCCTTTCCATAGCCATTCCGAGATATATTGCCATGCAACTTTCTACCGTTCCGTCTATTATGACACGCTCCATCATTGTCATATTGCTAGCATGATCATGTAGTTGACATCGTATTTGTGGCAAAGCCACCTTTCATAATTCTTTCATACATGTCACTCATGAATCATTGCATATCCCGGTACACCGCCAGAGGCATACATATAGAGTCATATTTTGTTCTAAGAATCGAGTTGTAATTGTTGAGTTGTAAGTAAATAAAAGTGTGATGATCATCATTATTAGAGCATTGTCCCAGTGAGGAAAGGATGATGGAGACTATGATTCCCCCACAAGTCGGGATGAGACTCCGGACGAAAAAAAAAGAAGAAAAATGAAAAAAAAGGAGGCCATAAAAAAAGGCCCAAATAAAAAAAATGAGAGAAAAAGAGAGAAGGGACAATGTTACTATCCTTTTACCACACTTGTGCTTCAAAGTAGCACCAAGATCTTCATGATAGAGAGTCTCTCATTTTGTCACTTCCATATACTAGTGGGAATTTTTCATTATAGAACTTGGCTTGTATATTCCAATGATGGGCTTCCTCAAATGCCCTAGGTCTTCGTGAGAAAGCGAGTTGGATGCACACCCACTTAGTTCTTTTGTTGAGCTTTCATATACTTATAGCTCTAGTGCATCCGTTGCATGGCAATCCCTACTCACTCACATTGACATCTATTGATGGGCATCTCCATAGCCCGTTGATACGCCTAGTTGATGTGAGACTATCTTCCCTCTTTTTGTCATCTCCACAACACCATTCTATTCCACATATAGTGCTATATCCATGGCTCACGCTCATGTATTGCGTGAAGATTGAAAAAGTTTTGAAAATGTTAAAGTATGAAACAATTGCTTGGCTTGTCATCGGGGTTGTGCATGATTTAAATATTTTATGTGGGGAAGATGGAGCATAGCCAGACTATATGATTTTGTAGGGATAACCTTCTTTGGCCATGTTATTTTGAGAAGACATAATTGCTTAGTTAATATGCTTGAAGTATTATTATTTTTATGTCAATATGAACTTTTTTCTTGAATCTTTCAGATCTGAATATTCATACCACAATCAAGAAGATTTACATTGAAATTATGCCAAAGTATCACTCCGCATAAAAAATTCTCTTTTTATCATTTACCTACTCGAGGACGAGCAGGAATTAAGCTTGGGGATGCCTGATACGTCTCCAACGTATCTATAATTTTTGATTGCTCCATGCTACTTTATCTACTGTTTTGGACTTTATTGGGCTTTATTTTCCACTTTTATATTATTTTTGGGACTAATCTATTAACCGGAGGCCCAGCCCAGAATTGCTGTTTTTTGCCTATTTCGGTGTTTCGAAGAAACGGAATATCAAACGGAGTCCAAATAGAATGAAACCTTCGGAAACGTGATTTTCTCACCGAACGTGATCCAGGGGACGTGGACCCTACTCCAAGGAACGAAAGAGGCAGTCACGAGGGTGGGGTGGGGGCGCGCCCCCCTAGGGCACGCCCCCTGCCTCGTGGCCCCCCTGTTGCTCCACCGACGTACTCCTTCCTCCTATATATACTTACGTACCCCCAAACGATCAGAACAGGAGCCAAAAACCTAATTCCACTGCCGCAACTTCCTGTATCCACGAGATCCCATCTTGGGGCCTGTTCCGGAGCTCCGCCGGAGGGGGCATCCACCATGGAGGGTTTACTTCAGACCCTCGGGTACATAGCTAGTAGCTAGATGGCTTCTTCTCTCTTTTTGGATATCAATACAATGTTCTTCCCCTCTCTTGTGGAGATCTATTCGATATAATCTTCTTTTTGCGGTGTGTTTGTTGAGACCGATGAATTGTGGGTTTATGATCCAGCTTATCTATGAATAATATTTGAATCTTCTCTGAATTCTTTTATGTATGATTGGTTATCTTTGCAAGTCTCTTCGAATTATCCGTTTGGTTTGGCCAACTAGATTGGTAGTTCTTGCAATGGGAGAAGTGTTTAGCTTTGGATTCAATCTTGCGGTGTCCTTACCCAGTGACAGAAAGGGTTGCAAGGCACGTGTTGTATTGTTGACATCGAGGATAACAAGATGGGGTATTTATCATATTGCATGAATTTTTATTCCTCTACATCATGTCATCTTGCTTAAGGCGTTACTCTGTTTTTAACTTAATACTCTAGATGCATCTTTGGATAGCGGTCGATGAGTGGAGTAATAGTAGTAGATGCAGAATCGTTTCGGTCTACTTGTCTTGGACGTGACGCCTATATACATGATCATACCTAGATATACTCATAACTATGCTCAATTCTGTCAATTGCTCAACAGTAATTTGTTCACCCACCGTAGAATACTTATGCTCTTGAGAGAAGCCACTAGTGAAACCTATGGCCCCCGGGTCTATTCTCATCATATCAATCTCCATCACTTTAATACTTGCTTTGTTTTTACTTTGCCTTTCACTTTTCTCCGCCAGCTCAAATAGTGGGCGCGTGATATTACAGCAGCGGAGCCCTCGTTCGACGCTCAGAAGCCACTGAAGTGGTCCAGCACGCCCCTCATCTTTGACGCCGAGGATCACCCTGACCGCACAAATTTTGTCGGGTGTTTCCCATTGTTAGTTTCAAAAACGATACGCAACCTCAAGGTGAACAAGATGCTGGTTGACGGCGGGGCCGGTCTGAACATGATCTCACCCATTGTGATCAAAAGGCTGCAAATTCCTGAAGGAGACCTCGAGGAAACGGGCACGTTTCAAGGGGTCAACCCAGGGAGGAGCCAACCAAAAGGGAAGGTCACGCTACCCGTGATGTTTGGAGGTGAGCTGAATTACATGACGGAGAGGATTGTCTTCGACGTAGCCGAGATCCCCTTGCCCTACAACGGGATCCTCAGCCGCCCGACACTGGCCAAGTTAATGGTGGCGTCGCACAACGCCTACAACACGCTGAAGATGCCTGCGCTGATGAACATCATCACCGTCCCCTCTGACAAGAAGGACGCGCTGATTTGCGCCGACCAACTCTACCGGGAAGCAGTTGCAGCAGCTGCCGCCAAGGCACTTGCTCCTGCCGCTGAAGCCCCAGGAGGGAAGAAGAAGCCCCGCAAGACCTATCGCACCCACTCCGGCAAGTGCACATCTTCGGAGTGTTGTGCTACCATCGAGGACGTGCCAGAGAGCTCCACCGGCAAGAGCAAGAAATCCAGAGCTGAGCCACCGCAGACCAAGAAGGTGTCCGTTAGGGAGGATGGCACGGGAGGGGCTTTCACCATAAGCTCCACCCTCGACAGCAAATAGGAAGGCACACTCGTCACCTTCCTGCGAGCGAATGCCGACGTGTTTGTGAAAGCACAAGTGCTCCCTGGGTGATTTTGGTAATTAATGTCAACATATCTCTTGTTGGATTAACACTTTTACCTAGTATATTTCGGATAAGTTCAACAATGAAGTGGCATGGACTAAAGGATGTGGAACCCCTTCAAGATGCTAAGGACAAAGGATTGGCTCAAGCTTCAAGTACAAGACTCTACATTTTATATTTTAGTGATCCAAGATCACATTGAGTCTATAGGAAAAGCCAATACTATCAAGAGGGGATGAGGTGTTGCTTAATGGCTTGCTTGCTCAAAGTGCTTAGTAATATGCTCCAAAACCCTCAACTACTTTCTCACATCCACATATGACCTAAACCAAAAGTCAAACTCGGCCCCACCGATTCTTTCTATCCGGCGCCACTGAGTTCAGATGTCATACCCACTGCCACAAACCCTAGGCAAATCGGTCTCACCGATAGGGATCTCGGTCTCACCAAGATGGGATTGTAATCTCTCTGTGTATGTCCATTACCAAAATCGTTCTCACCGAGTTTGAGCAATCGGTACTACCGGGATTACAATGCAAACTCTCTGGTTAGCTTATTACCAAAATCGGTCCCACTGAGTTTGTGTAACGGTTTCACCGAGTTTGCCTGACCAACTCTCTGGTTAGCTTATTACCAAAATCGGTCCCACGGAGTTTGTGTAATCGGTCTCACCGAGATTACGTTATGCCCTAACCCTAACCATATCGGTCCTACCGAGTTGCATGTCGGTCCCACCGAAAATCCTAACGGTCACTAGATTTGCTGAATCGATCCGACCGAGTTTCTCAATTCGGTCCCACCGTGATTGGTACGCTGTGTGTAACGGTTAGATTTTGTGTGGAGGCTATATATACCCCTCCACCCACTCTTCATTCGTGGAGAGAGCCATCAGAATGAACCTACACTTCCAATACACATTTTCTGAGAGAGAACCACCTACACTTGTGTTGAGGCCAAGATATTCCATTCCTACCATATGAATCTTGATCTCTAGCCTTCCCCAAGTTGCTTTCCACTCAAATCTTCTTTCCACCAAATCCAAATCCTGTGAGAGCGAGTTGAGTGTTGGGGAGACTATCAATTGAAGCACAAGAGCAAGGAGTTCATCATCAACACACCATTTGTTACTTCTTGGAGAGTGGTGTCTCCTAGATTGGCTAGGTGTCACTTGGGAGCCTCCGACAAGATTGTGGAGTTGAACCAAGGAGTTTGTAAGAGCAAGGAGATTGCCTACTTCATGAAGATCTACCGCTAGTGAGGCAAGTCCTTCGTGGGCGACGTCCATAGTGGGATAGACAAGGTTGCTTCTTCATGGACCTTTCATGGGTGGAGCCATCCGTGGACTCGCGCAACCGTTACCCTTCGTGGGTTGAAGTCTCCATCAACGTGGATGTACGATAGCACCACCTATCGGAACCACGACAAAAACATCCGTGTCGCCAATTGCGTTTGAATCCTCCAAAACCTTCCCTTTACATTCTTGCAAGTTGCATGCTTTACTTTCCGCTGCTCATATAATCTTTGCATGCTTGCTTGATATGTATTGTGAGTGTTAAACTTGTGCCTAAACTCCACTCCGACTTAAAGAAGTTAAAAACTGCAACTTTTGGTACTTAATGTCTAATCACCCCCCCCCCCCTCTAGACACCTCTTCTCGATCCTTTCAATTGGTATCAGAGCTTTGGTCTCCATTGCCTTGGTTTAAACACCTTTGGAGGAAGATGGATGTGTCTACTTTAGGGAGTCTTAGACATAGAGTGCCTATTCTTGATGGAGAATATTTTCATGAGTGGAAAAATGAAGTGCTTGAGATTTTCAATGAATATCATTTGAACAAGTACATTGCTAGCCCTTGTGCTCCTCATATTGATCCCTTGCATCCCACACCCGAAGAGGATCATGACATGATTTGCAATCTTAGAACCATCAATCTTATCATAAGAGTATTGCCCAAAAACTTGATTGCTAGTTTGCCTACTCTTGATTGTGCCTATACCATATGGAAATTTCTTGAGGAACGATTTCCATATTATTCCTTGAAAAATTAAGATGAAATTCTCCATAAGTCTGTTGCCTTGAGTAAGATGAATTCTAGTGATCCTAGCTTTGGTGATTGTCTATTTGAGCTTACAAATCTCATGCGTGCCATAGGAGATGTTGGAATCATTAGCAATATTATTTCCGAAGCTATTAGAATCCATAAAGACAACCATAGAAATGATCATTTGTCTAATGAATTACCCTCTCTAGGAATTGATCAATCACAAGACGATGTTGAACATGGATACTATGATGAGGATGATGATAGTGAATATGATCTTGATGATGCAATGAGACACTTTGGTCTTATGGCAAATCTTCGCGGCTACATGGCTGGAGGAAAGGAAAGGGTCCTTGATAGTGGATGTCTTGATCATATGACCGGAGATAAAGACATGTTCCGTGAGCTTCTTTGAGAACGACGACCCTCGAAAATATGTCACTTTTGGTGATAATTCAAAGGGTAAGGTGGTTGGCCTTGGTAAGGTGGCCTTCTCACATGATAGCTCCATACAAAATGTCATGCTCGTTGAATCTCTTGGCTACAACTTACTTTCAGTATCTAGACTTGCTGATTTCGGTTTCAAAGTGTCATATTTATCAAGTAGATTGCCAAGTGTTTCGTAGAGATAATCATAAAATGGTCTTTACCAAAGGTGCGAGAGGTGATCTCTACATTGTTGATTTCACTAAAAAGGCTCAACCTAGAACTTGCTTTATTGCTAAATCTTCTAAAGGCTGGTTGTGGCATAGAAGACTAGGTCATGTTGGTATGCAAAACCTTGACAAGCTTATTAAAGGAAATCATATCCTTGGCATTAACGATGTCATATTTGATAAGGATATACTTTGTAGCGCTTGTCAAGCAGGTAAACAGGTTGGAGGAAGGCATCCCGTGAAGAACATCATGACCACAAGGAGGCCACTTGAGCTACTTCACATGGATATTTTTGGTCCCAATGCTTACAAAAGTCTCGGTGGAAATTCTTTTGGTCTAATTATAGTTGATGATTTTTCAAGATTTACGTGGGTATTTTTTCTCGATGATAAATCGCAGGTCCAAAAGATCTTCAAAAACTTCGCTAGGAATGCCCAAAATCAATTTGACATGAGGATCAAGAAGGTTCGAAGCGACAACGAAACGGAGTTCAAGAACGCAAATGTGGATACCTTTCTTGATGAAGAAGGCATTTCACACGAGTTCTCGGCTACATACACACCTCAACAAAATGGAGTTGTTGAGAGGAAGAACCGGACGCTCATCGAAATGGCGAGAACGATGCTTGATGAGTACAAGACGCCAAAGCACTTTTGGGCAGAAGCGGTTGAGACAGCTTGTCATGCAACAAATCGCTTGTATCTTCACAAGCTACTCGGCAAGACGGCATACGAGCTCCTCACTGGTAACAAACCCCAAGTTGGATACTTTCGAGTATTCGTCTCAAAGTGCTACATTCTTTATAAGCATCATCATTCTAAATTTTCTCCTAAGTCTCATGAAGGTTTCCTACTTGGTTATGGCTCAAACTCTCACACATACCGTGTCTACAACAATTTCACCCGAAAGGTTGAAGAAACGGTAGATGTGAAGTTTGATGAATCTAATGGCTCGCAAGTAGAGCAATTGCCAATTGATGTAGGAGACAAAGATCCCTCAGAAGCAATCCAAGACTTGTCTATTGGCAAGATTCGTCCAACGGAGGTGAAGGAGAGTACCTCGTCCGTACAAGTGGAAGCTTCTACCCCACGACAAGGTGAACCAAGAGTTGATACGGAGGCATCCACAAGTGGGACAAACCAAGATGAAGAAAACGAGGAAGTGTACCAAGAGAACGCCAACAACCTCCTTCTCCACCACGACAAGAGAACGACAACGCCAACAATGAAGAAGGCCAAGAAGAAGAACAAGATGAAGAAGATGTTCAACAAAAGAAAAAGCTTTCGCGAGTTCGAGCAAGAATTTCTAAAGACCATCCCGTCGAGCAAATCTACAAGATATCCAAACCGGGAGAATCACTCGCTCTAAAACTAGTTTAGCTAACTTTTGTGAACATTACTCATTCATCTCTAGCATTGAACCTATGAAGGTTGAAGAAGCATTGGAAGATCCGGACTGGATAAACGCTATGCATGAAGAGCTACACAACTTTGAGAGAAATCAAGTGTGGACATTGGTTGAGAAGCCCGACAACAACCACAACATCATCGGTACCAAATGGGTGTTTCGCAACAAGCAAGATGAAGATGGACAAGTGGTTCGCAACAAAGCACGTCTCGTCGCACAAGGCTACACACAAGTCGAAGGTATGGACTATGGTGAGACTTATGCTCCCGTTGCTAAACTTGAGTCCATTCGCATCTTACTTGCTTATGCTAATCACCATGATATCACCTTGTACCAAATGGACATTAAAAGTGCTTTTCTAAATGGTGAAATTGAGGAGGAAGTTTATGTTAAGCAACCTCCCGGCTTTGTCAATCCTAAGAAACTTGATCATGTCTACAAACTTCACAAAGCCCTTTATGGTCTTAAACAGGCTCCTAGAGCATGGTATAAATGCTTGACCAAGTTCCTTATTGAAAAAGGCTTTGAAATTGGAAAAATTTATTCTACTCTTTTTACTAAAAGGGTCAATGGAGAACTATTTGTATGCCAAATTTATGTTGATGATATTATATTTGGTTCTACTAACCCTCATTTTAGTGAAAAGTTTGGGAAGCTAATGTCGGAGAAGTTTGAGATGTCTATGATGAGTGAACTCAAATTCTTTCTGAAGGAAATATGCCCTAGAGGCAATAATAAAGTTATTATTTATTTCCTTATTTCATGATAAATGTTTATTATTCATGCTAGAATTGTATTAACCGGAAACATGATACATGTGTGAATACATAGACAAACATATAGTCACTAGTATGCCTCTACTTGACTAGCTCATTAATCAAAGATGGTTATGTTTCCTAACCATAGACATGTGTTGTTATTTGATTAATGAGATCACATCATTAGGAGAATGATGTGATTGACATGACCCATTCCGTTAGCCTAGCACTTGATCGTTTAGTATATTGTTATTGCTTTCTTCATGACTTATACATGTTCCTCGTAACTATGAGATTATGCAACTCCGTTTACGGAGGAACACTTTGGGTGCTACCAAACATCACAACGTAATCTGGGTGATTATAAAGGAGTACTACAGGTGTCTCCAAAGGTACATGTTGGGTTGGCGATTTGAGATTAGGTTTTGTCACTCCGATTGTCGGAGAGGTATCTCTGGCCCTCTCGGTAATGCACATCACTATAAGCCTTGCAAGCAATGTAGCTAATGAGTTAGTTACGGAATGATGCATTACGTAACGAGTAAAGAGACTTGCCGAACGAGATTGAACTAGGTATTGGATACCGACGATCAAATCTCGGGCAAATAACATACCGATGACAAAGGGAACAACGTATGGTGTTATGCGGTTTGACCGATAAAGATCTTCGTAGAATATGTAGGAGTCAATATGAGCATCCAGGTTCCGCTATTGGTTATTGACCAAGAATAGTTCTAGGTCATGTCTACATAGTTCTCGAACCCGTAGGGTCCGCACGCTTAAGGTTTCGATGACAATTATATTATGAGTTTATGAGTTTTGATATACCGAAGGAGTTCGGAGTCCCGGATGAGATCGGGGACATGACGAGGAGTCTCGAAATGGTCGAGACGTAAAGATCGATATATTGGATGACTATATTCGAGTTCGGAAAGGTTCCGAGTGATTCGGTATTTTTCGGAGTACCGGTAGTTACGGAGAAGCAATGGGCCTTGATGGGCTTTAGTGGGAAGAGGAGAAAGGGCCAGGGCTGCTGCGCCCCCTCCCTCCAGTCCGAATTGGACTAGGGAAAAGGGGGCCGGCCACCTTTCCTTCTCCTCCACTTCCTTCTCCCTTCCTCCCCTCTTGGTGGACTCCTACTAGGACTTGGAGTCCTAGTAGGACTCCACATCCTGGCCGCACCTATTGCCTTGGCCGGCCTCCTCCTCCTCCATCCTTTATATACTGAGGCAAGGGGCACCCCATGGACACACAAGTTGATCTACGGATCGTTCCTTAGCCGTGTGCGGTGCCCCCCTCCACCATATTCCACCTCGGTCATATCGTCGCGGAGTTTAGGCGAAGCCTCGCGCCGTAGAGCATCATCATCGCCACCACGCCGTCGTCGACGGAACTCATCCCCGACGCTTTGCTAGATCGGAGCCCGGGATCGCCATCGAGCTGAACGTGTGCTGAACTCGGAGGTGCCGTGACGTTCGGTACTTGGATCGGTCGGATCGTGAAGACGCGTCGACTACATCAACGCGTTGTCATAACGCTTGCGCTTACGGTCTCACGAGGGTACGTGGACAATACTCTCCCTCTCGTTGCTATGTCATCACCATGATCTTGCGTGTGCGTAGGAAATTTTTGAAATTACTACGTTCCCCAACAGTGGCATCCGAGCCAGGTTTTATGCGTTGATGTTATATGCACGAGTAGAACACAAGTGAGTTGTGGGCGATACAAGTCATACTGCTTACCAGCATGTCATACTTTGGTTCGGCGGTATTGTGAGATGAAGCGGCCCGGACCGACATTACGCGTACGCTTACGCGAGACTAGTTTCACCGCTGCGAGCACTCGTTGCTTAAAGGTGATTGGCGGGTGTCTGTCTCTCTCACTTTAGTTGAACCGAGTGTGGCTACGCCCGTTCCTTGCGAAGGTTTAAACATCATCAACTTGACAAACTATCGTTGTGGTTTTGATGCGTAGGTAAGAACGGTTCTTGCTCAGCCCATAGCAGCCACGTAAAACTTGCAACAACAACGTAGAGGACGTCTAACTTGTTTTTGCAGGGCATGTTGTGATGTGATATGGTCAAGACGTGATGCTATATTTTATTGTATGAGATGATCATGTTTTGTAACCGAAGTTATCGGCAATCGGCAGGAGCCATATGGTTGTCGCTTTATTGTATGAAATGCAAACGCCATTTAATTGCTTTACTTTATCACTAAGCGGTAGCGATAGTCGTAGAAGCAATAGTTGGCGAGACGACAACGATGCTACGATGGAGATCAAGGTGTCGTGCCGGTGACGATGGTGATCACGATGGTGCTTCGGAGATGAAGATCACAAGCACAAGATGATGATGGCCATATCATATCACTTATATTGATTGCATGTGATGTTTATCCTTTATGCATCTTATCTTGCTTTGATTGACGGTAGCATTTTAAGATGATCTCTCACTAAAAATATCAAGAAGTGTTCTCCCGAAGTATGCACCGTTGCGAAAGTTCTTCATGCTGAGACACCACGTGATGATCGGGTGTGATAGGTTCTACGTTCAAATACAACGGGTGCAAAACAGTTGCACATGCGGAATACTCAGGTTAAACTTGACGAGCCTAGCATATACAGATATGGCCTCGGAACACGGAGACCGAAAGGTCGAGCATGAATCATATAGTAGATATGATCAACATAGTGATGTTCACCATTGAAACTACTCCATCTCACGTGATGATCGGACATGGTTTAGTTGATATGGATCACGTGATCACTTAGAAGATTAGAGGGATGTCTATCTAAGTGGGAGTTCTTAAGTAATATGATTAATTGAACTTAAATTTATCATGAACTTAGTCCTGGTAGTATTTTGCAAATTATGTTGCAGATCAATAGCTCGCGTTGTTGCTTCCCTATGTTTGTTACTTTCATATGTTTATTTTAATATGTTCCTAGAGAAAACTGTGTTGAAAGATGTTAGTAGCAATGATGCGGATTGGATCCGTGATCTGAGGTTTATCCTCATTGCTGCACAGAAGAATTATGTCCTTGATGCACCGCTAGGTGACAGACCTATTGCAGGAGCAGATGCAGACGTTATGAACATTTGGCTAGCTCAATATGATGACTACTTGATAGTTTAGTGCACCATGCTTAACGGCTTAGAATCAGGACTTCAAAAACGTTTTGAACGTCATGGACCATATGAGATGTTCCAGGAATTGAAGTTAATATTTCAAGAAAATACCCGAGTTGAGAGATATGAAGTCTCCAACAAGTTCTATAGCTAAAAGATGGAGGAGAATCGCTCAACTAGTGAGCATGTGCTCAGATTGTCTGGGTACTTCAATCGCTTGAATCAAGTGGGAGTTAATCTTCCAGATAAGATAGTGATTGACAGAATTCTCTAGTCACCATCACCAAGTTAGTAGAACTTCGTGATGAACTATAATATGCAAGGGATGACAAAAGTAATTCCCAAGCTCTTCGTGATGCTGAAATCGACGAAGGTAGAAATCAAGAAAAGAGCATCAAGTGTTGATGATTGACAAGACCACTAGTTTCAAGAAAAGGGCAAAGGGAAAGAAAGGGAACTTCAAGTAGAATGACAAGCAAGTTGTCACTCCCGCGAAGAAGCCCAAAGCTGGACCAAAGCCTGAAACTAAGTGCTTCTACTGTAAAGGAAATGGTCACTGGAAGCGGAAATGCCCTGAATATTTGGTGGATAAGAAGGATGGCAAAGTGAACAAGAGTATATACAGGTTATTGATGTGTGCCTTACTAGTGTTTATAGTAGCCCCTGAGTATTTGATACTCGTTCGGTTGCTAAGATTAGTAACTCGAAACAGGAGTTACAGAATAAACAGAGACTAGTTGAAGGGGAAGTGACGATGAGTGTTGGAAGTAGTTCCAAGATTGATATGATCATCATCACACACTCCCTATACTTTCGGGATTAGTGTTAAATCTAAATAAATGTTATTTGGCTTTTGCATTGAGCATGAATATGATTTGACATGTTTATTGCAATACGGTTATTCATTTAAAGTCAGAGAATAATTGTTGTTCTGTTTACATGAATAAAACCTTCAATGGTCATACACCCAATGAAAATAGTTTGTTGGATCTCGATCGTAGTGATACACATATTCATAATATTGATGCCGAAAGATGCAAAGTTAATAATGATAGTGCAACTTATTTGTGGCACTGCCGTTTGGGTCATATCGGTGTAAAGCGCATGAAGAAACTCCATAAAAGATGGATTTTCAGAATCACTTGGTTATGAATCATTTGATGCTTGCGAACCGTGCCTTTGGGCGAGATGACTAAAACTCCGTTCTCCGGAACAATGGAACGAGCTACTGACTTGTTGGAAATAATACATACCGATGTATGCGATCCAATGAGTGTTGATGCTCGTGGCAAGTATCATTATTTTCGACCTTCACAGATGATTTGAGCAGATATGCGATATCTTCTTGATGAAACATAAGTCTGAAATAGTTGAAAAGTTCAAAGAATTTCAGAGTGAAGTGGAAAATCATCGTAACAAGAAAATAAAGTTTCGCGATCTGATCGTGGAGATGAATATTTGAGTTACGAGTTTGGTCTTCAATTAAAACAAAGTGGAATAGTTTCACAGCTCACGCCACATGGAACACCACAACATAATGGTGTGTCCGAACGTCAGAATCAAGACTTTATTGGATATGGTGCGATCTATGATGTATCTTACCGATTTACCACTATCGCTTTGGGGTTATGCATTAGAGACAGCTGCATTCACGTTTAATAGGGCACCATCTAAATCCGTTGAGATGACACCGTATGAACTATGGTTTAGCGAAGAAACCTAAGTCGTCGATTCTTAAAGCTTGGAGTTGCGATGCTTATATGAAAAGGTTTCAACTCGATAAGCTCGAACCCAAATCGAAAAAGTGCGTCTTCATAGAATACCCAAAGGTAACTATTGGGTACACCTTCTATCACAGATCCGAAGGCAAGTTATTCGTTGCTAAGATGGATCCTTTCTAGAGAAGAAGTTTCTCTTGAAAGAAGTGAGTGGGAGGAAAGTAGAGCTTGATAAGGTAATTGTACCTTCTCCCGAATTGGAAAGTAGTTCATCACAGAAATCAGTTCCTGTGATTCCTACACCAATCAGTGAGGAAGCTAATGATGATGATCATGAAGCTTCAGATCAAGTTACTACCGAACCTCGTAGGTCTTCCAAAATAAGATCCGCACCAATGTGGTACGGTAATCCTATTCTAGAAGTCATGTTACTAGACCATGATGAACCTACGAACTATGAGGAAGCGATGATGAGCCCAGATTCCGCGAAATGGCTTGAGGCCATGAAATCTGAGATAGGATCCATGTATGAGAACAAAGTATGGACTTTGATTAACTTTCTCGATGATCAGCAAGCCATGTTAAATAAATGGATCTTCAAGAGGAAGACGGACACTGATAGTAGTGTTACTATCTACAAAGCTCGACTTGTCACAAAAAGGGTTTTCGACAAGTTCAAGGTGTTGACTACAATGAGATTTTCTCAACTGTAGCGATGCTTAAGTCTGTCCGAATCATGTTAGCAATTGCCACATTTTATGAAATCTGGCAAATGAATGTCAAAACTGCATTCCTTAATGGTTTTCTTAAAGAAGAGTTGTATATGATGCAACCGTAAGGTTTTGTCAATCCTAAAGGTGCTAACAAAATGTGTAAGCTCCAATGATCCATCTATGGACTGGTGCAAGCATCTCAGAGTTGGAATATACGCTTTGATAAGTTGATCAAAGCATATAGTTTTATCTGAGACTTGCGGTGAAGCCTGTATTTACAATAAAGTGAGTGGGAGCACTACCGCCTTTTCCGATAAATATATGTGAGTAACATATTGTTGATCGAAATGATGTAGAATTTTCTAGAAAGCATAAATGAGTATTTGAAAGGAGTTCTTTAAAAGAAAGATCTCAAGTAAAGCTACTTAGATATTGAGCATCAAGATCTATTGAGATAGATCAAGACGCTTGATAAGTTTTTTCAATAAGTACATACCTTGTCAAGATTTTGAAGTAGTTCAAAATAGAACAGTCAAAGAAAAGTTCTTGCCTGTGTTGCAAAGGTGTGAAATTGAGTAAGACTCAAATCCCGACCACGGCAGAAAATAGAAAAGAGAATGAAAGTCATTCCCTATGCCTCACCATAGGTTCTATAAAGTATGCTATGCTATGTACTGGACCTATTGTATACCTTGCTCTGAATTTGGCAAGGGGTACAATAGTGATCTAGGAGTAGATCATTGGACATTGGTCAAGAACATCCTTAGTGAGGACTAAGGAAATATTTCTCGATTATGGAGGTGATAAAAGAGCCCGTCGTAAAGAGTTACATCGATGCAATCTTTTACACAGATCCACATGACTCTAAGTCTCAATCTGGATACATATTGAAAGTGGGAGCAATTAGCTAGAGTAGCTCCGCAAGAGCATTGTAGACATAGAATATTTGCAAAATACATACGGCTCTGAATGTGACAGACCCGTTGACTAAGCTTCTCTCACGAGCAAAACATGATCATACCTTAGTACTCTTTGGGTGTTAATCACATAGCGATGTGAACTAGATTATTGACTCTAGTAGGCCCTTTGGGTGTTGGTCACATGATGATGTGAACTATGGGTGTTAATCACATACAGATGTGAATATTAGAGTTGAATCACATGATGATGTGAACTAGATTATTGACTCTAGTGCAAGTGGGAGACTGAAGGAAATATGCCCTAGAGGCAATAATAAAGTTATTATTTATTTCCTTATTTCATGATAAATGTTTATTATTCATGCTAGAATTGTATTAACCGGAAACATGATACATGTGTGAATACATAGACAAACATATAGTCACTAGTATGCCTCTACTTGACTAGCTCATTAATCAAAGATGGTTATGTTTCCTAACCATAGACATGTGTTGTTATTTGATTAATGAGATCACATCATTAGGAGAATGATGTGATTGACATGACCCATTTCGTTAGCCTAGCACTTGATCGCTTAGTATGTTGCTATTGCTTTCTTCATGACTTATACATGTTCTTGTAACTATGAGATTATGCAACTCCCGTTTACCGGAGGAACACTTTGGGTGCTACCAAACGTCACAACATAACTGGGTGATTATAAAGGAGTACTACAGGTGTCTCCAAAGGTACATGTTGGGTTGGCGTATTTCGAGATTAGGTTTTGTCACTCCGATTGTCGGAGAGGTATCTCTGGGCCCTCTCGGTAATGCACATCACTATAAGCCTTGCAAGCAATGTAGCTAATGAGTTAGTTACGGAATGATGCATTACGTAACGAGTAAAGAGACTTGCCAGTAACGAGATTGAACTAGGTATTGGATACCGACGATCAAATCTCGGGCAAGTAACATACCGATGACAAAGGGAACACCGTATGTTGTTATGCGGTTTGACCGATAAAGATCTTCGTAGAATATGTAGGAGCCAATATGAGCATCCAGGTTCCGCTATTGGTTATTGACCAAGAATAGTTCTAGGTCATGTCTACATAGTTCTCGAACCCGTAGGGTCCGCACGCTTAAGGTTTCGATGATGGTTATATTATGAGTTTATGAGTTTTGATATACCGAAGGAGTTCGAGTCCCGGATGAGATCGGGGACATGACGAGGAGTCTCGAAATGGTCGAGACGTAAAGATCGATATATTGACGACTATATTCGGAGTTCGGAAAGGTTCCGAGTGATTCAGGTATTTTTCGGAGTACCGGTAGTTACGGAGAAGCAATGGGCCTTGATGGGCTTTAGTGGGAAGAGGAGAAAGGGCCAAGGGCTGCTGCCCCCTCCCTCTAGTCCGAATTGGACTAGGGAAAAGGGGGCCGCCACCTTTCCTTCTCCTCCACTTCCTTCTCCCTTCCTCCCCTCTTGGTGGACTCCTACTAGGACTTGGAGTCCTAGTAGGACTCCACATCCTGGCCGCACCTATTGCCTTGGCCGGCCTCCTCCTCCTCCATCCTTTATATACTGAGGCAAGGGGCACCCCATGGACACACAAGTTGATCTACGGATCGTTCCTTAGCCGTGTGCGGTGCCCCCCTCCACCATATTCCACCTCGGTCATATCGTCGCGGAGTTTAGGCGAAGCCCTGCGCCGGTAGAGAATCATCATCGTCACCACACCGTCGTGCTGACGGAACTCATCCCCGACGCTTTGCTGGATCGGAGCCCGGGGATCGTCATTGAGCTGAACGTGTGGTGAACTCGGAGGTGCCGTACGTTCGGTACTTGGATCGGTCGGATCGTGAAGACATACGACTACATCAACCGCGTTGTCATAACGCTTCCGCTTACGGTCTACGAGGGTACGTGGACAATACTCTCCCCTCTCGTTGCTATGTCATCACCATGATCTTGCGTGTGCGTAGGAAATTTTTGAAATTACTACGTTCCCGAACACTTTCTTGGTTTGCAAATCAAGCAAACTAAGGAAGGTACCTTTGTCTCTCAAACAAAGTACACCAAGGACTTATTCAAGAAGTTCAATATGCAAGAATGCAAAGGTATGAATACACCCATGCTTACTAGTGGACATCTTGATTTGACCAAAGATGGTGAACCGGTTGATCAAAAGGTTTATCGCTCTATGATTGGTTCATTGTTATATCTATGTGCCTCACGTCCCGATATCATGCTAAGTGTGTGCATGTGTGCACGATATCAAGCTGCTCCTAAGGAATGTCATCTTAAGGCCGTGAAAAGGATAGTGAGATACTTAATACATACACCAAATTTTAGCATTTGGTATCCTAAGAGGTCTTCTTTCGATCTTGTTGGCTACTCCGACTCGGACTATGCCGGTGACAAGGTTGATAGAAAGTCCACTTAGGGTACTTGTCAATTTCTTGGTAGATCTCTTGTGTCTTGGTCTTCCAAGAAACAAAACTCGGTATCCTTATGCACCGCCGAAGCGGAATACGTTGCCGCTGGTTCATCTTGTGCTCAATTACTTTGGATGGCCCAAACTCTTAAAGATTATGGGATATATGTGAAACATGTTCCATTACTTTGTGACAATGAAAGTGCTATCAAGATTGCTCACAATCCCGTGCAACACTCTCGAACTAAGCATATTGAAGTTCGTCATCATTTCATTCGAGATCACGTTGCTAAGGGTGACATTAATCTTAAGCATGTTCGCACAGACAAGCAATTAGCGGATATATTCACTAAACCACTTGATGAGAAAGTGTTTTGCAGGTTAAGAGGTGAATTGAACATCATTGATGCTTCAAACTTTGAGTAGGAACTCCATTGGATACATGAAATACTTGAGCTTATGACTAATCCTTGATATTTCTTTATGATGATTATCTTATGTCCTGGATATATTTGCATCTTGCATGTTATCTAACCCTTGTAGGTACTTGGATGAATCTAAATCTATGAGATCGCAACTCTCTCACATCTTGAGCAATCTCTACATCACCAAGTCTCTACACAAATGGTGGTTGAAGACAAGGAAGCACGAAACCATTCAAAAATATCTTTTGACAAATTCTATGTTGAGTTTCATGATTGTCATTTTGGATACACAAGTGCTCTTCCTTGCGAAAACTAACCCATGTAGGTAGATGAACTCAAATTCCAAGTGGTGCTCCCAACTCTTGATGAGCTACATCAACCTTGAGCAACCCACACAAGTTCAACTACATGATCACGATCAACACCACCACCCAAGGTATGTTATTCCATCTTAGAGAAGCTTTACTCCAAGTCATTAGTCAAAGCAACTCGACAAGATGTGAATACATCAAGATGCTTAAACAAAAAATGGCAACCCCATTTTGAGCTTAAACTATGAGTATGACCTATGATCAAGTGATCTCACTTGACTCCTAAGTCAATATACTCTAACATAGGTGACTTTGTCGCCGACCATCTCTAGATGAAGTTTTCTTGTGTTTTCTTTTCTGTGCCCTTGCATTTGTCTCATGCATATTTGTTTCCCCTTTCTCAAAAAAAATACTTCATCTAGATTTCCTTTCTTTTCTTTTCTTTTCTTTTTGTTCTGCTATAACGCCCCGAGACCGACGCTCCAGAAGACTTCCAGCTATTCCGGGTTTCGCCGTGTGTTTCATTTGTGCCTGCCCTTTTTATTTTTGCATTGCATCATGTCATCATGCCATCATCTCATAAATATTTTGCAACTCAACTAAATAAATGGCATGGATCTTTGATCCATTTAAATCGAGGGAATTCACTTGTGATTTCTCTTTATAACATATTAAAGCCTCTCAATATTATTAGGGAGCTATAATAAAATTATTCCATTTATTTGGAAATCACCATAACACACTTGCAAATAAATCCCAATGCCTTTGTTATCTTAATTCTTGGTCTCCAACATTGCCCATAATTTCATTTTTCGGAGCTCCACCAAAAATCCGAACGTTTTTGGACCTTCCTTTTATCAAGTCCTAGTTCAAACCCATTTGAATTAAATTCAAATGAGTTTGAATTTACATCTTTCAACCGTGGCCTTTCTATTTTTCTTGGAACGAGCATATTTTTGTGAGTCCGGGAAAATTATCCCCATGTCCAAATTCTTGTCCACTCATTTATTTTCTCTCCCTTTTCTTTCTTTGCTTTTCTGTTCTTGGAAGAGATCTGAAGAAGGGAGAGAAGAAGCCCATCAACCGCATGCCACTAGGCCAGACCGGCCACCAATCCCCGTGAGGCCCAACGCTACCTAACCCTAGCCCGACCATCGCCGATCCCATCTCCTCCTCTCGTTCCCTCGCCGCCGCCACACACATCGCCCGAACCCAGCGCCCGATCCCCATCTCCTCCTCGCCGCCATCTCCCTCGCTCGACCCCCTCGGCCTCCTCCACCTCGTCGCCCTTGCTCGAGCTTCGCAGCCCTGGCGCCGCCACCACCATCTCCAGCCGCTCCTCTACAGCTCCTCCTCCGCCTCGTCCTCACGTCCGGCCTCGTCCCCGACCCGTCGTTCGCCTCCTCCATCGACCGTCCCGGCCACCAGAGCTGTTGACGGCCGAAGCCCGGCCGCGTCGTAGCCTCTGCTGCCGGCGACCTCGACCTCCTCTGCTCCAAGCCGCGCCGTCGGCCATGCCTTCGGCCGGATCCTGCAGTCCCGCGCCCTCCATCTCGTGGATCGTGCCTCCCCGTCGACCTTCCTCTCTTGATTCGCCTCGCCCGCGCCTCCTTCTACTGGCCATCCCCATGGCCTCGAGATCCTGCACCGACATCCTCCTTCTTCAGCTGCTCACGAGCACCTCCATCCCCATGGTGCTGCGACCCCGTCATTGTTCTTGCTGATGAGAGTCGCTCGAGGCTAGTGCCTCGCCTTTGCTTCGAACCAGGGGCCGACGCCCCCATCGCCCGTCGTCTTCGGGCCAAGCTGCCGTTGTCGCTTCTTTTGACTGATGCTGCCGCCTCTTTGCCAAGGCCATCGCTGAGTTACCCCAGGACCCGTGGAGTCATGCACGGGAAAACCAAGTCTGAAGACTACTGTGGCCGTGTATCTCGCCCAGTACCACTACGGTTCCTCAAGACCGCCAAGTTTGACTACACGGTGACGCGCCAAGTACCCCTTCGGATCGCCAAGTTCATCTACCACGTGTACCACTACCGTCGCCCCGAAGACGTTGGATTCGTCTAGTACCTCTCCGAAACGAACGTGCACAACTACTTCCACTACCGTCGCGAGAACGACTACTTCCACTACGGCCCGTGTACCACTACTTCCTTCGTCGAACTCGATCCTCCCCGAAAACGCACGCTTCAAAGGTATAACCGCCGAGATGATCAACCGTGGACCGAATGCATGTTGTATGAGATACTCATGTTCAAACCGTGTCCGAGTTGTTCCTTGCGCGTTCCTCCTCGGTTGCCATGCCGTCGACCCATGGGAACCCGGTATCCGGGATCACCCCACCATCTTTTGCATGTTCTGCACATCCACACTTTCCTTTGCACCGGCATCTCAATCGAGTTATCGGAACCAGAATGTTGCCATGGCATCATTTTTGAATTCGTTGCCGTGGCACCCCTTTCGTTCCGCCACAGTGAAAAATGCTTCATAACATGCTCATGTCAACATTTTCATAAAATTGCTTAAAACTTGCATATGTCATCCGCATCATGATAACAACAATTAAAATGTTTAAAATTGTTGTTGCATTAAATTGCTAAATGCATATGGGGATTTACCGAATTTGTTGTTTTTAAATCAGCCCCATTTAAATTGTTTAGATGGTATAGTTTTGTTATGCTTCACCTCTTGCCATGTTAACCAATATTTAATATTGTTGGGTACATAACCAAGAGAGAACTAAATAATTGATGTGGTGAGCCAGTCAATATGCAACCCGTTGCATATTGAGCTCCACTTAATTTGTAGGATTGCTTGTGCACTTTTGCCATGTCATGCTATTTAAACCGGGCATGCATCATACTTGTTTGCGCATCATGCCATGTTTATGTGATGGTTGTTTACTATGTTGTTTGTTTCTTTCCGGGTTGCTTCTCTCGTTAGCTTCGGTTTCGTTCCGGAGTTGTGAGGATTCGTTCGACTACGTCCGTTTGTCTTCTTCATGGATTCGTTCTTCTTCTTTGCGGGATTTCAAGCAAGATGACCATACCCTCGAAATCACTTCTATCTTTGCTTGCTAGATGCTCTCTCTTTTGCTATGACTATGCTACGATGCCTACCACTTGCTATATCATGCCTCCCATGTTGCCATGTCAAGCCTCTGACCATCCTTTCCTAACCGTTGTTTGGCTATGTTACCGCTTTGCTCAGCCCCTCTTATAGCGTTGTTAGTTGCAGGTGAAGATGAAGTTTGTTCCTTGTTGGAACATGGAGATTTTGTTCCTTGTTGGAACATTTTTACTTGTTGGGATATCACAATATATCTTATTTAATTAATGCATCTATATACTTGGTAAAGGGTGGAAGGCTCGGCCTTATGCCCAGTGTTTTGTTCCACTCTTGCCGCCCTAGTTTCCATATCGGTATTATGTTCCCGGATTTTGCGTCCCTAACGCGGTTGGGTGATTTATGGGACCCCTTGACAGTTTGCTTTGAATAAGACTCCTCCAAAGAAGGCCCAACCTTGGTTTTACCATTTGACTACCTACCACATATACCCCTTCCCTTGGGTTCTGCAGACTCAAGGGTCATCTTGATTTTAGCCCCAGGCGGTGCTCCTCCGAGTGTTGGTCCGAACCGAGCAGCTCATGGGGCCACCACGGGAAACCCGAGGCTTGGTTTTACTCGTAGCTTGACTTATCCGGTGTGCCACGAGCGAGGTACATGCGACTCCTATCGGGATTTGTCGGCACATCGGGCGGCTTTGCTGGTCTTGTTTTATTCTTGTGAAATGTCTTGTAGCGGGATTCGAGACTGATCAGGTCTTCCCGGGAGAAGGAATATCCTTTGTTGATCGCGAGAGCTTATCATGGGCTAAGTTGGGACACCCTGCAGGTATTATATTTCAAAGCCGTGCCGCGGTTATGAGGCAGATGGGAATTTGTTAATGTCGGTTGTAGAAAACCGAAGTTGATCTTAATTAAAATACACCAACGCGTGTGTAACCGTGATGGTCTCTTCTCGGAGGAGTCCGGAAGTGAACACGGTGTTGGAGTTATGTTTGGCGAGGTTGTTCTAGGATCACTTCTTGATCGTAGTTGTTCGACCGTGCTTTTGCCTTCTCTTCTCGCTCTCATTTGCGTATGTTAGACACCGATATGCTAGTCGCTTGCTGCAGCTCCACCTCACTACCTTCTCCTACCCATAAGCTTAAATAGTCTTGATCTCGGGTGTGAGATTGCTGATTCCCGTGACTCACAGATACTTCCAAAACCAGTTTGCGGTGCCGATGAAACCGACAGGTGGCACTTTTGAGCTCAAGGAGGAGCTCGATGAAGATCTTGTTCATTGTGTTGTTTTGTTTCAGTTGATCAGTAGTGGAGCCCAGTTGGGACGATCGGGGATCTGTGTAGCATCTGGGGTAGTCTTCTTTTATTTTGGTTCCGTAGTCGGACCTTAATTGTATCTGTATGATGTAATGCTTTACTCATGTATTGTGTGAAGTGGCGATTGTAAGCCAACTATGTATCTCTTTCCCTTATGTATTACATGGGTTGTGTGAAGATTACCTCACTTGCGACATTGCTTTCAATGCGGTTATGCCTCTAAGTCGTGCTTCGACACGTGGGAGATATAGCCGCATCGAGGGCGTTACAAGTTGGTAATCAGAGCCATCCCCGACTTAGGAGCCCCCTGCTTGATTGTTTGCTGGTGTTGTTGAGTCTAGAACAAAAATGTTTTGAGTCTTAGGATTATATATCGGAGAGTAGGACTCTTTTTACTCCTCAGTCCCTTCGTCGCTCTGGTGAGGTCTCCTGACGTAGATGTTTTGACTCTTCTCTCCTCAAATTTCACTAATTTTTTTTTAGGATCACGCGGGTATCTTGGAATCGTTCCGATGGTTTTGTGACGAGAACATTGTTCTTGGTGGCTCCTGACATTTGGGGGTTGTGGCAGTGTTCCGGGGAGTTGAGCTCCGAGGTGTTGTCTTCATAATTTTATCGTTGCAGTTCTGGAATACCTGAGCTTTGCCGACATCGAAAATCTCTTTTATGCAGTTGTTGGTGAGATAACCTCGATAACCCAGTACTGGGGCGAGCTCGAGAGTATTGCCATAACTCGTATAATGGATGCTTTTCGAAGGTTGAGGTAAACGATTTCCGAAGGTTTCTTGGTTATGTGTTGAAGGATGGATATAGCTGGATCTAGGTATTGTTAGTTTGGGTGATATATTTTGTGTCCCCTGTATCCCTAACACCTGATTGCATAACCAGAAAGTTTCGGGAGTTTATAAGTGGGAATTCAAGTATCTCGTAGGATATCTTTCCAACACACACATGATACGATATGGGATCTATCATATGTTTGTTTCCGTCTTATACTGCAAGCCAAATCCTTTGTTTTTGTTCCGTTTTGTGGTATTCAAGTTGCTTCAATGCCAAGTGTTGATTCCATATCTTATTCTAAATGGTGTTCTCATATTTCTATGTGGATGATAATCCTTCATGATAATCGAGATTGTCATGTCAATCCTTTTCAACAGGTGTGCTTCTCTTCAAGTAAATCCGATCATTGCAACATTCGCAAGATCAATTTCTAAGCTTTTTTCTCAACGGTGTTCATTTCACCCGACCCAAGGTGTTTTTGTTTTCCCACCCTCCCACCCTTTCTTCAAGGACTCGGATTTCTTAATCAAGTATTTTTTTTATTGATGCGAAGTCTCTTCATTCTTTTCTTTCAATGTTTTTATCCGGTGATTTCCCATGGAGATACTAACGGAGCTTCAAGTTCATCATTCTTCGGTTTTTTTTCTCTTCTCCGGTGGACTCAACTCAATTTTTCGGTGGTGATCACATTCCTTTCCTTGTTTCAAATGTTTTTCTCATGCCGGTATATCTCTTAATCTTTCACCTCTCGCTTTCCATTTGTTCCGGTGTGCTAAAGATTATCTCAGAAGATTCGTGTTTTTATTCCTAATCCGTGCAAGATTTCACGAAGTTGTTATTCCTTTTGAGCCATTTAATTCAACCGGCGCAGTCTCTCTTTAAATCGTTCAACAGTGGTTCTTTTGAGTGGCCCCTAACCCACAGGTCTTTTCCCAGGATCTTACTTGACTCTTCTAATTCTCCCGGAGTTATTCTCAAATTCTTTTCAAAGTGTGACATAAGAATGGATCCCATCAGTCACATGCCTTCTCCAAGATCGTTTCAAATTCTTTTCATTGTTGGCTCAACCTCTTACCGGAGCATTTCATGAGTTGTTCCCATTTCTTTCCTCCGTAGGCCATCATGTCATAATTCCTCATTCTCAGCTTTCAGCTCTCGTTCTCCAAATTTTACCGGTGCATCATTCAAGTATTCTCTAATCAGCTCGTGATCTATTTTTTCATTTGTATTTAAATTCCCTCAAGTATCAACGTCGTTTTCTAATTCCTCCTGGTGATTCGTTCTCTTTTCTTCATTCATTTTCAATTCTTACGGTGGTTCGTTCAAGAGTTCTCTTCCTTCGTTATTATATAGATTCATTCGTTCTTCCCAAATCCTACTGGCGGATCATTGAAGACCTTCCCAAGTTGAGCAATATCTCTCTTCAATCCTTTTTGAACGAGAATAAGTAGTATGCCTAATCCGTTGCTTGTCATCAATCTAAATTGGTGAAGGATACGCATAACATAATTCTTGTTCTTGTTTCATCCAAGTGATTGATTCATTCTTCCGGAGTTCGTAATGGTATCAATTTCTCAGTTCTAAGTTGTTCATCTCTTCTTTCCGGAGTTTGTTCATCATATCACATTCTCGGTCCGAGATGCTTCATCTTTTCTTTCCGGAGTTCAATGTTTTCTCGGTTATATCATTTCAAAGCTTCATCTTATCACTGCAAGGCTTCACCTTGTGTTTTCAACTTCTCTTCCTTTCTATCATCCTTTCATTACCAGAGTTCTTCATGGAGGCTCTACATGGTGGTTCGTCAAGGATTCATTTATTTCTCGATTTGTCCTTCAAGTTTTTCTCGAAGTTAAGATCCGCCAAGCTATACTCAAAAATAAACATGGTGCTCAACACATGTTTTGTTTTGAGGAGCTCAAGTATTCTTCATCTTGCATTCCAAAGTGCAATTCTCTCTATCTTATCTTTTGAGATGGTGTTATGTCATTGTTGATAATTTTCCTTCGCGTTTCATGATTCACAGATTTTCAAGAGTGACATATTTAAATCCATCATTTCATCTTTGTTCAAGAGATCTTTTCAACCATCAATCTCTTCGTTGGAGTTATCTTGTGTCATATTGCACCTAAAGTATTCCCTAAGGAATGTTGCTATTGTGGTGTTTATCAATGACCCAAGTTATCTCTCCATCATCTTGGTGGAAGAAATTTTTCATCTCGTTGGTGTTATCAATTATATTATTTGTTTCCGTTAGTGGCGGGTTGTCACCTCATAATTTTGAGATGTGTTCCATAAGCCCACAACAAGCTTGTTCCTTTCGTTGTTGATAATCCAACAACTCCATTCTAGCATTTCTTGTAAGCGTGCTCTTTCAAGATCTCGTTTCCCTTCGTCCATTCCATTCCATTCTTTCATTTCTTCCGGAGGCATTGTGATGTTGCTCTCTTCGACCCATCATCTTGTTTTGTCAAGACCATGTCCTTTTCCTTGCTTATCGATTTAACCGGTGTGTTGTGTCTATCGTTCCTCTTTTAACCGAAGTCTCATCCAGGTGCTTTCATTTTGCCAAGTTCATGATTCTAATTCCTTCCATTTTCAGTCGGAGTGCTGCCAAAATTATATAATTCTTATTCATTCTTATCTCGTTTCAACCAGAGTGGTTCCAATTCCTTCTTGTCCATTGTAATCGTCATTCATAGCTTTGCAACCCCCAAGGTTCACATGGTGTTCCTTGTTTCTATTTTCTACTGGAATGCTCTCAATTTCGTTCAACTCTATTGTGTTATTCTTTCAAGTTTTCAACCTTTCGAGGTTCATTGGTTTCACTCGTTTGTCAAAGAAGCAACTTTGTCTTACCTCTTTCTCTTCCGCTTCTCTCCGGCGCCATCCTAGATCTCGGGACGAGATCCTGTTGTAGTGGTGGAGTGTTGTAACGCCCCGAGACCGACGCTCCAGAAGACTTCCAGCTATTCCGGGTTTCGCCGTGTGTTTCATTTGTGCCTGCCCTTTTTATTTTTGCATTGCATCATGTCATCATGCCATCATCTCATAAATCTTTTGCAACTCAACTAAATAAATGGCATGGATCTTTGATCCATTTAAATCGAGGGAATTCACTTGTGATTTCTCTTTATAACATATTAAAGCCTCTCAATATTATTAGGGAGCTATAATAAAATTATTCCATTTATTTGGAAATCACCATAACACACTTGCAAATAAATCCCAATGCCTTTGTTATCTTAATTCTTGGTCTCCAACATTGCCCATAATTTCTTTCATCATTTTTCGGAGCTCCAACAAAAATCCGAACATTTTTGGACCTTCCTTTTATCAAATCCTAGTTCAAACCCATTTGAATTAAATTCAAATGAGTTTGAATTTACATCTTTCAACCGTGGCCTTTCTATTTTTCTTGGAACGAGCATATTTTTGCGAGTCCGGGAAAATTATCCCCATGTCCAAATTCTTGTCCACTCATTTATTTTCTCTCCCTTTTCTTTCTTTGCTTTTCTGTTCTTGGAAGAGATCTGAAGAAGGGAGAGAAGAAGCCCATCAACCGCATGCCACTAGGCCAGGCCGGCCACCAATCCCCGTGAGGCCCAACCCTACCTAACCCTAGCCCGACCATCGCTCGATCCCATCTCCTCCTCTCGTTCCCTCTGCCCGCCACCACACACGCATCGCCCGAACCCAGCGCCCGATCCCCATCTCCTCCCTCGCGCCGCCATCTCCCTCGCTCGACCCCCTCGGCCTCCTCCACCCCGTCGCCCTTGCTCGAGCTTCGCAGCCCTGGCGCCGCCACCACCATCTCCAGCCGCTCCTCTGCAGCTCCTCCTCCGCCTCATCCTCACGTCCGGCCTCGTCCCCGACCCGTCGTTCGCCTCCTCCATCGACCGTCCCGGCCACCAGAGCTGTTGACGGCCGAAGCCCGGCCGCGTCGTAGCCTCTGCTGCCGGCGACCTCGACCTCCTCTGCTCCAAGCCGCGCCGTCGGCCATGCCTTCGGCCGGATCCTGCAGTCCCGCGCCCTCCATCTCGTGGATCGTGCCTCCCCGTCGACATTCCTCTCCTGATTCGCCTCACCCGCGCCTCCTTCTACCGGCCATCCCCATGGCCTTGAGATCCTGCGCCGGCATCCTCCTTCTTCAGCTGCTCACGAGCACCTCCATCCCCATGGTGCTGTGACCCCATCACTGTTCTTGCTGATGAGAGTCGCTTGAGGCCAGTGCCTCGCCTTTGCTTCGAACCAGGGGCCGACGCCCCCATCGCCCGTCGTCTTCGGGCCAAGCTGCCGCTGTCGCTTCTTTTGACTGATGCTGCCGCCTCTTTGCCAAGGCCATCGCTGAGTTACCCCAGGACCCGTGGAGTCATGCACGGGAAAACCAAGTCCGAAGACTACCGTGGCCATGTATCTCGCCCAGTACCACTACGGTTCCTCAAGACCGCCAAGTTCGACTACACGGTGACGCGCCAAGTACCCCTTCGGATCGCCAAGTTCATCTACCACATGTACCACTACCGTCGCCCCGAAGACGTTGGATTCGTCAAGTACCTCTCCGAAACAAACGTGTACAACTACTTCCACTACCGTCGCGAGAACGACTACTTCCACTACGGCCCGTGTACCACAACTTCCTTCGTCGAACTCGATCCGCCCCGAAAACGCACGCTTCAAAGGTATAACCGCTGAGACGATCAACCGTGGACCGAATGCATGTTGTATGAGATACTCATGTTCAAACCGTGTCCAAGTTGTTCCTTGCGCGTTCCTCCTCGGTTGCCATGCCGTCGACCCATGGGAACCCGGTATCCGGGATCACCCCACCATCTTTTGCATGTTCTGCACATCCACACTTTCCTTTGCACCGGCATCTCAATCGAGTTATCGGAACCAGAATGTTGCCGTGGCATCATTTTTGAATTCGTTGCCGTGGCACCCCTTTCGTTCCGCCACGGTGAAAAATGCTTCATAACATGCTCATGTCAACATTTTCATAAAGTTGCTTAAAACTTGCATATGTCATCCGCATCATGATAACAACAATTAAAATGTTTAAAATTGTTGTTGCATTAAATTGCTAAATGCATATGGGGATTTACCGGATTTGTTGTTTTTATATCCGGCCCCATTTAAATTGTTTAGATGGTATAGTTTTGTTATGCTTCACCTCTTGCCATGTTAACCAATATTTAATATTGTTGGGTACATAACCGAGAGAGAACTAAATAATTGATGTGGTGTTTCGTCAATATGCAACCCGTTGCATATTGAGCTCCACTTAATTTGTAGGATTGCTTGTGCACTTTTGCCATGTCATGCTATTTAAACCGGGCATGCATCATACTTGTTTGCACATCATGCCATGTTTATGTGATGGTTGTTTACTATGTTGTTTGTTTCTTTCCGGGTTGCTTCTCTTGTTAGCTTCGGTTTCGTTCCGGAGTTGTGAGGATTCGTTCGACTACGTCCGTTTGTCTTCTTCATGGATTCGTTCTTCTTCCTTGCGGGATTTCAGGCAAGATGACCATACCCTCGAAATCACTTCTATCTTTTCTTGCTAGATGCTCGCTCTTTTGCTATGCCTATGCTACGATGCCTACCACTTGCTATATCATGCCTCCAATGTTGCCATGTCAAGCCTCTAACCATCCTTTCCTAGCAAACCGTTGTTTGGCTATGTTACCGCTTTGCTCAGCCCCTCTTATAGCGTTGTTAGTTGCAGGTGAAGATGAAGTTTGTTCCTTGTTGGAACATGGAGATGTTGTTCCTTGTTGGAACATTTTTACTTGTTGGGATATCACAATATATCTTATTTAATTAATGCATCTATATACTTGGTAAAGGGTGGAAGGCTCGGCCTTATGCCTGGTGTTTTGTTCCACTCTTGCCGCCCTAGTTTCCGTCATATCGGTATTATGTTCCCGGATTTTTCGTCCCTAACGCGGTTGGGTGATTTATGGGACCCCTTGACAGTTCGCTTTGAATAAGACTCCTCCAGAAGGCCCAACCTTGGTTTTACCATTTGACTACCTACCACATATACCCCTTCCTTGGGTTCTGCAGACTCAAGGGTCATCTTTATTTTAGCCCCGGGCGGTGCTCCTCGAGTGTTGGTCCGAGGCCGAGCAACCTGCAGAGGCCACCTGCGGGAAACTCGAGGCTTGGTTTTACTCGTAGCTTGACTTATCCGGTGTGCCACGAGAACGAGGTACGTCGACTCCTATCGGGATTTGTCGGCACATCGGTGGCTTTGCTGGTCTTGTTTTATTCTGCCGAAATGTCTTGTAGCGGGATTCCGAGACTGATTGGGTCTTCCGGGAGAAGGAATATCCTTCGTTGATCGCGAGAGCTTATCATGGGCTAAGTTGGGACACCCCTGCAGGGTATTATATTTTGAAAGCCGTGCCCGTGGTTATGAGGCAGATGGGAATTTGTTAATGTCCGGTTGTAGAAAACCCGAAGTTGATCTTAATTAAAATACACCAACCGCATGTGTAACGTGATGGTCTCTTCTCGGAGTCCGGGAAGTGAACACGATGTTGGAGTTATGTTTGGCGTAGGTTGTTCTAGGATCACTTCTTGATCATAGTTGTTCGACCGTGCTTTTGCCTTCTCTTCTCGCTCTCATTTGCGTATGTTAGACACCAGATATGCTAGTCGCTTGCTGCAGCTCCACCTCACTACCTTCTCCTACCCATAAGCTTAAATAGTCTTGATCTCATGGTGTGAGATTGCTGAGTCCCGTGACTCACAGATACTTCAAAACCAGTTTGCGGTGCCGATGAAACCGTGCGGTGGCCACCCGAGCTCAAGGAGGAGCTCGATGAAGATCTTGTTCATTGTGTTGTTTCGTTTCAGTTGATCGATAGTGGAGCCAGTTGGGACGATCGGGGATCCGTGTAGCATCCGGGTAGTCTTCTTTTATTTTGGTTCCGTAGTCGGACCTTGATTGTATCTGTATGATGTAATGCTTTACTCATGTATTGTGTGAAGTGGCGATTGTAAGCCAACTATGTATCTCTTTCCCTTATGTATTACATGGGTCGTGTGAAGATTACCTCACTTGCGACATTGCTTTCAATGCGGTTATGCCTCTAAGTCGTGCTTCGACACGTGGGAGATATAGCCTCATCGAGAGCGTTACATCTGCATTCCCTGCATCCAATTCATTACAAATCTTTCAGTTAATTCCTTGCAAATCCTTGTGAGATCTTACTTGTCTAGTGAGCTGAGGTGACAAATGCTTTTCTCTCTGATGAACTCGGTCACACCGGTTTCTTGTTTTTGGTCTAACCGAAGTTTTTCGGTGCAACCGAAGCATACAACTCGGTGCCACCGATTTCATTATAGGAAAAACATTTTGCCATTTATTCCTGCATTACTCTTGATCCAGCTCCACTCAATGAATCTTGTCCTCTACAAGCATCACATTTACCTTACTGCTTTGTGCTGTTACTCAAGGACCAAACCCATTCACGACAAATTCTAGAAGACCCTTCTTGAAAATTGATGTCAAAGGGGGGAGAGAGATCACATCAAAGCTTAATCATATCTCTAGGGGGAGAGAATACTCACATCTCTAGGGGGAGGGAATACCCAAGGAAAGAGTAATCTTCAAGGATCCCAGATGCTTGGTGTTCAAGAGGAGAGATGCCACATGTCTTCTTGAGGGGAAAAACATGTTCATATGTGCTTATTTGCATTAGCTCTGTTCATTTGTTCCTTTGAGATCTGATTTTCTGTTCCCTATCTTCTCCCAGTATACCATGCTAGATTCAGGGGGAGCAAGACATCTAAGGGAAAGAAATTTCTTAAATTCCTTGCATATCTTTACCTTTGGGGACATGTCAATATCTATTGTGGTACTTAGCACTCACTCTACATGTCATCCCAGTCCGGGTACTCTTGTGGTTTCTTTTGTTTGCTCTGGCTAGTAGGTGTACTTGTGTTATCTAACCTTGTTTACGCAGGTTCATCCCATCCTTAGCCAACTCAAGACCACAAGGTAAGTATATGCATCACAATCATGTGTATGAGGAATTCTTGCTGATGTACATATTGTTTGCAAGAAGGACTCATGACCATGAAGGTACATTTCCCACATTCACATCTTTTGCTCTGATGCATATAGCCAAGATACATGTAACACATTGCCTACTCTTTCATGGTTATGCTCTCACATGTGAATATTCCATATTCACATGATTGCATACATGTAGGGGGAGCCTATGCATGTTACATGTCTTTCCAAAGATTTACATGTTATTCTCTATATCTTTATCTAAAGCTTTGATGTATGTTGCCATCAATTACCAAAAAGGGGGAGATTGAAAGCACAAGTGCTCCCTAGGTGATTTTGGTAATTAATGTCAACATATCTCTTGTTGGATTAACACTTTTACCTAGTATGTTTCTGATAAGTTCAACAATGAAGTGGCATGGACTAAAGGGTGTGGAACCCCTTCAAGATGCTAAGGACAAAGGATTGGCTCAAGCTTCAAGTACAAGACTCTACATTTTATATTTTAGTGATCCAAGATCACATTGAGTCTATAGGAAAAGCCAATACTATCAAGAGGGGATGAGGTGTTGCTTAATGGCTTGCTTGCTCAAAGTGCTTAGTGATATGCTCCAAAACCCTCAACTACTTTCTCACATCCACATATGACCTAAACCAAAAGTCAAACTCGGCCCCACCGATTCTTTCTATCCGGCGCCACTGAGTTCAGATGTCATAGCCACTGCCACAAACCCTAGGCAAATCGGTCTCACCGATAGGGATCTCGGTCTCACCGAGATGGGATTGTAATCTCTTTGTGTATGTCCATTACCAAAATCGGTATCACCGACTTTGAGCAATCGGTACTACCGGGGTTACAATGCAAACTCTCTGGTTAGCTTATTACCAAAATTGGTCCCACCGAGTTTGTGTAATTGGTCTCACCGAGTTTGCCTGACCAACTCTCTGGTTAGCTTATTACCAAAATCGGTCCCACCGAGTTTGTGTAATCGGTCTCACCGAGATTACGTTATTCCCTAACCCTAACCATATCGGTCCTACTGAGTTGCATGTCGGTCCCACCGAAAATCCTAACGGTCACTAGATTTGCTGAATCAGTCCGACCGAGTTTCTCAATTCGGTCCCACCGAGATTGGTAAGTTGTGTGTAACGGTTAGATTTTGTGTGGAGGCTATATATACCCCTCCACCCACTCTTCATTCATGGAGAGAGCCATCAGAATGAACCTACACTTCCAATACACATTTTCTGAGAGAGAACCACCTACACTTGTGTTGAGGCCAAGATATTCCATTCCTACCATATGAATCTTGATCTCTAGCCTTCCCCAAGTTGCTTTCCACTCAAATCTTCTTTCCACCAAATCCAAATCCTATGAGAGAGAGTTGAGTGTTGGGGAGACTATCATTTGAAGCACAAGAGCAAGGAGTTCATCATCAACACACCATTTGTTACTTCTTGGAGAGTGGTGTCTCCTAGATTGGCTAGGTGTCACTTGGGAGCATCTAACAAGATTGTGGAGTTGAACCAAGGAGTTTGTAAGGGCAAGGAGATCACCTACTTCGTGAAGATCTACCGCTAGTGAGGCAAGTCCTTCGTGGGCGACGACCATGGTGGGATAGACAAGGTTGCTTCTTCGTGGACCCTTCGTGGGTGGAGCCCTCTGTGGACTCACGCAACCGTTACCCTTCATGGGTTGAAGTCTCCATCAACGTGGATGTACGATAGCACCACCTATCGGAACCACGACAAAAACATCCGTGTCTCCAATTGCGTTTGTATCCTCCAAACCCTTCCCTTTACATTCTTGCAAGTTGCATGCTTTACTTTCCGCTGCTCATATACTCTTTGCATGCTTGCTTGATATGTATTGTGAGTGTTAAACTTGTGCCTAAACTCCACTCCAACTTAAAGAAGTTAAAAACTGCAACTTTTGGTACTTAGTGTCTAATCACCCCCCTCTAGACACCTCTTCTCGACCCTTTCAGTTTGCATGGCAAGCATCCGACATCCCCGATGTTCCTAGGGAGGTGATTGAGCACCACCTAGCTGTCTGTCCTCACATGCGGCCCGTCAAGCAGAAGGTCGGGAAGTAGGCTCTGGAAAGGCAAGAACTCATCACAGAGGAGATCAGGAAGTTGGAAGCGGCAGGTTTAGTGAGAGGAGTGCTCCGTCCGACGTGGTTGGCCAATCTGGTGGTGGTGTGCAAGGCAAATGGGAAGTGGAGGTTGTGTATTGACTACACAGACATAAATAAGGCTTGTCCTAAGGACCCCTTCCCGTTGCCGTGCATCGACCAGATTGTTGACTCCACGACCGAGTGTGATCTGTTGTCATTCCTCGACGCCTACTCAGGCTACCACCAGATCTTCGTGACAAGAGAAGATGAAGAGAAGACGACATTCATCACCCCATGTGGTACGTATTGCTTTCTACGGACGCCTTTCGGGTTGAAGAGTGCCGGCTCGACGTTTGCAAGAGCGGTCCAAATTGGTTTTCAACCTCAGCTCCATAGAAATATGGAAGCATACATGGATGACATAGTGGTCAAAACCAAGGACAGGAAAACTCTTGTGCAAGACTTAGAAGAGACGTTTGCCAACCTCCGCAAGATCAACCTCAAGATGAACCCTGAGAAGTGTGTCTTCGGCGTTCCGTCCGGCAAGCTTCTCGGGTTCTTTGTGTCGCAGCGCGGGATCGAGGCAAACCCAGACAAAATCAAGGCTATTGAACAGACTGAGGCGCCCAAGCGGATCAAGGACGTGCATCGGCTCACTGGCTGTGTTGCCGCCATGATCCGATTCATCTCCAAGTCCGCCGAGCACGCCCTCCCCTTTTTTAAAATCTTGAAGAAGGCATGCCCAATGGAGTGGACCCCAGAAGCCTAGGCAGAATTACAGGATCTGAAGAAATACTTTTCCTCCATGCCAATACTGGTTGCGCCTAAACCACATGAACCGTTACTGCTATATCTAGCAGCAACGAATCAAGTGGTCAGCGCCCGCCCGGTGGCATGAGAGGAGAGTCGACAAGGAGGCGATGGCGAAGACAGGACTAGCGGATGGCAAGCCAGAGATTCCCCCGGCAAGGCACGGTGCCCGACAAAGGCAAGGCCCCGACAGTCTCGCGCCATCGGGCGGTGCCCGTCTGATCAAGTGAAGTGGTGCAGAAGAAGAAGATGATGCAGCACCCAGTTTACTTTGTCAGCTCCCTCTTGCATGGGGCTAGGTCGAGGTACTCCGGTGTGCAGAAATTGCTCTTCGGCCTCCTTATGGCCTCGAGGAAGCCGCGTCATTATTTCCAAGCCCACGAGATCACTATCGTCACCCGCCTCCCGTTGCAACGGATACTGCACAACCCAGATGCGACCGGAAGGATTGTGGAATGGGCCTTGCAGTTGTCGAGCTTCGGGTTGAAGTTTGAAAGTACCTCAACAATCCAGAGCAGAGTCTTGGCAGAGTTCATTGCTGAATGGACCTCAACGCTCGACGAGGAAATTCAGGAGACCGCTCTCCCCGGCAAGGAAGCAAGCCACGACTGGATCATGTACTTTGATGGGGCTTTCTCACTACAAGGAGCCGGTGCCGTTGTGCTACTTGTCGCACCCACCGGAGAGCACCTCAAGTATGTGATCCAGATGCACTTTCCCAGGGAGATGTCCACAAACAACACTACTGAATACGAGGGGCTGCTTGCCGGTCTCAGGATCGCGGCGGACCTCGGGGTGAAAAAGCACATCGTCAGGGGTGATTCACAGCTTGTCGTCAGGCAAGTTAACAAGGATTATCAGAGTCCATTGATAGAAGCCTACGTAAATGAGGTGAGGAAACTAGAGGAGCGCTTTGACGGTATACAAGTAGATCACATTCCCCGAGCGGAGAACGACATCGCTGATTACCTGTCAAAGCGCGCTGCATTCAAGCTACCTATGGAGCCAGGTACCTTTTTGCTTCGGTTAACTCGACCATCCGTCGAGCCATCAACAGAGAAGAACAAGCGGAGGAAGTCAGGCCCCGACAGGCACTTTCACGCCGAGCCCCCAGGGGCAGCCGTCAAGGGTGTTGCCACGGATCCTGAGCCTGCCGAGGGATGGCTGGCTCCAGCGGGGCGCCAAGCCCTAGCCATAGAGACGGCTGCCGCCATGGCGGAAGATATGCCTCTGGTCCTTGCCGTCGAGCCCCAAGGTCAAGCATGGGCACAACATACCGTCCATTTCCTCCAGACAGGGGAACTTCCTGAGGAGCAGGAAGAAGCGGAAAATGTAGCCCGTCGGTCTGCCTTGTACCAGTTCGTCGATGACGTCCTGTACAGAAGAAGACCAAACGGTGTGAAATTGAAGTGCATCCCCCGGGAGGAAGGACTAGAGCTGTTGGCCGAGATACATGGAGGCATATGTGGCTCCCACATAGGGTCAAGGGCCCTTGCCGGCAAGGAATTCCGGCAAGGCTTCTTCTGGCCCACCGCCCTCAAGGATGCAACGGCACTAGTAACCAAGTGTGAAGCATGTCAGTTCCATTCAAAGAAGCTTCATCAACCAGCTCAAGCCCTTCAAACAATCCCTCTCTCCTGTCCATTCGCGGTCTGGGGGCTCGATATACTGGGACCCTTCCCCTGTGCTGTCGGGGGCTTTGAGTACTTGTACGTTGCAATCGACAAGTTCACAAAGTGGCCAGAGGTGGAACCGGTGAGGAAGGTGACAACACAGTCAGCCGTCAAGTTCTTCAAGGGACTAGTCTGCCGTTTTGGTGAGCCAAACAGAGTCATCACCGATAACAACATGTAGTTCACAAGCCACACCTTCATGCAATACATTCAAGACCTCAGCAGCAAGGTATGTTTCGCTTCCGTGGCACACCTCTAGAGCAACGGCCAAGTGGAGAGGGCAAATGATGAAGTGTTGCAAGGCCTGATAACGAAGACCTTTGACAAGCTGCACAAGAGAGGAAGACGCTGGATTGATGAGTTGCCGGAGGTTCTTTGGTCGATCAGGACGACGCCAAATCGAGCCACTGGCCAGACACCATTTGCCTTGGTATATGGGGCAGAAGTAGTTCTCCCCACGACACTCATATATGGGTCACCTCGAGTGCTCGCTTATGATGAGCTTGAGCAAGAGCAGTTGCGGCAAGATGGCATAGCGCTCCTTGAGAAAGATCGTCTTGGCGGTTGTGAGGCGGCGCGCTACCGGCCGAGCCTTGCGCCGCTACCATAGCCGCAAGGTCCATGCCGAAGCTTTGAGGAAAGCGACCTTGTTCTTGGCGTGTTGATGGGCCAAGAATTCCAACAAGTTGGCGCCAAAGTGGGAAGGCCCTTATCGGGTGTCTGAGTCACCGGGCCGGTGCAGTCCGCCTGGAGACCGAAGATGCTGTCCTAATGAGCAACTCCTGGAACATCGAGCATCTTCGCAAGTTTTACCCATAAGGCGCGGCTTGTCGGGCGTCCCGGCAAGCCACCTTTTGTCTTAGCTTTGTCGGCAAGGCATGTAACCCTCTACACAAAGCCAGGCGCAGACCCTGAGCATAAGTAAATGAAGCGCTGGCGCTCTAAGTTATAGCATGCATGCTAGGTTGAGTCTCTTCCTTGGTTAGGGTTGATAGTGCTTAGCGGCGACTAACCCCTAGCCTAGAGGTCGAGTTTGCGTCTTTTTGTCCTCTTTGGTTCGCAGGGCACGTGGACACTTCTCCTGAGCCGCTTGGGAGGAAGAGGACGGATCGGTGCTCCGGCCCCGACAAGCCAGGATTGCCGGGGGCTGAAGACACAAGGATCCAACCACGGCAAGCCACGGTTGCCGGGGGCTGCGGATTCAGATAAGTCTTTCATTCCCCTGTTATGCACTTCCGTATAGAATTGGGACATACCAAACCTCATTTATATTCCTAAAACCACCGTGCTCCCCTTTTCCTGTACCCAAGAGCTATCCCCTGGGTCGGAACTTGGTCGTAGTCGCGGTGGCAAGAGAAATGAACGAGGAGCTTAACCCTGCTTTGCCCCTGCCTCCGCCAAGAGCATGAGGCTGGTCGACCAAAGCGGGGGGACAGCGAAGCCTGTTGCCGGGCGACACTGTTTACTTTAGAAAATAACAAGGATTCGTCCTGGGCATGGGGCCCGCTCACGCACAAAGAACCCAGCAAACACCTTTTTTACATTAAAAACGTTCCATACAGGTACAGTTCATACGGAATAAAAAACATGAGCAAGGGGATTACAAGTTTTAAATTCTACTAAGGCCCGAAGGCTTACAAACTAAAAAGATATAAGGTGCCCGTAATCCCTTTCTTGTCCCTCTCCTCAGCAGACAGAGCAAGATGGCAGAAGGGCAAAAGGGGCGCCTGGGCGAGGTACGAGCAGCAGAAGACACCAAGAGAACATCTCGGTAGCCGCCCCGAAGGGAGGCTGGTGATGATGATGGCAGGTGAAGAGCTGGAAGATGAGGCAGCAGGACCGGCAATACGCGATGAAGGCGTTGGTGCCCGTGTACTCCGAGTTGACGGACCGCCACCCGCCTCCTTCATCTTCTCCAGGCCTCCCAACGTGAGCCGCCCAAGGAGACGACCCCGAGAAGTTCAAGGAGCTGGCCCCGCCCCCAGCAAGTTACCTTGCAGGGAAGAAGGGCCAGGTGCAGATGGTGGTGCTGCCACCATTGCCCGAGGATGGCGCGTCCGACACCTAGTCGGACCCGTCATCCTCCCACCTACTACCCTCGTCGTCGCTGTCGATGTCCTCCTCGTCACTCTCGCTCGAGGAGGAATCTTCATCGTCGGAGGAGCTCTCCATGCAGCACTTCAGGCGAGTTCCAAGATCTCCGAAGACCTTGACGGAGAGCAGGCCGGCCTCCATTAGTTTGAAGTAGAGGACGAGCCCCACCGTCAGGCTGTGGATGCGGGTGAACGTCTTCCATCCGCGGTGCAGGTACATAACCTCAGGAGCTGGGAAGTCGACGTCGACCCGCGTGCCGCCGTTCCCACAACCCCTCATGTGCAGCCTGAGGCTCTGGGGCAGATCGAGCTCCATCTCCTGAGCAAAAGGGGTGGGGAGGCATAGACGACAACGCGGTGGCCGGCATAGCCTAATGAAGAACTCGTGGGGCCGGTCCCCGACGTGGCCCTCCATCGCGGGAGGCATTGCTGGCGGAGGCACGGCCACTGCGCCGCCTCGCCCCCCTCTCCCCCGACCGCCGCGGTGACCTCGGCCTCATCCACTTCCCCTTCCACTCGCGGCCGGCTCCGTCGCCGCGAGATCTTCGGAAGGAGGGATGCGCTGTCGAGCAGCAACCCTCGCGCCCACCGTCGAAGGACCAGCACCTCCTCTCGCCATGACAGATGGAGGAAAGGAGCAGAGGTAGAAGGAAATGGATGATGAGAGAATGTGGGATGCCGTCCCCCTCCCCTTCTTATAAAGGGGCGGAACCGGGGCTCGGCCGCCCCATTCGACCAATCCAGTCATCAAGGGCGCAGGGAATCAGGACCGACCCGCTACCCTAATCAGTGACGGCTCGGTTTCCCGCCTCCACCGCCTGCCACCTGCATGAGGACCACTGTAACGCCCCGGATCCGATGCGCCAGGTGTCCGTCAGTTATTCGCCGTCGTTGCCATGTCATGTGCTTGCGTGTTGCACTTTGCCATGTCATCATCTGCATTTTTATTATGTCATCATGTGCATTTCATTTTGCATACGTGTTCGTCTCATGCATCCGAGCATTTTCCCCGTTGTCCGTTTTGCAATCCGGCACTCCTATGTCTCCCGGCGCCCTCTTTTACCTCTTTTTGTGTGCGGGTGTTAAGCGGTCTCGGAATGGACGAGGTTTGTCAAGCGGCCTTGGTATAGCACCGGTGAACCGCTTTGTCAAGTTTCGTGCCATTTGGAGGTCGTTTGGTACTCAACGGTTAGCAGGGTAACCGCAAAAGCCTCCTTCTCCTTGCAGCCCAACACCCCTCCAAGCGGCCCAAAACCAGCAAACTCCCCTCCATGCTCTAGGTCGTTCGATCACGATCGCGTGGCCGAAAACCGCACCTCATTTGGACTCTCCTAGCTCCCTCTACCTATTTATAGGTGCCTCCCCAAAAATCGCAGATGAAACCTAACCCTCTCTCCTCCTCATGCCGGACACGTCCGCCGCCGGGACATGTCCGCCACCCGCAGCCACGTCCTCCAGCCTATCGAGGCGCCCGTCAGCCTCCGCCGTCTCTGGCCTATCCATGCGCGCCACGTGGCCGCCAGCCACCAGCGCCCGCCGCCCGGCCAGCGAGCCAGAAGGGAGCCGCCTGCCCATCCGCCGCCGCCGGAGCCCTCCGCCGTGCCGTGCCCGCAAGACCGCCCGGCCGCCCGCTCCTCCGCGCCGCCCGCCGGTGCGCCATGAGCCAGCGCCTCCGCCTCGGCCTCCTCCCCGCGCCCGGCCGCTCTGCGCCCTCGCCGCGCTCGCCGACCCTTGAGCTCAGCGAAGCTTCGCCGCCGCCACCGCGCCTCCCCTCGCCCGCCGCCGCCGCCAAACCTCGCCGGCTCCCTGCCGGCAAGGCTGCGCCTGGCCCGCCCAGCGCCGCCCCCGACCGGCGCCCTCCCCGTCGTCCTCCGGCTGCCTTCCTCGTCTCCGGCGACACATCTCCGGCGAGACCCGCCTCGCCACGTAATCCGTGCCATGAGGTTGACTTCCCCCCCTCCGAAAATCCACCAAGTCCCCGAATCTGCTAATATTTTCATGCATTTTAATCGCATCATAACTCTGCATCCGTAGCTCCGTTTCGTGCGTGTAATATGTCAAATTGTTCGCCTCGATGAGTAGATCACTTCATCTCATTGCATCATTTTCATTTGAGCTCATATTGATGCCCGAAATGCTGTTAGAAGAGTGCTATGTGATGTTAGTTTCAGATTCTTATCAGAACATGCACTTTTGTCATTTTTGCCATGATTGATGTGTGCACCCTATGAACTTGAGTCCTACATGTGTTTTGTAATATGCCATGGCATCTTTACAGGGGTGTATGCCATGTATTTTTGTGATTTCTGTGGTGACTAGCACAAGCATGCAAACTAGGCTTCATGATGTTGCTGATTTCAGCCCTGTTTTCTTGATATTTTTATGCCATGTAAACTTGATGCTCTGAGAGAGTTCCATGCATATTTTGAGATACTTCAGTAAGGATGTTTTGAACATATGGTTATGCTCTATCCATCCATGCCCTTATTTGCAATTATGGAGTGCCATAGCTTGAGTCAATCGAGCTCTACTTTTGCTATAAAATGTTTCCTGGCAGGTTGTTTACATGTTATTCAATTTTGCCAAGGTTGTTGTAGTTGATCCATGCACCCTATGATGTTGTTCTTGCCATGTATAGCTTCTATGCCATGTCTTCTTACTGTTGGTTGCCTTGCCATGCCATGTTTTGCTCTGTGGTGAGTGGTTCAAGCTGACCAACATGCCTACTTATTGTTGTTCCTGCCATGTATGAATCTGTAATATAACTTGCTACGTTTACATGGGTGCCATCATATATTCTGATCCTTTTTGGCTTATGGTCAGTAAGGGACTTTTGTTTTATGAATTTAGTAGATTCATGCCATGCCTTTGTTTGCCATGATAAGTTCCTGTAGCATGTTGTTTCATACCTCTAAACATTGCAACTTTGATGTTATTTACCTTAAGTCAAACTGTTATTATTTGCAATCTTGCCATGTCATTTTGAGCATGTTCTAGTTGTTTCTGGAGATAGCTCAGTGTTCATGTTTTGTAATGCTTTACCTGTACATCATGCCCATGCCTTTTGTTATTATGTTGAGATGCTGTAGCATAGTGTTTTGATGCTTGCAATATGCCTAGTTGCTGTTTTGGACATTTTGTTGTCATAACTTGTATATGGTGTATGTGTTGAACCGTTGCTCCGTTTTAGGTGTGCTTTATATGAAACTTGATTGATTTTGCATGTAGTTTCATATTATCATGTTGCATCCTTGTTTTGAGGTGTTTGCTTGATGTTTGGGTGCATTTTGCATCAATGCCATGCTTATCTTGTTTTACTCATATCTTCTAGGCCGTAGCTCCGAATGTAATAAACTTTATATGTAACTTGACTAGAATTTCATGTAGATCATCGTGGTGCATCTTAAATTGCTGTTTAACAACTTGAACATAAGGTTTATTCAGATCTGGAACAATTTCGAAATTTGCAGATGAGGACTTACCGGAATTGTTCTATGTTGTTTCCGGCCTCATTTAAACTTGCTTTGACGTGTTGCTCTTGTTTGCATCATCTATTGCCATGAGTAGCTTCATGTAGCTTTGTCATGCATCATGTTTGTTTGTGCATCATGCCTTGTTCATGTGTGGTGCGTTTACCTATGTTGTGTGCTCCTTCTTGTTAGTTCCTGTTTCGTTGCGATCGTGAGGATTCGTTCGTCTACGCTTGGTTTGGCTTCATCCGTTCGTCTTCTTCATGGACTCGTTCTTCTTCCTTGCGGGATTTCAGGCAAGATGACCGCTACCCTGGATCTCACTACTATCATTGCTATGCTAGTTTCTTCGTTCTATCGCTATGCTGCGCTACCTATTACCTGTTTATCAAGCCATCCCAAATTGCCATGTCAGCCTCTAACCTTTTGCACCCTTCCTTGCAAACCATTGTTTGGCTATGTTACCGCTTTGCTCAGCCCCTCTTATAGCGTTGTTACTTGCAGGTGAAGATGAAGTTTGTTCCTTGTTGGAACATGGAGATGTTGTTCCTTGTTGGAACATGTTTACTTGTTGGGATATCACAATATATCTTATATTATTAATGCATCTATATACTTGGTAAAGAGTGGAAGGCTCGGCCTTATGCCCGGTGTTTTGTTCCACTCTTGCCGCCTAGTTTCCGTCATATCGGTATTATGTTCCCGGATTTTGCGTCCCTAACGCGGTCGGGTGATTTATGGGACCCCTTGACAGTTCGCTTTGAATAAGACTTTTTCGGCAAGGCCCAACATTGGTTTTACCATTTGCCTCACCTAGCCCTTTTTCCCTTGGGTTTCGGAGCCCGAGGGTCATCTTTATTTAACCCCGGACCAGTGCTCCTTGAGTGCTGGCCCGAACTAAACCTGTCTGGCGCCCCTCAAGAAAACTTGAGGTCTGGTTTTAGTTATGCGGACTGCTCATCCGGATGTGCCACGATAACGAGATATGTGCAGCTCCTATCGGGATTTGTCGGCACATTCGGGCGGCTTTGCTGGTCTTGTTTTATTCTTTGTCGAAATGTCTTGTAGCCGGATTCGAGACTGATCGGGTCTTCCGGGAGAAGGAATATCCTTCGTTGATCGCGAGAGCTTATCATGGGCTAAGTTGGGACACCCCTGCAGGGTTTGAACTTTCGAGAGCCGTGCCCGCGGTTATGTGGCAGATGGGAATTTGTTGATATCCGGTTGTAGCAAACTTGAAGCAAACTCTTCTAAAATACACCAACCGTGTGCGTCATCGTGAGTGTCTCTTTTCGGGGTTGATCGAGAGGAGAACACGGTTTCTGGGTTATGTTTGACGTAAGTAGGAGTTCAGGATCACTTCTTGATCATTACTAGTTGGCGACCGTTCCTTTGTTTCTCTTCTCGCTCTCATTTGCGTATGTTAGCCACCATATATGCTTAGCCGCTGCTGCAACCTCAACACTTTACCCCTTCCTTTCCCATTAAGCTTTGCTAGTCTTGATACCCATGGTAATGGGATTCTTTGAGTCCTCGTGGCTCTGATTACTACACCACCGATTGCAGTGTACAGGTTGCGATGATCATGACATGAGGCGATGTTTGCTTGTTTGGAGTTCTTCTTACGCTTCTTCTTCGATCGGGGATAGGTTCGGTCGGCAGCACTGGGCTAGCGAGGTGGATGTCGTTTGAGTTTCTGTTTATGTTTCATCCGTACTCGGATGTTGATCTTGTATATGATGTTGATGTATTCTTGTGGCATTTATGCCTTATGTATGTATCCCCATCTATTATGTAATGTTGATGTAATGATATCCACCTTGCAAAAGCGTTTCAATATGCGGCCTTGGTGGGACCGTCGAGTTCCTTTTGGATAGGGTTGCATATTAGGCGTGACAAGTTGGTATCAGAGCCTCGACCGACCCTAGGAGCCCCCTTGATTGATCGTGTAGTTTGGCCGTTGTTGAGTCTAGAAGAAACTGGTTTTCGGAGTCTAGTTATATCGGAGAGTAGGAAATATTTTTACTCCTCAGCCCCTTCGTCGCTCTGGTGAGGAATCTTGACGTAGGTGTTTTGAATTACTTCTCTTCCCGTTCAAATTTTTCTTTAGGATCACGTGGTTAGTGTCGTGAGTTGTCCATCCTCTTTTGTCCGGTGCATTTCTCGTCAAGTCGACTCGACCATCTTCATCTTTGCGTTCAATCCTCGGTTGTTTTCTTTTCCCACCCGCCCTCCCTTCATCTTCTCGAAACCGGAGTCCGTAATTGAGTATCGATCCTACTCGTGTGAAGTTTTTGCTCTCTCTCCTCAATGATTTCAACCGGTGTTTCCTCTTGAACTCATTAAGTGGTTTCCCCTTCAAGTTGCCTTTATTTTCCGCCTCCACCCTTTTCTTCCCGAGTCGACTCTCTCTCGACCAGCTATTTCATTCGTATAGAGCCTCTTCAGTCTTCCCTCAATTATTTCAACCGGTGAATTCTCGTTTTGTTCGTCATTCTCCATCCTTTTTCTTTCCGGTGGATTCAATTCTAGTTTTTCGTTGTCGATCGTATTCTTTCCCTCAGCTCAAATATTTCTCTTTGCTCGTTCGCCTCTCGCCAGTTTATCCTTCCGGAGTGTTCAAGACATATCAGGAGATTTGTCTGTGTTCCAATTAATTCGAGGTTGTCACCTCATTCGAATATCTCAATTGTTCCGGTACATCATCTATCTGTCCATCATCCCTTTCCAACAGTGTTTTCTCGTTAGTGGGCCATAACCCACAGGTTTTTCCCAGGATCTTACCTGACTCTTCTAGTTTCCCCGGAGCTATTCCCAATTCTTTTCAAGTGTGACGTAAGGATGAATTTCATCAGTCACATGCCTTCTCCAAGATCGCTTTCTAATTCTTTTCATCTTTGGGTCAACCCTTCCTCTTTTCATTCTCCCGGAGTATCTCAATAATTTTTGCAGTGTTTCTCGTTGTCATTTGAAGATCGAAGAAGAGTTCCTCTTAAATCTTGTCTGTTCTCCCAGAGGTTCATGGTGCTAGCTCGATGTTATCCTATCTAATTGTTTCCAGTCATGCAAATTCTTTTCATCCATCCGGAGTATTTCAGGAGTTACTTTCCGTCTCAATCATCCAGAGGCCATCTTTTCGGAAGATTTCTTCGTTCCAAGTTTTCAAAGTCGTTCTCCAATTATTCTATATCCATACCCCTTCGTTCGTCTCAATATTCTTCCGGTGCTGCGTTCAAGCATTCGTTAATCAGTTCGCGATCTCTTCGATCTCTTTTCTCTAAATTCCCTCAAGTATCTTCGTGCTTTTCCAATTCTTACCGGCGATCCGTTCTCTTCTCTTTGTTCATTTTCATTTTCACGGTGGTTTGTTGAAGATTTCTTTTTGGTTCATTCGTTCTTTTAATCCTACCGGTGGCTCAGGAATACCTCCCCAAATTTGGCGGTATATCTCCCCTTAATCTCTTCCCAACGTGGACAAGTGATATGCAATCCATTGCTTCTCATCAATTTAATTGATGAAGGATAAGCATACAATAAATCTTATTCTTATTTCCTCCAAGTGATTAATCCCTTCCTTCGGAGTTTGTTCTTGATGAATAAATTCTAGTTCCAAGTCTTTTCATCTTTTCTTTTTTCGGAGTTCAAATTTTCCTCAGCCATTTCGTCGGAACCTCCATCTAAATCACCGCAAGGCTCTTCTTATTCTTTCTTCCTTCATTCTATCTCATCGTCCTTTATTTTACAGGAGTTCTTCATGGTGGTTCTTCATGATTTAATTCTTTCTTCAAGAGTTCATCAAGATTCTTGCCCAAGGAGTTCAAGTATCTTTTCTTCTTGCGTCTCGAAGTGCAATTAATCCTCTGTATTATTTTGAAGTGGAGTTTTGCATTTCTTCCTTATTCCCAGATATTGAAGCATTTTCTTGTGGCATAATTTCACCTCAAGTTTTGAGTTGTTTAGATAAGTCCACATCAAGCTTATCCTTTTCGTTGTTAATTTTCCTCAACAACTCCATTCAATCCTTCCTTCTAAGTTCTTTTCATTCAATTCTTTCAATTCTTCCGGAGGCATCGCGTTGTTCATTTCGTCAAGTATCATTCCATCCTCTCAAGCTCATGTTCTAATCCTTCCTTTTTCAGCCAGAGTGCTACCTAAATCCTTTCAGTCTTATCCGTTTCTTTTCCCATTTTAGCCACTCCGGTTGGAGCGAGTTGTTTCATAGTCTATCTGATTTCCGTGAGCTTTTGATTCTCGTCATTCTTGCCGTTCCTCTCTTTTCTCGAGTGCTCTCGATTCTTTGCTTCTTCTCTTGAGTTCTTGTTTCACCTCTTCCTTTTCTCTTCCGTCTCGGTCCTAAGATCTCGGGACGAGATCTCTTGTTAGTGGAGGAGTGTTGTAACGCCCCGGATCCGATGCGCCAGGTGCCCGTCAGTTATTCGCCGTCGTTGCCATGTCCTGTGCTTGCGTGTTGCACTTTTCCATGTCATCATCTGCATTTTTATTATGTCATCATGTGCATTTCATTTTGCATACGTGTTCGTCTCATGCATCCGAGCATTTTCCCCGTTGTCCGTTTTGCAATCCGGCACTCCTATGTCTCCCGGCGCCCTCTTTTACCTCTTTTAGGTATGCGGGAGTTAAGCGGTCTCGGAATGGACCGAGGTTTGTCAAGCGGCCTTGGTATAGCACCGGTGAACCGCTTTGTCAAGTTTCGTGCCATTTGGAGGTCGTTTGGTACTCAGCAGTTAACAGGGTAACATAAAGCCTCCTTCTCCTTGCAGCCCAACACCCCCTCCAAGCGGCCCAAAACCCAGCAAACTCCCCTCCATGCTCTGGGTCGTTCGATCACGATCGCGTGGCCGAAAACCGCACCTCATTTGGACTCTCCTAGCTCCCTCTACCTATTTATAGGTGCCTCCCCCCGAAAAATCGCAGATGAACCCTAACCCTCTCCCTCCTCGCGCGCCGGACACGTCCGCGCCGCCGCCGGACATGTCCGCCACCCCGCAGCCACGTCACTCCAGCCTATCAGAGGGCGCCACGTCAGCCTCCGCCGTCTCCTGGCCTATCCATGCGCGCCACGTGGCCGCCACCACGCGCCCGCCCCCGGCCAGCGAGCCCAGAAGGGCCCGCCCGGCCCATCCGCCCGCCCGCCGAGCCCTCTCGCCCGCCCGTGCCATGCGCCGCCGCCGGCCGCCCGGCTCGGCGCCGCCAGACCGCTCCTCGGCGCCGCCCGGCAGTGCGCCCGCGAGCCAGCGCCTCGCCTCGGCCTCCCTCCAGCGCCCGGCCGCTCGAGGCGCCCTCGCCGCTCGCCGACGCGCGACTCCGCGAGCTTCGCCGCCGCGCCCGCGCCTCCCCTCGCCGCCTTGCCGCCGCCCGCCTCGCCGGCTCCCGCCCGGCCGCGCCCCCCCCCGGCGCCCTTCACTGCCGTCCTCCGGCTGCCTTCCTCGTCTCCGGCGACACATCTCCGGCGAGATCCGCCTCGCCTCGTAATCCGTGCCATGAGGTTGACTTCCCCCTCCTCCGAAAATCCACTAAGTCCCTGAATCTGCTAATATTTTCATGCATTTTAATCGCATCATAACTCTGCATCCGTAGCTCCGTTTCGTGCGTGTAATATGTCAAATTGTTCGCCTCGATGAGTAGATCATTTCATCTCATTGCATCATTTTCATTTGAGCTCATATTGATGCCCGAAATTCTGTTAGAAGAGTGCTATGTGATGTTAGTTTCAGATTCTTATCAGAACATGCACTTTTGTCATTTTTGCCATGATTGATGTGTGCACCCTATGAACTTGAGTCCTACATGTGTTTTGTAATATGCCATGCCATCTTTACAGGGGTGTATGCCATGTATTTTTGTGATCTCTGTGGTGACTAGCACAAGCATGCAAACTAGGCTTCATGATGTTGCTGATTTCAGCCTGTTTTCTTGATATTTTTATGCCATGTAAACTTGATGCTCTGAGAGAGTTCCATGCATATTTTGAGATACTTCAGTAAGGATGTTTTGAACATATGGTTATGCTCTATCCATCCATGCCCTTGTTTGCAATTATGGAGTGCCAGAGCTTGATTCAATCGAGCTCTACTTTTGCTATAAAATGTTTCCTGGCAGGTTGTTTACATGTTATTCAATTTTGCCAAGGTTGTTGTAGTTGATCCATGCACCCTATGATGTTGTTCTTGCCATGTATAGCTTCTATGCCATGTCTTCTTACTATTGGTTGCCTTTCCATGCCATGTTTTGCTCTGTGGTGAGTGGTTCAAGCTCACCAACATGCCTACTTATTGTTGTTCCTTCCATGTATGAATCTGTAATATAACTTGCTATATTTAGATGGGTGCCATCATATCTTCTGATCCTTTTTGGCTTATGGTCAGTAAGGGACTTTTGTTCTATGAATTTAGTAGATTCATGCCATGCCTTTGTTTGCCATGATAAGTTCCTGTAGCATGTTGTTTCATACCTCTAAACATTGCAACTTTGATGTTATTTACCTTAAGTCTGGCTGTTATTATTTGCAATCTTGCCATGTCATTTTGAGCATGTTCTAGTTGTTTCTGGAGATAGCTCAGTGTTCATGTTTTGTAATGCTGTACCTGTACATCATGCCCATGCCTTTTGTTATTATGTTGAGATGCTGTAGCATAGTGTTTTGATGCTTGCAATATGCCTAGTTGCTGTTTTGGACAGATTGTTGTCATAACTTGTATAGGGTGTATGTGTTGAACCGTTGCTCCGTTTTGAGTGTGCTCTATATGAAACTTGCTTGATTTTGCATGTAGTTTCATATTATCATGTTGCATCCTTTTTTTGAGGTGTTTGCTTGATGTTTGGTTGCATTTTGCATCAATGCCATACTTATCTTGTTTTGCTCATATCTTCTAGGCCGTAGCTCCGAATCTAATGAACTTTATATGTAACTTGACTAGAATTTCGTGTAGATCATCGTGGTGCATCTTAAATTGCTGTTTAACAACTTGAACATAAGGTTTATTCAGATCTGGAACAATTTCGAAATTTGCAGATGAGGACTTACCGGAATTGTTCTATGTTGTTTCCGGCCTCATTTAAACTTGCTTTGACGTGTTGCTCTTGTTTGCATCATCTCTTGCCATGAGTAGCTTCATGTAGCTTTGTCATGCATCATGTTTGTTTGTGCATCATGCTTGTTCATGTGTGGTGCGTTTACCTATGTTGTGTGCTCCTTCTTGTTAGTTCCTGTTTCGTTGCGATCGTGAGGATTCGTTCGTCTACGCTTGGTTCGGCTTCATCCGTTCGTCTTCTTCATGGACTCGTTCTTCTTCCTTGCGGGATTTCAGACAAGATGACCGCTACCCTGGATCTCACTACTATCATTGCTATGCTAGTTTCTTCGTTCTATCGCTATGCTGCGCTACCTATTACCTGTTTATCAAGCCATCCCAAATTGCCATGTCAGCCTCTAACCTTTTGCACCCTTCCTTTTAAACCATTGTTTGGCTATGTTACCGCTTTGCTCAGCCCCTCTTATAGCGTTGTTACTTGCAGGTGAAGATGAAGTTTGTTCCTTGTTGGAACATGGAGATGTTGTTCCTGTTGGAACATGTTTACTTGTTGGGATATCACAATATATCTTATATTATTAATGCATCTATATACTTGGTAAAGGGTGGAAGGCTCGGCCTTATGCAGTGTTTTGTTCCACTCTTGCCGCCCTAGTTTCCGTCATATCGGTATTATGTTCCCGGATTTTGCGTCCCTAACGCGGTCGGGTGATTTATGGGACCCCTTGACGATTCGCTTTGAATAAGACTTTTCCAGCAAGGCCCAACATTGGTTTTACCATTTGCCTCACCTAGCCCTTTTTCCTTGGGTTTCGGAGCCGAGGGTCATCTTTATTTTAACCCCCGGACGGTGCTCCTTGAGTGTTGGCCCGAACTAGAAACCTGTCTGGCGCCCCTCAAGAAAACTTGAGGTCTGGTTTTAGTTATACGGACTGCTCATCCGGATGTGCCACGAGCGAGATATGTGCAGCTCCTATCGGGATTTGTCGGCACATTAGGCGGCTTTGCTGGTCTTGTTTTATTCTTTGTCGAAATGTCTTGTGGCGGGATTCGAGACTGATCGGGTCTTCCGGGAGAAGAATATCCTTCGTTGATCGCGAGAGCTTATCATGGGCTAAGTAGGGATACCCCTGCAGGGTTTGAAGTTTCGAGAGCCGTGCCCGCGGTTATGTGGCAGATGGGAATTTGTTGATATCCGGTTGTAGCAAACTTGAAGCAAATTCTTCTAAAATGCACCAACCGTGTGCGTCACCGTGAGTGTCTCTTTTCGGGGTTGATCGAGAGGAGAACACGGTTTCTGGGTTATGTTTGACGTAAGTAGGAGTTCAGGATCACTTCTTGATCATTACTAGTTGGCGACCATTCCTTTGTTTCTCTTCTCGCTCTCATTTGCGTATGTTAGCCACCATATATGCTTAGCATTGCTGCAACCTCAACACTTTACCCCTTCCTTTCCCATTAAGCTTTGCTAGTCTTGATACCCATGGTAATGGGATTCTTTGAGTCCTCGTGGCTCCTGATTACTACACCACCGATTGCGAGTACAGGTTGCGATGATCATGGCGTGAGGCGATGTTTGCTTGTTTGGAGTTCTTCTTCTACTTCTTGTTCGATCGGGGATAGGTTCGGTCGGCAGCCTGGGCTAGCGAGGTGGATGTCGTTTGAGTTTGTTTATGTTTCATCCGTACTCGGATGTTGATCTTATATATGATGTTGATGTATTCTTGTGGCATTTGTGCCTTATGTATGTATCCCCATCTATTATGTAATGTTGATGTAATGATATCCACCTTGCAAAAGCGTTTCAATATGCGGGTCTATCCTTGGTGGGACCGTCGAGTTCCTTTTGGATAGGGTCGCATATTGGACGTGACAACCACGTGGCGAACAAGCAGAGCCGAGGGGACGGGTGAGGCGACCGTTCCCCGCCCCGTGATCATGGGGCGTGGGAGCCTTGATGGCCGCGACCCGAGTCCACTCAGTAAATGAGCCGTGCCTCCACGCCTCCCTCTTTTTATGGGGAAGGCGCGAGCCGCCTCTTTACTATGACGTGACACATGCATGCGAGAACCGCCCCAGGCATGCCCCCCACGACACACATGACCCCCACATCGCGCGTTTTATGGGGAAGGCGCGAGCCGCCTCTTCATCGATCTCGCACCAACCCACTTGATCCTCTCTTCGACTCTATCGATATCTATGACCCCTCCGTCTCTTCTCGTGGATCGCCCGACCCTCTATATATGATATGGATAGGCCTCCATTTCACACACATTGCATGCAAAATTTTGTTTGAGATGTCATTGACACATATTCCCACAAATACATTCACGAAATCAACCTCCCCCCCCAAAACAAAAACACTCACGAGCGCACAAGCCATTTGTCTAGGTTTATATCTCTCACACACACCCACGTGGGTGGGGCGTGCCTGAAGAGAAGAGGTGCACGCAGGCGCGCGTACTCCGTCTCTTTCCCAACCACACCCAGCGGGTACACAGTGGAGCTCATTTACGTATGAAAAGGCAGCCCACGTGGTAATTTGACACGATGTCTTGGTTGTCAACTAGATGGAGGAGGATCGTCTACCACGGGTGAACAAACAAATTGTGACTTGACGCGTTATGTTAAAAAAGAGGCAAACCATGTGGGGCCTACCTTAGAGGCAAGGCTCTATACACTAGAGTACTTTTGATGTGTCCGTCAACTAGCGAGCGAGGAGAAGCTTGCTTAGTACACCGTCTCCTCGCCCACTGGTAGCGGTGGCTCATGAGGATGAGGTGAAGCTTGCTTACTAGTAGTAGTACTGTACGCCTTACGCCCGCTCCCTCGCCCACGCGCGCGGTGGCTCGCAGGACGAGGAGAAAACTTTACTACTCCCTCCGTTTAGTCCTCGTCCCTACTACCTTAGTTAGAGAGATTGTCATATTGTTTGGAATATACACTACTAGGAAAATTAGCATTAACAACGATGTACCGTAAACGCTTGGTCGTTAAACATTAGTATAAGTTGAGTCCCCGCAGGTAAAATCAGCCTCTGCCTAATAGCTACCCAGTAGCACACGCATATCCAACCTTTTTCACAAATATTTGGTGCTCGATTAAAAAGTAAATCGGACTTCCATTGGATAACCCTCCATAACAGCCAGTTTTTTACTCCATTATTATAGGATCCCGTTCATCTCCCTACGCAGCTTTCTTCTCTCCTTCCTTCTTACCTCCAGATCGCATCTCCCTTCTCTTCTCCTATGGCTATCCGCACTGAAGCCTACACCTCGCCGGTCGCCTGGACCCTGGCGCGTCCGCGCTGCTGCCTGCAAGTAGGCGGCCGCCTCGACCCCGTCGCGTCCGCACTGCCGCCTGCACCTCACCGGTCGCGTCGACCCGTCCATGCTGCTGCCTGCAAGTCGCCGGTCGCCTCGACACATGGCGTCCGTGCAGCAGCCTGCACCTTGCTGGTCGCCTCCACCCCTACACGTCTGCGCTGCTGCCTGCAAGTCGCCGGTCGCCTCGACCCCGTCGAGTCTGCACTGCCGCCTGCACATGGCCGGTTGCCTGGCCCCAGTGCGCCCGAGCTACCGCCTGCATATCGCCATTCGCCAACGCTACATTGGTTGGTTTCCTCCTTCCCCTGTTTTTTTGTTGTTGTGGGTCCTTCCTGTACGCAGAACTGTGGGGTGGCTATACTTTAAGAAGGGGATCATAATAATACAGTAGTACGATATTATAACATATTGAGAGAGATGGATGAGCTGCAAAATTTAGGTGTAAGGCACTAAGGCGTGTGACATTATTCCGTTGCAAATGGATTGACGTAGTTAACAAAGAGCATGGATGAAGAAAGACAACAAGCATGAAATTGTTAGTCTTAACCTGCAGTGTTTATTTCGAACAGATGAGCTTTCATTCTGGCTAGTCAAGTTTTCGAACAGATAAGGACAATCTTTTTAAAGGGATGTCACACAGTTGTGCAAAATCCATCACGTTATGCTTATAATGTACCACACGGACATTCTGATAATGTACAACCAAAGAGGACTTGCTTCAAAATTTGGTTCTGTACTTATGCAAATCTTAATCTCCAGTAAGAGAACAACATGATGCCACTAGTTTATGTAAGCCTTAATCTGTAGTTATCCATATGCTTCCTATTTCAGCTTTTACCTTATTCATAAACAGTGACACAAGAAGTCTTGTACTTACCTTTTCCTAGAGTTCAGTACATCAAACATTCACTTATTTAATTTAATTTTACTTTGCACAGACTTTCCATACACTTCAAACTAACACTATATGTTATCACAATGAGGCTCATGTGCGAGAAGAGCAACTATGGAAAAAAATATGAGTTAGCTACAAAAGGTACTACACAAACCTAAAAATATCATTCAAGATATAACATGGTTGCTTGGTTTCCTAGATACAAATGATGCGCCGACAAATACTCTTGTTCACTGCAAATTGGGATGCAAATGATTCCGAAAGTGAGTTTCTAACTAGTTTGTACTGTATGGAGAATTTGTTTCTACATTTAATTGTTTTCAGGTTACTCATAATATATTGTAGCTATGAAAGATGAAGTTGATGCTAACAATGACAGTGACATAGGAAATGATATGGGTGAATTTGATGCTATGTAAAAATGTCATTTTTTCCCTAGCAAGTGAAACTTGTACTTGAAGAAAAGTCCAATGGCGTGGTACAAGAAGTGTCAGAAATTAAGTGGCTTATGTTTGGTACATCTCTAAGTGATAGTTCTCATGAAAGCCAACATGAACAAGTAAGTAGTTCTTATACATATATTTTATATGCCATGCATTCTGTCAATTTATTTACATGGATTGACTTTCATAAAGTACTCAACGTTTTGTAGGACTGATGGTCCATCGTAAATATTTAGAAGCATTCGAAGGAATTGTAAACGCCAATGAAGAATGATATCCATTCAAGCAACACGATGCTGTCCCTCGATTGAAGATTACTAAATATTATCTTTTCTAGTTTCTCGTTTTCCAGTTAGACATGAGAAAGTACATTGGTCATATAAGCAATGCTTTTGACTCAGATATGGTATATTTTAATTCCAGAATCGCATTTCAGAATTATGTTAATTTACCCAATTTCTATTAAGAAAAGTGGTTATCTTTCAATTCATATTCTTATGTTTCTATGTTAATGTGGATGTTACTATTCAAATGTCGAAAGATTCATAAAGTGATCACTGAACGAAAAGTTATTACTGAATATAAGTTATTCGAGTGATATCATAATAGTGAAGAGAGTGGATGTTGATACGATAAATAGGTTGTTAAGGATACTTTGGTAACCATAGGAATGTTATTAGCGATGAAAAAGGTGGTCGTTAATACTGAGTGTGGTCGTTATTGCCACGGGATTGACGACAACACACTACCCCGTCGTTACATTAGTAACGACCACAAGATGTGGTCGTTATACTTTTAACGAGGGAGCCTATTACGACCAGCAAATTGTGGTCGTTAATGACCATTAACAACCACAATCCAAGTTTTAGCGACCACATATACTGTCGTTAAAAACCCTTTTCCTAGTAGTGATATATGTCCTTTAGTAGATTTCAATATGAACTACTAGTACATACTCCAAACACTGATGTATATAGACGTATTTTAGAGTGTAGATTCACTCGTTTTGCTCTGTATGTAGCATAAAGTTGAGAAACTTATTTTGGAACGGAGGGAGTACATATTTGCTATGATCTGTCAATCATTGAGATGCAATAGCATGCATGTTAGTCTCCTTTGTATTTGATGAAATGTTGCAACGGGCAACCTTGGACGCAAGATACATGTAACAGAAGCTGGAAGCTTCATAGCATTGTACTATCTCGCTGATAAATTACAATACGTACTATACAAGTACCTCCTCCATTCCTAAATATATGTCTTTGTAGAGATTTCACCATGAACCACGTACGGATGTATATAGATGCATTTTAAGTGTAGATTCATTCATTTTTTTGCATATGTAGTCCACCTAGTGGAATCTCTACAAAGACTTATATTTAGGAACAGAGGGAGTACTATGTAAAGAGTTAGGTGTCGCACAGTGTCCAGGAAATATGGTGATAGTGTGAGGTGGGCCATGTAATCACTGAGCCTGCGTGTTTTCACTGCTCTTGCACTCCTCTGCCTGAAGAATGGAGAAAATTGTAATCTAGTAGTACCTCCTTTCACCGAAAGCGTGGGACATCCAGCAGTCCTACCACCTCGATAATAATGACCAATGAGTAGTCAAATCACATGGACCCATGAAGAAGTTGGACGGATGAAACAACCATCACTCTTGAATCGCTTCTCCCTTCAACATGGCGCTGTGAGAGGTCGCGTCCGCTTTGCCCGGCATGAATCGGCACCCATTCTTTGGAGCGGCTGACCGTTTGAGGCGGGAAGCGTCTTGTGAGCGATGGAGGGGCTTTGGGTGGGCTAGCCTGGTCAGGAGAGGGCGTGGCAGCTGTCCTCCTGTCCCTACCGAACGCCCGGAAACGAGAGGATGCACCGACTCTCGCGGCTAAAATCGTACACTACACACCATCTCTCTGCAGGAGTAGGTCGATCTGTCGCTCTCTCTAACACACACATGCTGTTAAACACACACACACGCACACACACATGCACACACAGGTTCATAGAATAGGAAAATCGTGCGAGTGCGAAGCCACAGGAAGTGAGATACAAATGGAGTACGTACAAGAAGAGAAGAGGTGACGAATATTCCATCAAGCCTGGACTGAGGAGTAGTACTCCCTCTGTCTAGGTGTTAAGTCATCCTACAGAGATCAGATATTCCCAAAATGTTTAGGCGTCGTCCATTAACTTCGCATCTCAATCCCCTCCTGGCCTCGTTGCTAGCGAGCGTTATTACTTAGGGAGCATTTGGATCCTTAGCAAGAACAACTTATAGCATAGCCGGGCAAGGTTAGGCATTTGGAACTGCTAAAATATGTTAGCTTTTGTGGGCCAGCTAGCTTGGGTGGGCTAGAAAAACCTTGCTAGCTCAGGATTGCCAGATCGGCTCGCTTCCGACGGCAAACTTCGCGTAGTAGTAACATAGACTAGTAACATATGCATGTTACTAGTCCAAGTTACTCACCACTATGACCATCCTAAGCAATGTAACCGAACGCTCCTTAATCTGCCTTGTTATCTCCCCCGGAAACCCAATGCATGGAGCGCAACTACGCGTTGATCAGTCAAGAAATCAAAAGTCGGCTTACATGCGAGTTAATACATGGCCCTGCATGGTAGCTAAAACGACATGTCTTAGTTGTTTGGATTAACTGTTGCGTTTAGAGACAGAAATCAGGGCTTTGATTGGAGGAATGACCGGTCAAGTTTCTCCTTCTCCTCCAATCTGCTTACACCTTGGTCCCATTAACGTGACTTATTACACCTAGACGGAGGGAGTCATACGAGATACGGTGGCACACTGACCTAGGTCGAATACAAGTGCCAAAAATTGTGTGCATGTTATAATAAGGATTCACTTCACCCGCAAAAAAATAATAATAATAAGGATTCACTTAAAATAGTACGTGAGCGAACAGAGGGATCAATTGGACAGTGTTCCCGAGCAGTAGCGAGATGTGTGAGGTAAGATACACCACTGGCGCTTTTAATTTTTCTTATTAATTTGTTTGTTTCACCCTCATTGGTGGGACCCAGCATTACTACGTGGAGAGAGGTAAGGTGACTAAGGCTGCATTATTTTTGCACCACTGTGGATATTCTTACAACCAAAGCCACATGACACGATTATGATATAAATCCCAATGACTCCCACACAAAGAAAAACACGGCATGCTTGTCACACGAATGTAGGAATGTATAAAAGGTTATTTTCCTCTCGTTGAACATAACGGGAGGGTTGTGTAGCTGGTTAGCCTGTTCGCTCATCAAACTTGAGGTCTCGGGTTCGATAACTACACTTGAGCATAATTCGTGCGGGAGGATTCTTTGGTGGTCAAAATGGATGGATCTGAGCTATACGATCTCGTAGTGACCGTATAATCACCTCATCACGTATAAGTTGCAGCCACGGCGCTTGTTTTCTAGGGTTTGCACTCTTCACACTCTCTCCAGTATATATATACACGCTGGAGCCTCAACGCTTGTAGTTGCTCTCTTCACACTCTCTCACCCTCTCGAGATCTAAACAAGACTTCGTTGGCCTCTCTCTATCTCCCCTCCTTTGTTGGTGCGCTTGTAGTTGCTCTCTTCACACTCTATCACCTCTCTCAGATCTAAACAAGACTTGTTGGCCTCTCTCTCTCCCCTCACTGCTGGTCAAAGAGCCGACAGGATCCGTCCGCGGGAAGGGAAGGAGGCTTTAATTGTCGCCGTTAGCGAGGGAATCCACTACCAGTGTACTGTTCACTTTCACCCAATGGCGGCGGGAGGGCCTCCGACCCCTTCTTCTTCGCCGCCGTACATAGTGTGGGTCGAACGGCGTCCGGGCGCCCACCGAACCACACCCCAAGAACCTTAAGGTATAATTTACTTATTCCACATGCATTGCTCTAGCTGCATGTGGGCTTTTTCCACTTCTGCACTCGAATCTAGGTGTTGGATCAAACAGGAAAGTAGTGGGGGAAGTTGTATACCATGAATCTAGGACGTGGTACAAAGAGGAAAGGAATTGGGGGAAGTAGTGGGAAAATTTGTATAGCATGATTCTAGGAAGTGGTTCAAAAAGGAAAGGAAGGGGGAAAGTAGTGGGGAAAGTTGTATAGCATAAATCTAGGATGTGGTTCACAGAGGAAAGGAAGTGGGGAAATTACTAGTACAGACTAGCTATCCAGCACCTACATTCGTCGAAAAGGGAAAACAATGACAAGCCTTGATCGCACATACAGAATGAACTGGTCTTTTGTTTTGGGGGACAAAGTGTAGAGTTTGAGCGGGACTAGATTTGCAGGCGCTCACATAGGGAAAGGTGTCTAAAGATAACAAAAGCTGGGACCAACACAAATATGCTCCTTGGTTGTTTGTTCTTTGTTGCAACAGATTGTGCATCACCCAGTATGTAGATGCACATGGTCTTTGGTAAATCCATCGTCCGATGCAACTCTTTAGCTGTTGTCAATTTAAGGCCCTGTTTGGTTAAAAACTCCCTAGTCCCTACCTGCTTGGTTCCAGGGACTAAACATGGACTAGAGGTTACTAAATGACATGCTAAAAGTGTCAGGACCCCGATTCCAAGTCACATCGATCTAGCGGTAACACCTCATATCACCTTGCGGCCTCACGCACGGTATTCCCACAGTGTCGCCTTACCATGGCCGGGACCGTTTAGCCTTTTGGCTCACGTATATGATAGCGTCGCTAGCATCCATATGATGAGAGAACCGGGCCGACATGGCTAGTCGTGAACCCAAAGCGGCACTAACCCATGGGGACAGGCATACATGAATCAACCCGAGCATGTCGGTCATCAACGTATGAATCCGGGCTGTAGCTTTGGCTATGAGGACTCCGGTAACCGGGCTGTAGCAGGCTAGGCAGGACTCGGATGTCACGCGTGACATTTCCCGAAGGACGGAACAGAACGAAGTGAAACACATGCCGGCCGATCAAGTGTCGAGGCGGTAGTCTTTGGGATAGCAAGACTCGGTGAACCGGGCATAGCGGACTACTATCTCTCGGGAAGCACTAGACTACATTTCCCCATATGAGAGGCTGCCAAGGATAAACAACTAGATTGTCGGATCCCACACATACCAAGCATTTCAAACATACACACAATATGCTCGATATGTGTAAATACAACATGGCATCACAACATAACTCTCGACTCAAGTATTTATTCATTAGGCTCGAGGAGAGAGATATTACAAACAGGGTCTCATGACCCAACATTGAGAACATACAAGTCAAAACACAAGCGGAAGCTAAACATGTCGAAATACAGACAACTAAAAATGAAAAAGGTGAGAAGCCTAACTATCTACGAGATCTGCCGAGGCACAAGATCGTAGGTGAGGTAACAAGCTAAGCGTCGAAGTCCACAGCGGAACTACTAGCGAGACTGAAGTCTCTCTGCAAAAACATAAAATAAGCAAACATGAGTACAAATGTACTCAGCAAGACTTATCGAACTAACTACATATGCATCATTATCAACAAAGGGGTGGTGGAGTTTGGTGCAGCAAGCCAGCTTTGACTCGGTGGCTATCCTAAACTACATTGCAAGTAACTCTTTTGAGGTGGCGCACGAGTCCACATATTCACCATACCAATACACCACTATGGATCCGCTCCGGTCTACCTACGAGAACGCCATCCATAGCACTCACGCTTATCTTGCGAGTTTTAGAGTATCCACTTTCACTTGTCTATGAACTATGCAAGGGTCCAAGTTTCCATATCCAGGAATCCGGCTATTGAATAGATAATGATAACCTGCAGGGTGTACTTCTTCACACATGCTCTCGCCACTTATCGCCTCATACCGTCATGTACCTCGGCAACCTTCAAGCGGAAGCGAGGCGAGGAGTCGGCCACGACGACTAACCACACAAGTCTCTCGTCTGGGTTTATCGCCTATTAGGGTTCCATCCGCAGGAGATCCGGCGGGGTGTTGCTCACGGCCCCAAACGATGTGAGCAGGGTTCCCAAGCCCACCAATCGGGTGCCACTTGGTACACCGTGCCACTGTTCCTAGTCTGTCCCAAGCCCACCTGTACAGGGTGCCACTTGGTAGACTACTAACACTACCTACAAACCCGAAACTAGTTGCAACTCTGGGACAGAGATCAAGTTGATTAATAAGTCGAGAAGGGTTGATTCACGGAACCCAATGTGTGGTAGTAACTGTTCATGGATCACAAACACAGAACTCAGTTCACGAGGGCGGCTACAATGAGACAACCCACCATGTACTCCTACATGGCCTCTCACCGCTACCTTTACCAAATCGTGTTCACACACTTAGCTCATACGATGAGGACATGTTCACCACTTTCCAATTCATTCCCGATGAATCGGACGACACAACTCTAAGCAATAGCAGGCATGACAAACAAGCATGAATGAGTAGGCACATCAGGGCTCAAACAACTCCTACTCATGCTAGTGGGTTTCATCTATTTACTGTGGCAATGACAGGTCATGTAGAGGAAAGGGTTCAGCTACCGCAGCATGTAACGGTTGAAACGTTGTTGTCCTAATGCAGTAAAAGAGAGCAGGAGCGAGAGAGTGGCATTGTATCGGAATGAACAAGGGGGTTTTGCTTGCCTGGCACTACTGAAGATATTATAGTTCTCCATCGGTGTCATCGAACTCATCGTCGGAACCACGTCTATCGAGAGGGGACAAACACCGGCAAACAAAGAAGAAACAAAATCAATGCAATGCAACAATATGATGCATGATCATGACATGGCAATATGCTGTGATTTGGGCTAATGCAACAGCAAGTCATTTTGATTGAAGTGGAATTCGAACTACATGAAATCCCAACTCCAAAACTATTATCAAAGTTGTCCTATTCATGTTTCATCCTAAACAGTGAAGTTAACATGATCAAACATGCATGAAAATGTTACAGATGGATAGATTGGATTTTTCTGATCATTTTTCATATATAAATTATTTTATTTGGAGTTACGGTTGAATTTCTATGATTTTTACAAGTTTTAAACATCTCCGGAATTTCCTGAATTAGATTTAATCAGAAATTCCTTTCTTTTTATCAACAATGTGTAAGCATGATGTCAGCAGGTCAAAGGGGCTGGTCCAGGTCAAACCTGACCAGTGGGGCCCTTTGGTCGATGTCATATTGCTGGCTTGTGCTTATGACGGTGGGACGGTCAACATCTTGGCGTGGCCAAGTCGTGACGATAGTCGGTCCCCCGAGATTAATACTAATCTAATAGAAGTTAAACTAACTAATTTAGCAATCTGGGGCCCACATGTCAAAGAGAGGGGGTTAATTAGTGCTAACAACGGGTTCGATGGCGACTAATCACCGGCGCTAGCGATTGCAGCGGCGATCACCGGCCGGCCGTTCCGACAGCTAGAGCTTGCGGTGGGTGCGTTGGAGAGCTGCATTGCGGCGCTTCAAGCAGTAGCGATGGCGAGTGCTCGGGTGGGTTGTGGCGTCGGCGGTGGCGAGCAAAGCGGCGACCGGGCTCGGCCTCGGCGACTAGGGGCTACGGTGCGGTAGGGGCGGGGTTGGTCGTGTTCTTCTCCTAGGGGCCTTGCGACAGCGGTGGCGTGCTCGATTCGCGGGTTTCCGTAGGTGTGGCTGTGGTGGCGACATGGCCGGCGGCGGGGAGCTCAAAGCTCCGGTGACTCGGGCAGCTAGCGGGTGCGTACGGGCACGGGGAGCAGGGGAGAAGAAGGTGGAGCTCACAGCGGGGTCGGTGACGGTCTCAGTAGGCTCGGGGAGGCGGAGACGGCGGCAAATCGGCGGCGGCGATCCCCGGTGGCCGAGGAGGGGAACAGCGGAGCTGGAGGCATCCAGGGCTTCGGCGCCTTCGTCTTGGTGAGGAGGAAGAGGGGACGAGGCGGGGCTTCTTAGCGCGTCGGAGGCGAGGAAGCCGGCGGCTCTGACGAGCGGTGTCGGTGACTCTGACGGCGTTCGCTTTGGGGAGAGAAAGCGAGGAGAGGCGAGGGAAAGTCAGCGGCGTCGGCTCGATCGAGCGTCTGCGGTGAGGTCTTCGGCGTCCACGCAGACGAGCAAGCAGGAGGTGGCGGGCGCGTGCTCGCTAGCATGCTACGCCTGCTCGTCCTCTGGCCGAGCTAGAGATGGCCAGTGCTGTCCGATGGCTGGGCAGATGGGCTGCACTGAGGCTGGGCCAGCCGAGGTAGGTCTGTAGGTGGCCAGTGGCCTTCTCTCTCTCTTTACTAATTGTTTTTGTTTTCTAGTTTTCTTTACTCATTACGATTTAGTTTAGGCACTAAATCATTTAAATAAGTTCTGAAAATTATCTTAGATGTTAACTGAATTATTTTAGAGCTCCACAAATAACTTCAGAATATCTGGAACATTTAAAATATATATAGCATTTAAATGGCTCCAATTCAAATATTTTTTTTGTTAATTCAAAAATCCATAAATGGCCAAGAAATATGCTCATCATTTTCGGCAGAGGTTTTCACCTTTATCAGAAATCATGAACATTTTCAAAGGGCATTTTGGGTTCTTTGAAAAGGATTTTAAGTTGAGCCTGGTTGAATTCCATTTGGTGCTAGGGTTTGAACATCCCCATTTCAATTTTCAAATAAATTTAGACATGATGCATGGATCTTTGATGAACCTAATTACAATCAGATCTAGGGCATTGACAACTCACCCCACTAAACAAGAATCTGGCCCGAGATTCAAGGCGTGAGTAAGAGGAAAGGGGAGTCACAAAACTATCACAATCTTCATGATCCATTTGCCCTTCACGAAGATGTTGACTCATTGCTTCAAATCGATCTTGACGTCTTTGCTTTCGAGATCTTCATTCAACATGATGACAAGAAGGAAAGGAAAACTCTAGAAGGATCGATCTCCTCGAAGATCGAACAACTTAGGATCAACTCATGGATTGAGACATGGAAACATCTCTCAAGCTGAGACATGGAGCATAAAACTAGAGTGATGGTGTAAGACGGATGACGAAGGTTCAGAAGGTAGGCAACAATGCCACACTTAAGAAGGTGGTGAACCGTTGTCGACGTAGCGAGGAGTTGGGTTGCCATGATACCATAACAGGGCACCTTAGGGAAGGTGACTCGTAGAAATATCCCCTTAAGTGGCAAAAAGAATTACTTTTGATTCAGAGTTCATTGAAACCCTTCATATCAGCTTAAGGCAATTTACAATTGATCGATTGAAAGAGCTCGAAGAAATGGCATACTCGGACTAGGATGGATGATGTGGATTACCTTATTGAGGACAACGCAGTGGATGACTTTTGCTTATCCCCGGAAATGGATGGGACCCATGATAGGACCACTTTTGAAGATGATCCTAGACAGGAATTACTAAGAAGGCAGCCCATAGTGAAATGGCACAAAGACGGTGCAAGCTAGGAAAAAATGCAAATGTTGGAATGTTCCAACCATCATATCTGCCTGAGATTCAGATATGGTTAGTAACAGGATACTTCAGACTCAGCATGTCCGAAAGGGAAGTTTGCAACACAAATCGACGAGATGACGTTGCGAGATTGTCGGGATATGAACTACGATGGCAAGCTCCAAAAGATGAGCTGGTTCTGCTACAAACATGTGAACACGTTGTCCCTGACAAGCATGGCCACGTAGTAGTCTTATAATAAAACACTACCGAGTTCTGGTTGGGAACCATCATCACGGATAACGAAGTCCTTGCATAAGTCATATGATTAGCTCTTATGAAGGAACTTCTTCTCCTTGAACAAATCAGTTAGTGGCTTGGTGTGCTAGGGATACATATGGAATGAAGGTTGCAAGTCTCCAGACCACATAATACTTAGCACATATGCATGGTGACTTGGGATGATTCGGAGGAAGCAAAACTAACTTCCTTGAATTCACGGCGGCAACTTGCATCAAATGCCGTGAATCGAGAGAAAGTCACTTCTTTCATCAACATATTCTTCACGAATGGGACATGAAGATAATGCTAGTAAAAGTTTCCAACACTAGGTTGATGTTCAACATGAGTCATGGGGAGACAAAATGTTGCTTGATGGGCTCAATGACATCTCATCGAATTTCCATATCCTTTGGACTTCCGCCATCATGTGAACACGGTGATAGCATTTGTCAGACCAAAAGATGTAATGGTGTATGCTCGAGGGATCAACCACGAGTAAGACAACATTACGAATATCGTTGGTTCTGATTTGATTTGACGACAACCCACACCCAAATCAAGGCTTTGATAAGACAATAGATCCAACAATTGACCAAGGGGATCAATCAATGAAGATATCATCTTTCTTCAACACATACACACAAAGATATCCCTTTGGAATGAGCTGAGTCGGACAAGCTTTTATCTTCCAACTCTCCAAGTTGTTGTTTAGCTTAACCAACTAGCTCAGTGTTATCCAACACGGATTCTTGGAGAAGGGGTGGTTTACAAGAAACCAACTTGATCACGAACTTAACATAGCGGTCAGGCGACAACTTGCTAGCACTTCCAAGAAGATATTTGGAAAGTCACGAACCACCGACATGTTATTAAGCTCGAGAACAATCTTGCTTTTCAGGGCAAGACGACATGATCAAATAAGCAAGGGATTGAATAATCCTAACTCATTGATCGAAGGGTGCACCAGAAATAAGGACCAGGTAGCACGATCAATCTTAGTATGATGATTTAATAACCAACACGCTAAGAATGAGAATATTGTCCATTAACTACCAAGCAACGAGGTTGCTAGGAGTATCGATTTCACACATCACAATTCACTTGTCGGCATTCCGGTTACATCAACACGGGACGAGGAATGAATAATGGTAGCGAGAAGTATCACTCGTCAAGAATTCATAAGAGAAGGTGCAATTCTCATGGCGTTCGACATAAAGTGGGTAATACTTCAGGGTAGAACAGAACAAAAGCTGAATTGGCATTTTGATCTGCGTAATACAACTGCTTTGACCCAATCCTAGATATGGATGAGGTACTGGAGTTTGTTTCTCCTAGTCATTCCGGAATAGAATGGTGACGGACCACATGAGTAATAGGCATCGATAACATGAATGCACAACTTCTCCGACTACCAAGCGATAGCGGGGATCGAATACAGCTGCAATGGAAACAACTCAAAGGATCATATATCTTTCTGAGTTGTGGATGCATAGATTAGTATGTCGAACCAAGTTCAACATTTCTTCCGGATAACCCATGCGGAAAGGTAGGACTGGCAGAGTCACAATTATGAATGGAGAACTCCTCAAGAGTACTCTGATTGTGAGCTTTTGGTTCAAGGAACTTCTGCCTTAATGGTTCATGGTATTTGGAAGAAGGAAATACCACGGACCTCAAGGACTATCGCAAAGGTTACTAATATCCTAAAGGTACGAGCAACACTATCAACACGAGGTAAGTAGAGTGAATATTGGGTCAAGAACCCAGGAGTAGAATACCTACTACTAAATAGCATCACGGGATGCTTTCGAGAATGACGGCCAGAATCATCACACTGGGAACACAAAAACAAGGCCATATTACCAGGTGATACTCTAAGACACCTAGGGTCATAATAATAGTTCCAACATATATGTCAAGGCAATAAATTACCTCAACGCACCGGTTAGTGTGCTTATTCTGACCAAAGGGACATCAAAATGAGAGGAAAGAATTTTGCAAATGCTTCAGATTGTTTTAGAAACCTGGGATGACTCGGACAACATAACGGCTGTAAATGCTCAAAAAGATTTGAGACATCATGCAAAATGGTGGCATAGCCACTCAACAACATCATATCAAGGTTCCGAGACCAACTATGAACACACGGAAGTAGTAGAAACTGAACTGGGGCTTAAACCAACAATCTTAAAAGTCTAAGGATTAGTAACACGTCATCCTAATAGATAGATGAGAAGCCTAGTTCTTAATCCACGTAGAAGAGAAGAGGTTGACTCAGATCAGAAGGCCATGAGGTATAAGGAGTAAAAAGAGCCTTACGTTCCCTTCCACAATCAATTCCCTTACATAACTAAAGCATTTCTAGACACAACTTGACCGGTTTGGCTTGGTAATCCTCTGAGCGATCGGGCTCGATACCAAAGCTGTCGGGACCCGATTCAAGTCACATCGATCTAGCCGGTAACACCTCATATCACCTTGCGGCCTCACGCACGGTATTCCCACGGGTGTCACCTTACCATGGCCCGGGACCATTTGCGCCTTTTGGCTCACGTATATGATAGCGTCGCTAGCATCCATATGACAAAACCCGGGCCGACATGGCTAGTCGTGAACCCAAAGCGGCACTAACCCATGGGGACAGGCATACATGAATCAACTTCGAGCATGTCGGTCATCAGCGTATGAATCCGGGCTGTAGCTTTGGGCTATGAGGACTCCGGTAACCCGGGCTGTAGCAGCTAGGCAGGACTCCGGATGTCACGCGTGACATTTCCCGAAGGGATGGATACACGAGCGAAGTGAAACACATGCCGGCCGATCAAGTGTCCGAGAGCGGTAGTCTTTGGGCTAGCAGGACTCGGTGAACCGGGCTGTAGTGGACTACTATCGCTCAGAAGCACTAGACTACATTTCCCCATATGAGAGGCTGCCAAGGATAAACAACTAGATTGTCGGATCCCACACATACCAAGCATTTCAAACATACACACAATATGCTCGATATGTGTAAATACAACATGGCATCACAACATAACTCTACGACTCAAGTATTTATTCATTAGGCTCCGAGGAGCGAGATATTACAAACAGGGGTCTCATGACCCAACATTCAGAGCATACAAGTCAAAACACAAGCCTAAGCTAAACATGTCTAAGTACAGACAACTAAAAACGAAAAAGGCTGAGAAGCCTGACTATCTACCAGAGAAGTTAAACTAATTAATTTAGGCACTGGGGGCCCACATGTCAAAGAGAGGGGGGGTTAATTAGTGCTAACAACGGGGTTCAGCCGGCGACTAATCGCCGGCGGTGATGAAGCTGTGCACGACGGCGATCACCGGCCGGCCGTTTCCGACAGCTAGAGCTTGCGCGGGTGGGTGCGTTGGAGAGCTGCTGTTGCGGCGCTTGAGCAGTGGCGATGGCAGGTGCTCGGCTGGGTTGTGGCGTCGGCGGTGGCGAGCAAGGCGGCGACGGAACTTCGACCTCGGCGACTAGGGGCTACGATTACGGTAGGGGCCGGGGTTGGTCGTGTTCTTCTCCTGGGGACGCACTGACAACGGTGGCGTGCTCAGTTGCGGGTTTCCGTAGGTGTGGCTGCGGTGGCGACATGGCCGGCGGCGGGGAGCTCAAAGCTCCGGTGACTCGGGCAGCTAGCGGGTGCGTACGGGCACGGGGAGCAGGGGAGAAGAAGGTGGAGCTCACAGCGGGGTCGGAGACGGTCTCAGCAGGCTCGGGGAGGCGGAGACGGCGGCAAATCGGCGGCGGCGATCCCCGGTGGCCGAGGAGGGGAACGGCGGAGCTGGCGGCATCCAGGGCTTCCGGCGCCTTCCGTCTTTGTGAGGAGGAAGAGGGGGACGAGGCGGGGCTTCTTGGCGCGTCGGCGGCGAGGAAGCACGGCGGCTCGACGAAGCAGTGTCGGTGACTACGATGGCGTTCGGCTTTGGGGAGAGAAGCGAGGAGAGGCGAGGGAAAGTGGCGGCGTCGGCTCGATCCAGACGTCTGCGGTGAGGTCTTCCACGGCGTCCACGCAGACATGCAAGCAGGAGGTGGCCGGGGCGCGTTCTCGCGCGCGCTAGCCACGCGCTCGTCCTCCTGGCGCGAGCTAGGAGATGACTGGCGCTGGCCAGTGGCTGGCCGAGATGGGCTGCACAGGAGCTGGGCCAGCAGGTAGGTCGAGTAGGTGGCCGGTGGCCTTCTCTCTCTCTTTACTAATTGTTTCTGTTTTCTAGTTTTCTTTACTCTGTTACGATTTAGTTTAGGCACTAAATCATTTAAATAAGTTCTGAAAATTATCTTAGAGGTTAACTGAATTATTTGAGCTCCACAAATAACTTCGAATATTTGGAACATTTAAAATATATATAGCATTTAAATGGCTCCAATTCAAATATTTTTTGTTAATTCAAAATCCATAAATGGCCAAGAAATATGCTCATCATTTTCGGCAGAGGTTTTCACCTTTATCAGAAATCATGCACATTTTCAAAGGGCATTTTGGGTTCTTTGAAAAGGATTTTAAGTTGAGCCTGGTTGAATTCCATTTGGTGCTAGGGTTTGAACATCCCCATTTCAATTTTCAAATAAGTTTAGACATGATGCATGGATGCTGATGAACCTAATTACAATCAGATCTAGGGCTGTGACAAAAAGACCATGTTACCCCTAGTAATGAACTAATAGAGACAAGGTGCGATGCGTGGCAGGGGAAACTATTGGAAAAAGTCCCAAAAAGACTCTTCTTCGGGGTCTTCTTTCTTTAGTCCCAAATGCCCACTTTTAGTCCCTAAAAGTCCCTCCTGTTTGCTTTAGATGGGACTGTCGCGGAGTTTTTTTATGTTCGTCCACCAAAATGTCCCTGTAGACAAACACCCTCTAATAATGCCGCTGGAAAATTGATGCAATGCCACAGTTAAAAGCAAATTACATGTTTAACGAATTTTATTGTTAATATAATCTCTATGTTAATATTAATCAATGCCACCATTTGAGAAATGGTACTGTCTTACTTTCTTTCCCATTTAGATAAGGTAGATGCTTCTTTTTGTTGGCTTCTGTGTCATCCACCGTTATTGACCACTAGTTGTTTCCTTTGCACCTGTAAACAGGGTTATCTACTTCACCTCATTGCCATTGTGACCTTTTGTTGCACTGCACAAAACACTTTTGTTTTAAGAGTGTTTTGTGTACTTCAACCAAAATGTCACACCGACAACAGTGCTTGATTGCTTGATCTTAGTGGAACTGCACAAGAGGAGATCTTACTTCCTATCTGTGTTGGCAAATTTGGTTCAGATCTTCTTCTTGTGAGCTGTTTGAATTCCGCATCATGAGAGGTCAGTACTATCCTTCTTTCACATGATTCTGCAATGTGCTTTCATATGTTGTGCTACTTGTACGGTAATGTTGCTTGATTTTAGTGAACTGCACAAATGGAGACAAGACTTCCAATCTGTATGTGCACCACAATATCCCATTGAGGTAAGATAAGGATATTTCACAACTGTTGGCCTGTATTTTGCCACTTTCATCTGGGGCGCACCGTTTCGGAAGCTGACCTGTGGGCCTACTAAGTTGTCGCGTACCAAGGGCTTTGTCAACTTAGTCAATATAAACGATTCTAGCGGCAGTGACCATACGATGTCCATCCAACGGTCGTCGTGCTTCTTCAACCTCTGGTCTTCTTGCTCCAGCCGCCCAAAGCAGCGCCGATCGTGCCGCCTGCTCCTACCTCCCGTGGCGGTTGTGCTGCCGCAGAGGCCTCACCGCCCCCTACTACTCCCACCGCTGGCCAGACCATCCCTCTACTCACCCACACCCCCTGTTATTTTGCAGCGACGGCAGCCTCACACCATAGCCGAACCAGTGAACCCTTGTACTCCTCTCCGTGTGGGTATCCACTGCCGCGTCCTCCCCTGCTCCGCGTTGTCCCCTTCCTAGGCCTCGCCGTCGTCCACCGCCGTGGTGCTCTCGGCGCTGTCGGATTACGGGTTCCGGCAGACCCTTAAGGTTCGAACTCTGGGGTGCGCGCGGAGATCCAACCCTCCACTGTCCTGTACCTCGCCGAATCGCAGGGACCTAAACTACTAACAAGAACAACACAAGGGACGCAAGATTTATACTAGTTCAGGCCACCGTTGTGGTGTAATACCCTACTCTAGTTTGTGGCGTGTGGATTGCCTCAGGGCTGATGAAGAAACGATCTGAGGAAGAACAGCCTCGCGAGGGCATTCTTGGTGGGTGTGATGAACTGCTAAGTGGTATCCCGTCGCTCTAGCTTTGAGGCGGGTTTCTCTCTCTCTGGATTCCGAATGCTCGATCCTCTTCCTTTACTATGGTGGCTAGCTCTACTTATAGAGGCGAAGGCCCTGGGCCTCTTCCCAAATATTGAGTGGGAAGGCGCCAACAATTAGCCATTTGAAGGGGAACAGCGGGTACACTTATCGACTAAAGTTGGTCCTCGCTTGCCAAAGGCTCTAGTGATGGCCTTTGCTTGGGCTCCACGATGATCGCATTCCAGCCGTTCGGGCTGGTCTTGGTCTTGTTGCACCGAACGGATGCCTTTGCTTGATGCTCTTGCTGCGCTTGCCCCTTTGCACCAAAGAGGAAAGGAGGGGGCGCTGCTGTGGCTGGCGCCTGGTCGTCATGGCTTGCGTCACGGGCACCTCGCGAGTACCCGCCTTGAGCTCTCCGCCTCCTCATGAGCCAGCTGGCGAGGCCACGCTGAGAAGCTCTTGGTCGTCCGCCCATGATCTGGCCCCTCGCGAGGTCTTGAGCTTGTGTTGATGAAGATGGGCGTCCTGGGCCTCCTTTGAAGCCACGCCGCAGGCGCGGGCGAGCAAGTGCAGGGACCCCGTTCCCGAGCGCCGGCAATAGCCCAGGGCCACGACGCGCCCGGACTTGGCCGTGCAGAGGCGAAAGGGCAAGTGCGAAGCGTCGTGGGCCCTAACAGCCTGCGGCCTTGGGCGCCGCGTGACGGTTGATTGGATGTGGGCGCACTGTATCCCCACGACGCCTCGGTAACCGCCCGGATTCGACAGGTCCTTGCATGCAGAGCTGGGTATGATGACTGGTGATCGTGGAGGTCGACGGTTGGCCTCCGCCGGTTATAAGTATGGAATGGCGTGCGCCCTTCCAGTCTATCCTTCTGCTTCTCCTCTTCCTCGTCTCATCTGGTTGCCATGGCCCCGATCCGCCGGTTCTCCAGGGAAGAAAAGGGAAAGGCTCCTTAAGAGGATCCTGACCCGCTCCCCCCAAAGAAGCGACTTGCTCTCTGGTGTTAGGGCAGGAGCGCACGCGAGGAGGCGCCCGTGCCCTGGTGCGTGCAGCCGCCACCAGGGTTTCCTCTTCCCTTGTACACGCAGATTGGTGGCCCCGAAGGAGGTGACGCCAGGCGCCACGAGCGGCGCCGTCGACGACGCCGGCGGGTCACGAAGGTGTCGTCTTCCCCACAGGTTCATGCCGAGGCTCCTGCCGGGAGTTCGTGCTTCGCGTCGCCGCGCCTCCCAAGTCTTGGATTCGTCTTCCTTCTTTCTTCGCTTCCGTCGTCCGTGGGGGAGCCCCACAGGACTCTGGCTGCAGCCGCCCGGCTGCGGCACCCTCGCGACAAGGCGAGAGGTTGCGGTGGTGCCCAGACGAGGTCTTTATGACTCGAGGCTGGGACAAGGTCGCCTGGTCTGCAGGCGAGGGCCCTCATGATCCACAGAGTACAGCGGTGCTTGGTGATGTCCTTCAAGCTCTTGACGCGGAGGGTCGTCGGCTGGAAGTGCTGCCCGGGAGAGGTGGTCGGGTCCTGCTGTGGTGAGGCAGAGGCCAACCGCCCGCTCCTTGGCAGCTCCTCGAGGCGACAGGCGTCGGAGGATCAGCGACTCCGCCCGAGCTCTTGGCGGCGCGGAGGCAGTGGCGACAGTCTGAGCCCCGAGCCTGCGCCCGCTCCCGAGCAGAGGCGGGCTCGTCGAGCCGTCGCCGCCCCGATCTGGATGGGGTTGGCTCCGGACCGGGTGGCCCACTGTTGATGATGGCGTCTGCCGCGGTGGTCCCTGTAGATATGACTCCTTAGGATTCGCGTCTTTTGTTCCTGCGAGGAGCCAAGAATGTACCCCGTGGGGGCTTGTAAGATATTTGTAGCTTCGTTTGTCAATGTGATCCTTGTTATGAGGCAATGCGGGATGCTCATTCTGTTCTAGCTCAGTTTCTTCCTTTCAGACCTCGTGAGGGCTTGGTGCTCTGCGCCGACAGGTCCCAGTCCCAAGGCGGCTTCAGCCGTCGCTGGTATCAAGGTCGCGATGCCGTGGTCAAGGCCGGAGGTGAGTGGCCCGAGGTCGATAAGAGCCTCGAGTCGCGATGCTCGGGGTCCCCCTTGGCGCTCAAGCAGCCATCATTCGGTGAGAAAGGAGAGCGACGTTGCTAACACGGAGTTGCATTGAGTGTGGGGATGGTGTTGCGATGACTAGTGTGTCCGGATGGTGACTTATCTCGAGGGTTAGGGCGATGCTTCCTGGCGCGGCGCCAGGTCCGTGCCCTGGCCGGCGAGAGATTGCGTGGCGAGGTCGTTCCGTGCTCCTCGGAGGGACCCAGCAGGTTCACCACAAAGGGAACAAGATCTCGCCGGGGCGATCGTTAGTCCTGCGGTTAGTTGCTTTGGAGCGGCGCGAGAGGCCTCATGAGGTGTGCCGGGGCACTTTCGTGAGCCAGTAGCAGGACTCACGAGGCCCTACCTCAAGGCGGGTTGCGCTGGTTCAGGCCTTATCTTGAGTGTGTTCTGCAAAATTGGCGGATGCCGGTGCTCTCGTCTTGGTCCCGGCTCTCGGGCTGGTCTCTACCGTCTGGCAAGCCAGGTCGCGATGCCATGGACAAGACCAGAGGGTGAGGGCTGGAGAGCCGGTAGGAGCCCTGAGTCGCGATGCTCAGGCACCCCCCCTTTAACGCGCAAGCTAGGTTAGATGCCGCAACTCTACGTCCTCGGGTCCCGGCTCTCGGGCTGGTCTCAGCCGTCACTGGCAAGCCAGGTCGCGATGCCATGGACAAGACCAGAGGGTGAGGGCGGAGAGCCGTAAGAGCCCTGAGTCGTGATGCTCGGGCACCCCCCTTTAACGCCAATAAGCTGGATTGGATAATGAAACTCGTCCTCGGGTCCGGCTCTCGGGCTGGTCTCTCTGTCGTTGGCAAGCCAGGTCGCGATGCCATGGACAAGACCAGAGGGTGAGGGCGGAGAGCGGTAGGAGCCACTGAGTCGCGATGCTCGTGCACCCCCCTTTAACGTGCAAGATTTCGCCACCCGGAGAAGGCACCAAATAACAAGCATGGTGGGCGAGAGCATAATCCTAAGGTAAACGCGCATGAAGGATACATGCAGCTGGGGCTGGCCCGAGCGGCTTGGGGATGATGCAACCGAGGCGCCCCAACAGGATAAGCTAAAGACATGAAATAAAGGGATACATGCCGCAGGACGGACCACGCGGCACGGGAATAATCTGACCTGAAGGCGCTCCCAGTAGGAAATAAAACTTAAAGATGTCACTGTGATGTTGGGGATGAAGGGTTGTTGATGTAGCAAACTCGGTGGGCTGCGGGGCCGATCCTCCACGAGCCCCCAGGCCGGGGCCTCGGGAGGCTCGGGAGGCTGGCGGCCCCTCCGGGCCATCTCCATCTCCGCCCAGGCTGCGGCGTGCGACCTCTTTAGCCTCAGGATGGTCCTCATGAGGCGCTGGTGTGCAGCATCCGCGTTTGGCAGGCCATAAGGCATGCGTACATAGCGTCAGGCGGACCCCATAGCGCCCCACTCGCGAGGGCAGGCGCTCTTGAGATCTGGCTCGGTTGAGCCCTGGTATGTCGATCAGACGCGCAGCCCACCATCCTCGCTGGATGGGGGGCCACAGTGGTGGCGGCGGCTGCCCCTCATGACCCTTGACTCTGTAACTCCTGAATGGCCTTGCTGATGAACTCTGTGGGTTCTGTCCTCCTGGTCTTGCTCACCTTGCTATGGAAACATGCTTCAAACACGCCTCCACGTGGTGCCCAGCGCCTCCCTCGAGACCTTGGCGAGGTCGGTGGCCCTGTGGAGAGCCCCAAGCCCGCTGAGGAGGGCGCCGGGCGCTTTCGATCGCGATGGAAGGAGGCTCCCCTGGCCCGGTCTGCGGGCCACGAGGGGAACTGTCTCTTGATGAGCCGGGCGGTCGATGTCTTCTTCTTCTTGGGTGCTGCCTCGGGAGGCGTCCTGCCGCTGTGGTGCAGGTCTTCCAAATGACGGCTGAAAAGCTTCGCTCGAGGAGCACTGCGCATCTCTCTCTTCACGGGGCACCGTGATGACCCCGCCGCTTCGGCATCATGAGGATGTTGTAGCCATGGTGGAGTTCTGACCATGAACTTGGCCAACGCTGGGTACCGAGGTTGGCGTGTACGGCAAAGCGAATGTGGGCGGCGTCGAAGTCGATGAGCTCGGTGTGGTAGTTGTCGCGGGCCCGAAGGTGACGGGAAGGCGGACCTGCCCGATCGGGACCGTGGAGCCGTCGGTGACTCGGAGAAGGGCTTGGTTGGCTGAAGCTAAGCTGTAGGGCACTTGAAGATTGTTGAATGTCTCCATGGACGGGACGTTGAGCCCTGCTCCGCCGTCGATGAGGTCTTGGTGACCAGCATGTTCTTGATGATTGGGGAGCAAAGCATTGGGAGAACTCCGGTGTGGCTGCGACTTGAGCTGATCCGCTGAGCTGAGCGTGATGGCGCACGCCGACCACGAGAGGCGCGTGGACTCGAGCTTGGGAAGGACTGCATTCACTTCACAGGCGAACTGCTTGAAGATGCGGTGAGAGGCTGGGCTTGAGCTCCGCCCGGGATGCAAAGCGATCGCCGCGCTTCTGGAAGCCCCAGCCCGTCGTCGATGGCGGTCTTGATTCTCCTTGGTGGCGGCGGCAGTGGAGGGAGGCCTGCCTTCCCTTGCGGACGATCCTCACGAGGCTGATCCCTCCATCCCCCCCTCGCGAGGTGGGTCTTGCCAGCCGGTCCTCGCGAGGTTGGTCGCGCCACCCTTGGCGCGGGCATGATCTTCCCAGCGTCCTGCATTTCTTCCTCCTCCTCGGCCGTAGCCCGGTCGCTGCGCTTCAGAGGCGTCTGCCGACCCTTCCTTCGCGTCGGCCGGAGCTCTTGACATTCATTGGTGTTGTCGGTGTGGAGGTCGTGGTACCACGCATACCGGTTGCCCTTGGAAGACTCGGGTTGATCTCGCCTGCTTGGTGTCCTGTTCGCCGCGAGCACGGCAACCCCTTGCGCTTTTACGTCCTTGGCCTTGGACTTCTTCTCTTGGGATTCGCGGCAGGCAGCTCGAGGAGGAGCGCCCTCCTCAGCCTGGCGCACTTGGTCGCCAAGTTGAACAGCTCGGGGAGGTGCATGATCTTCATGCATCGCCAGCTCCTCCTTCATCTTGGCGTCGCGCGCGCCCGTCGGCGAAGGCGAGATGATGGCCTCCTCCGTTACCCTGGGGATCTTGAGGCACGCGTTGTTGAAGCGCTGGATGTACTTTTGCAGGGTTTCCCCTGGCTGCTGCTTGATCCGGCGCATGTCGCTCACGGCGGGTGGCCGGTCGCGAGTACCTTGGAAGTTGGCGATGAAGCGGGTGCGCATCTCGGCCCAGGAAGAGATCGTGCCTGGGGCCAGATTCAGGAGCCAGGTGCGGGCTCCGTCCTTGAGCGCCATGGGAAACCAGTTCGCCATGACCTTTTCATCTCCGTTGGCAGCCTCGATGCCCAGCTCGTAGAGCTAGAGGAACTCCGTAGGGTCAGCCGTGCCGTCGTAGCGTGGGGGCAGGTCTGGCTTGAACTTGGCGGGCCACGCGACGCCGCGCAGCTCGGTGGTGAAGGCACGGCAGCCCGCCGTGGCCGCGGGGGGCCTCGGACGGCAGAGAGCTTGGTCTTGCAGGCCTCCCTGCGCCGCGGCTAGGGGCAGCGCGGGGTCTTGACGTGCTGGAGCGGGGAGCGCTCGGGCAGCTTCTTGCGGACGAGGAGCTTCTTGGCAGCTCTGCTCTTGCCGCGCCGGCGCCTGGCGGAACGGGTTCCGCCCAGGGGCCGCGCGCCTTGGGGCCAGGGCGCCGCCTTGAGGAGGAGGCGGCTGAGGCGCCCCGGGAGCTTCATCGCAGCTGGGCGGGTGCGGTGCAGCAAGACGGACGGCGCGAGGTCGCCTCCGCGATCTTGACGAGCTCGGCGGCGCGATCAAGCCATTCTTCAGACGCGTCATCGGCGGGAGGTAGCGCAGAGCTCGTTGGCGCGATGAGGGCAGCTCGAGCCTCCATGGCCGCACGGGCGCCGCGACAAAGAACAAGCGGGGTGGCGGCGGCGTGGCGGTGCGCCATCCGCCTCATGGACCAGTCTTTGGGGCGGCGCTTGTTGCTCGTTCCCGCCGGGCGGTGGCGGTGTTGACAGCAGGTGACGGAACAGCGAGGGCGTCCGCCGACGGAAGCCGTCTGGCGGCGTGGGAAGCGAGGGCGGCTCGGCGCTGGCGCGAGCTCGACGACAGCGTCGGACATGGTTGCGGTGGTCGGGGAAGAACGAGGCGAAGAAAGGCAGATTCCGGCGCACCCCTACCTGGCGCGCCAAATGTCGGATTACGGGTTGCGGCAGACCCTTAAGTTTCGAACTCTGGGGTGCGCGCGGAGATCCAACCCTCCACCGTCTCGCACCTCGCCGAATCGCAGGGACCTAAACTACTAACAAGAACAACACAAGGGACGCAAGATTTATACTAGTTCGGGCCACCGTTGTGGTGTAATGCCCTACTCTAGTTTGTGGCGTGTGGATTGCCTCTGGGGCTATTGAAGAAGAGTACATGGAAGAACAGCCTCGCGAGGGTCTGTTCTTGGTGGGTGTGATGAACTGCTAAGTGGTATCCCGTCGCTCTAGCCTGAGGAGCGGGTTTCTCTCTCTCTCTCTAGATTCTGAATGCTCGATCCTCTTCCTTTACTATGGTGTCTAGCTCTACTTATAGAGACGAAGACCTTGGGCCTCTTCCCAAATATTGAGCGGGAAGGGCGCCAACAATTGGCCATTTTGAAGGGGAACAGCGGGTACACTTATCCTGACTAAAGTTGGTCCTCGCCTGCCAAAGGCTCGTGATGGCCTTTGCTTGGGCTCCACGATGATCGCATTCCAGCCGTTGGGGCTGGTATTGGTCTTGTTGCACGAAATGGATGCCTTTGCTTGATGCTCTTGCTCGCGCTTGCCCCTTTGCACCAAAGAGGAAAGGAGGACTGCTGTGGCTGGCGCCGATGGCGCCCTTGGTCATCATGGCTTGCGTCACGGGCACCTCGCGAGGTACCCCGCCTTGAGCTCTCCGCCTCCTCATGAGCCAGCCTGACGAGGCCGCGCCTGAGGAAGCTCTTGGTCGTCCGTCCCGCGAGGCTTGGCCCCTCGCGAGGGTCTTGAGCTTGTGTTGATGAAGATGGGCCGTCCTGGGCCTCCTTTGAAACATGCCGCAGGCCGCAGGCAGGCAAGTCTGGGGACCCGCGTTCCCAGAACGCCGATAGGCGCGGAGTGGTCAATGTAGTCAACGACCGACTTCCATCGGAAGAGTACTGTACGTGGAGAGGCTGACAGTTGGGTCCACAGCCGGAGCAAGGAAGTGCCTCCTTATTATGCGCAAAATAATTATTCCTCCACCTGAAAGCGGGGACCCACCGGACGGGCCACCATATTTTGTGAAAAAAACATTTCCCCCTGACTACTGGGACCCACCAGCTACATCTTCGCACGCAAGGAAGTGCGTCTGGGCAAGAAAAAAACGATTTTCCCCCTGACTGCTAGGACCTATTAGCTACATCTTCGCACGCAAGGAAGTGCCTGACAGTCGGGACCCACCTGGTCAAAGCGTACGTAGCGTTGTCATTCTGGTCGCGAACGTACGCATATATCTTGGTCGGCGTAGAGGCGGCGCTTCGTGTCATAGTAGAGGTGCGCACGTAGCATGTACACGTACGTACAACGGCCAGGGTGCAAGAAAGTAAATACAGCCACATATGTACATACGGGCGGGGTCTTGAACCCCTACTCGCGCGTACGTACAGCCAGGGATCGTGTACATGGCTGGGTCGGAATGGAGAAACTGCGTCGTTGTCATGTTCTTGGGGAGGCAACGGAATGTGTCGTGTTCATCGGGAGGCAACGGAACGCGTGGGAGCCAACCGGCTTGGACGGAATAGCCGATGGAAACGAGGCCTGGCGTACCGCAGAACGGAGGAAACGACCTTGTGTTCGACCGGCCACATTCAAAACGGGATCTTGTTCATCGTGAGGGGTCTGGCATAACACAAAATGGAGGAAAAAGACCTCCTACAGTCGAAACGGGGGTCCTGTTGATCGGGAGGGCGTGGCGTATCGCAAAATGGAGGAAACAGACTTGTGTTGGAGCGCTACGGTCTAAACGGGGTCCTGTTCATCGGAAGGGTGTGGCGTACCACAAAACAGGACTCCACGGATACCGTTCATCTCCACCGTCGACCCCTCCGGCCTCTCATCGCTACTGCTCATCCAGCGTCGACCTCCTCCAGCCTCCACGCAGTATTTGTTCATCCACGGGCTCTGCTCATCCAGCCTCCACCGCACGCTACTCCACCGCCATCGCTCAACCAGCCCTATCCACGGGCTCTGCTCAACCACCCCTCCACGGGCTACTGCTCATCCATCCCTCCACCGCTCATCGCTCATGCAGCCCTCCATGGGGTGGTCCTGTTCATCTAGCCCTCCACGGGGTCCTGTTCATCCAGCCTCAACCGGCTCGATCGATCGGGGTCCTGTTCATCCAGAGGCAACACCACAGAGTCCTATTCACCCACCCCCACTGGGAACTGTTCATCCAAACCCCCCAGCAACGCTCACTGTTCATCCAGAGGCAGCGTCGATCAGCTTTAGTTAGCAGCAGTAGCGAAGGAATTGCTCGATCGGGTTCAGTTAACAGCCATCGATCGATCGCTCGGGTTTAGTAATGCATAGCCTGCAGTGCAATCGCTCGGGTTTAGTTCGAGCCCAGCGCCTCGCTTGGGTTCAGTTAGAGCCCAACGCCTCGCACACACGCGCGTGCGTGTACGAGAGAAACGCGCATCACTCGGCCCCCGACCACCCACCATAACCGGGAACTCCCCGAAATTTTTCTCGCCCTCGCTTCTACCACGGTTTTTTTCCGTCATGGACGGCCCAAAGAATGTCATGGAGTTGAGTCTCCGGCCCGCCCAGGACGAAAAGCCCATTTTCTGTCATGATTTTTTGTCATAAAAGTAGGAGTCCACCACATCTATGATGATACCAGGTTTTGTCAAAATTATCATCATAGAAGTGTCATAAGTATGACAGAAAAAAATTTCGTTCGGCCCAAAATGTCACGGATGTGTCTTTTTTTTGTAGTGAAACAAGCATTCGAATCAAGCGATACAGCAAAGCAGACAACTGAAATATTTGTAATTCTGTAGGATTACAGGTTGAGGGCACAAGCCAAGAAAGAAGACCACATGCATTGCATTACACATGTACTAAATCACACTGGCTTACCATATATTGCTGTGAAGCCTCGTTGCTGTTGCAATGTTCTTTGAAGATATCGTCAGCATCCCGTGGTTGCAAATCTAGTTGTTGTAGTTTATTCTTCACCCTCTATTTCGATAAAATTAATTTTAATCGCATGCACTGGTTCGAATTGATCATCAATGGTTCATTTAAACTAATGAAAGAAGGGTGTGTGCTTACACGACAATATATGTGCTTCACTCTATTTTTATGCTTGTTTGAGGTGCCAGCCCAAAAAGAACAAATATTTTGCTTGATGGGGTTGGCAGCTCCATAATTAATAGAAGCATAAAATCAGTCATGCAACTTGGGAAGATCAAGAACACACAAAAAATTAATGAACAGAGGCTCGGAGCAGTGATGTAATAGCTAGCATCAGAAAATGTAGGGTAAAATGAACAAAAAGCAGCGGAGCCACATGCTAGTTTGCTGGTGTGTAATTAAGCATAGAGAACATGAAGCAGTCTGATGGAACAAACAGGTGGCATCATAACAACACCATTATCATAAATATAGCATGCAAGAAGTAAAATATTAGGAAGTGATATCTAAGAAGTAGAGTAATACTTAGGACAAAACTAAAGCGTTGTTACTATATGTGCACTGGTTTGTAATTTAGCACATGTAACATGTTCACTGCCAGAAGTATGGCCCTACAGGTGCAAGTAGAATAATACGTCTCATGAAAAATTGAATGATGCCCTGAAGAAATTCAAAGGTGCGGTGCTTAAGCCCTAGAAAGTGAACCTAGGCGCCGGCTGTTGCATAATAGTACCTGATTCTCGGCGGCGCATGGGTATCGTTGTCATACTTGATAGCTAAGGATCGTCGATGGTGCTCATGTTGTGGTTGAGTTTGGGTTGGCTGTTGGCATTGCTGAAGCGGCTCCGGTGCGTCGGTTGCGGCGCCTGTCGACATACAAGAAAGCTCATCTGTGGTAAGTGAACAGTTCCACGATAAAAAAGAGAAAAACCGAAGGAGTACAAATCGAAATAACCTGATGAGGCTGCGGCGTCAGTAAATCAGGGCAGGTGGAGTTGAATATGGCGTCCGTAGAGAGGGTCCGTTGCAGTGGACGAAGCCGTCGGCGGGCGCAGTGTATTTAACTAAAAATTAACCACTTTCAACCAGCCCTAGGAAGAAACTATTGTACAAAAAATAGCAAAAACATACCCAAAATTTCTTAATCCGCGCCAAAAGCTACAACCTAGTGCCGATTAGGCTCGTTTAAACCCGTTTATGACAGGGTTGGCCCACACGTCCGTGCTGATGAGGCAGCTTAAACCAACACATTTTGTTTGACCATTGACACGAGGGACCCACATCTGACCTTCTATCCTGTTATTCCCCCCTCAAATAATTATTTTTCCTGAACATTACTTCAAACAATACTGATGTGTGTTCGTCAGTGGCGCCGGTGATGAGCGAGTTGGCCGCCGCTCCGCCGGACGGGCCGCACACCGCGCTGGCCTCCGCACGGGTTGGCAGGCCGGCCCGAGCGTGACTCACGCGCGAGCAAGCCACTGCGCTGGCCTTCGCTCGAGCCAGATGGCTGGCCTTAGCGCAGCGCGCATGAGCAAACCGCCGCACCACCGTGCCAATCTAGGTAGCAAACCTTGTAGACAGGCAGCTGGATGCATCCAGTAGGGTGTGTGCTATCTTGGCTAGCTAGCGGCCGCGAGCGCCGGACGGATCTGGCATCCGGGATGCCGCAAGATGGGCTCTGCACCGCCGGCGGTTTTGACCTCGCCTTCTGCCGGCGGCGGTAGCTGCGTCCCATGGCCGAGGATGACTAGGTGGATGGGCCAGAGGTAGGAGGTCACTCGGGGATTTTTGTGCAGACTGACATGTAGGTCCCACAAGTCATAACGCCTAACTTGCCGGTCGAATAGAAGGCATTTACATAAGGGGCGACATGGGTTGAAACGTGCCTATAACGACACTTTGTAGAGTAGTCGTTTCTTGGTAGTGCTGGTTGGTAAGGGCATGTACAATGGTTGATAAGGTAGTCTTATCTTAAGTCTGCCACATATGCAAGTGGTAGTAGTTTCTTGGCATTATTAGTGGTTTCTTATAAGGAACAATGTACTAGCGACAAAAGGAGATTCTAGGTTGCATTATACTCCAACGAGTACTACTAGTGGTCGCAGGAGTGTATTGCTCGTTTTGTGGGTTCGATCCCGGCCGAACGCACGGCGGCCTTTTTTAGAATAGTAACTTCGCTGCGAGCCAATATTGTACACTAATAGTTTGAGTTTTGAAGTCGAATGGACATGTCGCACCACAATCTGGGTGCACTGGATAGCCCAGCCACGTGAACGGGTTTTCCCTCCCATCATCTCGTGGCTCGCGTGCTCGCCCTAGCCGCAGCTCGCTTGCAGCTTCCTCATCAACTAGTGGCATATTTAAGCTAGCGCCTCCCAATTAAGTCCGAGGAGCCGGAAAAGCCTGGCGCAGCATTGGGAACTGTGCAATATGGCTCTGTACGTAAAGTGATAGTACTCTACTACTCTGTAGCTTGTGGCATTGCATGCATGGACTTCACTCCATTATCGACTCTATAAAAGAATTCCTCTTGACGTGATTTTTTTTTGTTTTGAAACGGAGGCAAAAGCTTTGCCCCATCTCATTCATAAAGAAGTAACTACTAACAAAGCTCGACGAGTTGCATTACACCTCCCCCAATGGAAGCAAAAAGCCTAGTCTCGTTGTATCAAATAGCTCAAATGTTCTGCCCCCGCAGTAACCATCGCTGATAAACAGACTGCTAGTGTGTGCATGAGAGGAGCGACTGAGTAGGCCAGCTATGCGCTTGAATTGAGCACCGAGAGTACCCACTACGCAGGTGTACTTTCCCTGCATTGATAGTACAATGATGGTTCTAGAGAACAGTAGTACCCTCCACTTCCAACTGTAGCTCCTTGGCCCTGAGATTCAAGAGTTCAAAACTGGTGCACTATACTAGAAGTACAGTACATCGCACTACTAGTTGAGAAAGTACTAGTAGTACTGCTACAGTACGAGTACGTAGTAAATAATAGCCTCACCCCTTTGCTAAGGAACGATCAAGGAGCTACAGTTGGAAGGGACGAGGACTTGCGGTTACTACACTCTTAGCTCCTCCTCGCCAGTCCCCCCCCCCCCGGAAGAGAAGGTAGTTTGTCGCTGCTCCCATGGATTCGCCAGGCGGTTGTCCTCCTCGTCGGGGCTGGGAGACCTTGGCCAATAATCCTCTGAAAGAAATCGCACGCCGCTCCAACGTCCTCACCGCCGCTAGACTCGGTGCTTCCTGCACCAACTTTTTTAAGACAATGCTTAAACAAGCTTGGAAAAGGCCATGCTTGTTGGTCTTCCATGCATCCTTGAGGAGAAGGTTCTTCTATGGGACAATCCTTCGAACAGTCCACCCCTCCCTGGCCATGGTTGCACATTGACTCCGCTAGAGTTGTCGACGTTGAGAGGTAGTTGGATTTTGTCCGATGAGCGGGTCAGTCATGGAGTTTGATCATGTAGTACTTAGTTATTCCATTTCCATCCGTAATTTCTCCGCCGCCCACCGTCTTATATATAGGTCTGGGTCGGTGCCAACGAAGATTGGTTTGCATACCTCGGGATACCACCATCATTTTGCACAACATCCACAACAGTGCGGCCGTTCCCGTAGACCCCTTCTCCACCATTGGGATCAGACTTCCGGACTGGCTGGGCTTGAATACATATGATGATGCCTACATGCGATTGAAGAAGATAGCAATTGCAGACCCGCCAACAAAGCGACGCGACTACGATGATTACTGTCTCATCGCGGTGTTCGACATAAGTATTGCCATCAATGCAAGAGGCGGTAACGGGAGAGGCTGGCGCATGTTGGCTGCGGCAGATTTGTACCCCTACACGTTCGAAGACGCCGGGCGCCATCTAGGCCGCATCTTCGTGGTGACAAGCCAGGGGACTTGTTTCATCTTGTTGCCATCCTACAGTACGGGAGATTACAAACGGAATGTACGAACCATCATTTGCATCCCTAAAGGTACTCCATTATTTTGCACGGACCAATCATCACCCGATCAAAATAAGATCACCGATCCTGGATGTGCATTTGCATCCGCGATTCGGTCTAACCTGGAACCTTTTAGCTGACTTTGGCATATTGGATCAACTACCTTAGCAGTCGTTACCCATGGTACCACTAATGTGCAACATGGTCACACAATCTACCACGATCGGACCGTCACCATCTACCCAGGTATTCCATTTAGTATAATATTTATTAACCCTCTCGCCTTCTCTTTCATTGTTGTACTACTTACTAGTACTAGTAGGAGTAGTTTTTACCTTCGAGGACGTGTATAGCTAGCTAGGCCCTTGAAGACTTGAACCCACTAGCTCCCACCATTTTTTGTTTTTCCATGTCTTACTATCTCATCCATGTAGCCAAGAGTTGTTATATGTAATAAGCTGGTTATTTTACTTCCTCTATACCGGAGTAGTACTATTTGCTGCACAATATTACTTACCGCCATATTTGAGCACGACATATTTATGCATGAACCTTGACTATGTACGTCACCATGTGTCTAGATCTGAGATGCCGCGTGTACCAGATGAATGGCGCCGAGTTCGACCCCCGTGATCCTACGTGGGTGCCGAGGAACACTCTTGGAGAGTACTCGCTTTTCATTGGGGACAACTACCCAATTGTGAAGTGGATGCCACCTTTTGTGCACGACATCGAAGGCCTGCCGTTCATGAAGCATGGTTGTGTCTTCAGTGCGCACCGCTAGATGATCGACATGCTGGGACACGCTATCCCTGATTTATGCCACTTCAGCTTGGATGAGTCTCCATTGTGTGGAACTAGACTAGAAAGCTGCGACAATGATTCCCGTTGCCCACCGCTATGGATCGCGCCATCCATGAAGAACACCTGGAACTGGAACCTGGTGGAGGACATGTAGCCCATCTATAACGTGTAAGTGGAGTATGGTAAATTTCGAACGGTAGCGCTGTGAATATATGGAGACTAGTCATGCACAAATTTATCACATGAAGTGGAGGTGAACTTGTGTGGCATACTAGCATTTGTCCTTTAGAATTTATTACTAGTAAATGTGTTATGTGTACATGCAACTTTTGTGGTTGTTGCACGGGTTCCAACACACTCTTTGAGAAAAAAAGGTGGCACAACTTTGGATATACACTACTGGAATCAGGATCTTTGCCGTCAGCCAGATCTTTGTCGTCTGCCAACTGACGGCAAATAAGGTCTTTTCCCTCTGCTTGAAAGAAGCTGACGGCAAAGAAAGAGCTAACGACAAAGACCATGTTTACCATCAGCCCACTCTTTGCCGTCTGCTAGCTGACGACATAGCATCTTTGCCGTCGGCTAGCAGACGGCAAATAATCATGCCCTAACTAAAATCCAATGACCTAATGGACACTTTCTTTGCCGTCCGCTAGCAGATGGCAAAGAAAGTGACCAAACTGATGTATGTTAGCTAGGCACTTTGCCGTCTGCTAGCAGACGGCAAAGAACCATGCCCTAACTAAAATTCCAACGATGCCCGCCTGCGCCCCATCTCTCTGTCCCCTCTCTCTCTCCGGCGCTGAGCCACGCCGCCCGCGCCACCCTCAAGACCCGAGCCGCCGCCTCGCCACCCGCCCTCGTGCCGCCGCACCACCACCCCCCTCATGCCGCCCGAGCCGCCGCCGCCCGCCCACCCCGCAGCCCCGGCAACCTCTCCCGCCCCACGCCATCCCGTCACCCACGTTACCTTGCCCTGCCCTTACCGTGCCCGAGCCGCTGCCGCCCCACACCACTGCAGTTGCCACGACGCCCCCACCTCCACCTCGGTGGCCCTGGCCCTCTCCTCCACCACTGCGGCCGCCCCGCCACGCCGACGCCCCCTCCTCCACCCGGCCGCACCGGCGCCCCTCTCCTCCATCACCGTGGCTGCCCCACCCCTCTGGTGAGACCTCTTGTATTTTTTCTGTTTTGTTTATGTATTTTTAGTTTAGTTTAGGTTTAGTTTAGGTTTGGTTTAATTTAGGTTAACTTTAGTTTAGGTTTAGAGTAGGTAGCCTTATATTGCAGTGCAAGAATTGATTACCATAGCTAATCCAAACATTAGTTTAGGTTTGTACTGAATGTTCAGTCAATCATGGAGCATGATTTGCTACTTACAGTGGTGTTGTGCTTGTTCTACAATTTTCTGTCAAAATTCTTCTACTACTCTACTGCTATATTATGCATAGTGAATAAGTGTAATTCTGGTATTTCCAGTGTCCAAGGAATGGTTGTTGTCATCATGTCCTTTGATGTTTTCCCTGTTTTTTACATGAAAATAGACTTGCCAAATATACAAACCTATTTTTCTTTGTCTTTAGAGGGAGCTAAATTGAATTCTAACAATATAAGCAGTTTTTTCGAGTACTATATTGTTCTTTCCCCCCACAGGTCATTCCTTGCTACTTTATCTCAATTATTACGTAGTGTGGTACAACTTCATGATAATTTCCTTTGTGTCACCACATTTATATATACGAAATTTGTTCTCGTTTAGCTTTGCATTCAATTATGATAATTCTGCACCCTACAAATGAAGGAAATATGCCCTAGAGGCAATAATAAAGTTATTATTTATTTCCTTATTTCATGATAAATGTTTATTATTCATGCTAGAATTGTATTAACCGGAAACATAATACATGTGTGAATACATAGACAAACAGAGTGTCACTAGTATGCCTCTACTTGACTAGCTTGTTAATCAAAGATGGTTATGTTTCCTAACCATGAACAAGGAGTTGTTATTTGATTAACAAGGTCACATCATTAGTTGAATGATCTGATTGACATGACCCATTCCGTTAGCTTAACACTTGATCGTTTAGTATGTTAATGCTTTCTTCATGACCCATACATGTTCCTATAACTATGAGATTATGCAACTCCGTTTACGGAGGAACACTTTGGTACTACCAAACGTCACAACGAATCGGGTGATTATAAAGGAGTACTACAGGTGTCTCCAAAGGTACTTGTTGGGTTGGCGATTTCGAGATTAGGTTTTGTCACTCCGATTGTCGGAGAGGTATCTCTAGGCCTTCTCGGTGATACACATCACTTAAGCCTTGCAAGCATTACAACTAATGAGTTAGTTGTGAGATGATGTATTACGGAACGAGTAAAGAGACTTACGTAACGAGATTGAACTAGGTATTGGATACCGACGATCGAATCTCGGGTAAGTAACATACCGATGACAAAGGGAACAACGATGTCGTTATGCGGTTTGACCGATAAAGATCTTCAAGAATATGTAGGAGCCAATATGGGCATCCAGGTTCCGCTATTGGTTATTGACCGAGAATAGTTCTAGGTCATGTCTACATAGTTCTCGAACCCGTAGGGTCCGCACGCTTAAGGTTTCGATGACGGTTATATTATGAGTTTATGAGTTTTGATGTACCGAAGGAGTTCGGAGTCCCGGATGAGATCGGGGACATGACGAGGAGTCTCGAAATGGTCGAGACGTAAAGATCGATATATTGGACGACTATATTCGAGTTCGGAAAGGTTCCGAATGATTCGGTATTTTCGAGTACCGGAGAGTTACGGAATTCGCCGGGAGTATATGGGCCTTATTGGGCCATACGGGAATAGAGGAGAAAGGCCAAGGGAGGAGGCCTGCGCCTCCTCAGGTCCGACTGGACAAGGGCGCAGCCCCCTTCCTTCTCCTTCTCCCCTCTTTCCCCTCTCCTACTCCAACAAGGGAGGTGGAATCCTACTAGGACTAGGGAGTCCTAGTAGGACTCCACACCATGGCGCGCCCTCCTAAGGGCCGGCCTCCTCCTCCCTCCCTCCTTATATACGGGGCAGGGGCACCCCATGACACACAAGTTGATCTACGGATCTTTCCTTAGCCGTGCGGTGCCCCTTCCACCATATTCCACTTCGGTCATATCGTCATGAGCTTAGGCGAAGCCTCGCGCCGGAGAAGTCATATCGCCACGGGCTTAGGCGAAGCCCTCGCCGGTGGAGCATCAATATCGTCACCACGCCGTCGGCCGACGGAACTCATCCCCGACACTTTGCTGGATCGAGTCCGGGATCGCCATCGAGCTGAACGTGTGCAGAACTCGGAGGTGCCGACGCTCGGTGCTTTGATCGGTCGGATCGTGGAGACGCACGACTACATCAACCACGTTGTTATAACGCTTCGCTTTCGGTCTCACGAGGGTACGTGGACGGACACTCTCCCTCTCGTTGCTATGCCATCACCATGGTCTTGCGTGTTCGTAGGAAATTTTGAAATTACTACGTTCCCCAACAGTGGCATCCGAGCCTGGTTTTATGCGTTGATGTCATGTGCACGAGTAGAACACAAGTGAGTTGTGGACGATACAAGTCATACCGCCTACCAGCATGTCATACTTTGGTTCAGCGGTATTGTGAGATGAAGCGCCCGGACCGACATTACGCCAGACGCTTACGCGAGACTGGTTTCACCGCCACGAGCACTCGTTGCTTAAAGGTGACCGCGGGTGTCTGTCTCTCTCACTTTAGTTGAACCGAGTATGACTACGCCCGGTCCTTGAGAAGGTTAAACGAGTCTATTTGACAAACTATCGTTGTGGTTTTGATGCGAGGTAAGAACGGTTCTTGCTCAGCCCGTAGCAGCCACGTAAAACTTGCAACAACAAAGTAGAGGACGCCTAACTTGTTTTTGCAGGGCATGTTGTGATGTGATGTGGTCAAGACGTGATGCTATATTTTATTGTATGAGATGATCATGTTTTGTAACCGAAGTTATCGGCAATCGGCAGGAGCCATATGGTTGTCGCTTATTGTATGAAATGCAACGCCATGTAATTGCTTTACTTTATCACTAAGCGTAGCGATAGTCGAGAAGCAATAGTTGGCGAGACGACAACGATGCTACGATGGAGATCAAGGTGTCGCTACCGGTGACGATGGTGATCATGACGGTGCTTCGAGATGGAGATCACAAGCACAAGATGATGATGACCATATCATATCACTTATATTGATTGCATGTGATGTTTATCCTTTATGCATCTTATCTTGCTTTGATTGACGGTAGCATTATAAGATTATCTCTCACTAAAATTATCAAGAAGTGTTCTCCCGAGTATGCACCGCTATGAAAGTTCTTCGTCTTTGAGACACCACGTGATGATCGGTGTGATAGGCTCTACGCTCAAATACAACGGTGCAAAACAGTTGCACACGCGAATACTCAAAGTTAAACTTGACGAGCCTAGCATATAACAGATATGGCCTCGAACACGGAGACCGAAGGTCGGCGTGAATCATATAGTAGATATGATCAACATAGTGATGTTCACCATTGAAACTACTCCATCTCACGTGATGATCGGACATGGTTTAGTTGATTTGGATCACGTAATCACTTAAGATGACTAGAGAGATGTCAGTCTAAGTGGGAGTTCTTAAGTAATATGATTAATTGAACTTTAATTTATCATGAACTTAGTCCTGGTAGTATTTTGCAGATTATGTTGTAGATCAATAGCTCGTGTTGTTGCTTCCCTATGTTTTCATATGTGTTCCTAGAGAAAATTGTATTGAAAAATGTTAGTAGCAATGATGCGGATTGGATCCGTGATCTGAGGTTTATCCTCATTGCTGCACAGAAGAATTATGTCCTTAATGCACCGCTAGGTGACAGACCTATTGCAGGAGCAGATGCATACGTTATGAACGTTTGGCTAGCTCAATATGATGACTACTTGATAGTTTAGTGCACCATGCTTAACGGCTTAGAATCGGGACTTCAAAGACGTTTTGAACGTCATGGACCATATGAGATATTCCAGGAGTTGAAGTTAATATTTCAAGCAAATACCCGAGTTGAGAGATATGAAGTCTCCAACAAGTTCTATAGCTAAAAGATGGAGGAGAATCGCTCAAACTAGTGAGCATGTGCTCAGATTGTCTGGGTACTTCAATCGCTTGAATCAAGTGGGAGTTAATCTTCCAGATAAGATAGCGATTGACAGAATTCTCTAGTCACCATCACTAAGTTACTAGAACTTCGTGATGAACTATAGTATGCAAGGGATGACGACAAAGATTCCGAGCTCTTCGTGATGTTGAAAATCGACGAAGGTAGAAATCAAGAAAGAGCATCAAGTGTTGATGATTGACAAGACCACTAGTTTCAAGAAAAGGGCAAAGGGAAAGAAAGGGAACTTCAAGTAGAAAGACAAGTAAGTTGTCACTCTTTGAAGAAGCCCAAAGTTGGACCATAGCCTGAAACCGAGTGTTTACACCGCAAAGGAAATGGTCCGGAAGCGAAATGCCCTGAATATTTGGTGGATAAGAAGGATGGCAAAGTGAACAAGAGTATATTTGATATACAGATTATTGATGTGTGCATTACTAGTGTTTATAGTAGCCCCGAGTATTTGATACTTGTTCGGTTGCTAAGATTAGTAACTCAAACCGGAGTTCTGAGAATAAACAGAGACTAGTTGAAGGGAAAGTGACGATGAGTGTTGGAAGTAGTTCCAAGATTGATATGATCATCATCGCACACTCCCTATATTTTCGGGATTAGTGTTAAACCTAAATAAATGTTATTTGGTGTTTGCGTTGAGCATGAATATGATTTGATCATGTTTATTGCAATACGGTTATTCATTTAAGTAAGAGAATAAATTGTTGTTCTGCTTACATGAATAAAACCTTATATGGTTACACACCCAATGAAAATGGTTCGTTGGATCTCGATCGTATGATACACATATTCATAATATTGAAACCAAAAGATGCAAAGTTAATAATGATAGTGCAACTTATTTGTGGCACTCGCCGTTTAGGTCATATTGGTGTAAAGCGCATGAAGAAACTCCATGCTGATGGATTTTTGGAATCACTTGATTATGAATCACTTGGTACTTGCGAACCGTGCCTTTTGGGCAAGATGACTAAAACTCCGTTCTCCGGAACAATGGAACAAGCTATTGACTTATTGGAAATAATACATACCGATGTATGCGATCCAATGAGTGTTGATGCTCGTGGCAAGTATTGTTATTTTCGACCTTCACAGATGATTTGAGCAGATATGGGTATATCTACTTGATGAAACATAAGTCTGAAATAATTGAAAAGTTCAAAGAATTTCAGAGTGAAGTGGAAAATCATCGTAACAAGAAAATAAAGTTTCTGCGATCTGATCGTGGAGATAAATATTTGAGTTACGAGTTTGGTCTTCATTTGAAACAATGTGAAATAGTTTCACAACTCACGCCACCGAACACCACAGCATAATGGTGTGTCCGAACGTCAGAATCAGCACTTTATTGGATATGGTGCGATCTATGATGTATCTTACCGATTTACCACTATCGCTTTGGGGTTATGCATTAGAGACAGCTGCATTCACGCTTAATAGGGCACCATCTAAACCGCTGAGATGACACCGTATGAACTATGGTTTAACAATAAACCTAAGCTGTCGTTTCTTAAAAGTTTGAGTTGTGATGCTTATGTGAAAAAGTTTTCACCGATAAGCTCGAACCCAAATCGGATAAGTGCGTCTTCATAGATTACCCAAAAGAAAATGTTGGGTACACCTTCTATCACAGATCCGCAGCAAGTTTTTCGTTGTTAAGATGGATCCTTTCTAGAGAAGAAGTTTCTCTCGAAAGAAGTGAGTGGGAGGAAAGTAAAGAGCTTGATAAGGTAATTTGTACCTTCTCCCGAATTGGAAAGTAGTTCATCACGAAATCAGTTCGGTGATTACTACACCAATTAGTGAGGAAGTTAATAATGATGATCATGAAACTTCAGATCAAGTTACTACCAAACCTCGAGGTCTTCCGAGTAAGATCCGCACTGAGTGGTGCGGTAATCATATTCGGAAGTCATGTTACTAGAACATGATGAAACCTACGAACTATGAGGAAGCGATGATGAGCCCAGATTCGCGAAATGGCTTGAGACCATGAAATCTGAGATAGGATCCATGTATGAGAACAAAGTATGGACTTTGATTGACTTGCTCGATGATCGCAAGCCATGTAGATAAATGGATTTTCAAGAGGAAGACAGATGTTGATAGTAGTGTTACTATCTACAAAGCTCGACTTGTCGCAAAAAGGTTTTGACAAGTTCAAGGTGTTGACTACAATGAGATTTTCTCAATCAGTAGCGATGCTTAAGTCTGTCCGAATCATGTTAGCAATTGCCACATTTTATGAAATCGGCAAATGGATGTCAAAACTACATTCTTTAATGGATTTATTAAAGAAGAGTTGTATATGATGCAACCAGAAGGTTTTGTCAATCCTAAAGGAGCTAACAAAATGTGCAAGCTCCAGCGATCCATCTATGGACTGGTGCAAGCATCTCAGAGTTGGAATATATGCTTGATGATTTGATCAAAGCATATGGTTTTTTACAGACTTTTGGAGAAGCATGTATTTACAAGAAAGTGAGTGGGAGCACTACAACATTTCTGATAAGTATATGTGAATGACATATTGTTGATCGGAAATAATGTAGAATTATTCTGCAAAGCATAAAGGAGTATTTGAAAGGAGTTTTTCAAAGAAAGACCTCGGTGAAGCTGCTTACATATTGAGCATCAAGATCTATAGAGATAGATCAAGACGCTTGATAAGTTTTTTCAATGAATACATACCTTGACAAGATTTTGAAGTAGTTCAAAATGGAACAGTCAAAGAAAGAGTTCTTGCCTGTGTTACAAGGTGTGAGATTGAGTAAGACTCAAAACCCGACCACGGCAGAAGATAGAAAGAGAATGAAAGTCATTCCCTATGCATCAGCCATAGGTTCTATAAAGTATGTCATGCTGTGTACCAGATCTATTGCATACCCTACCACTAAGTTTGGCAAGGGAGTGCAATAGTGATCTAGGAGTAGATCAATGGACAGCGGTCAAAATTATCCTTAGTGGAATAAGGATATGTTTCTCGATTATGGAAGTGAAAGAAGGTTAAATCGTAAAGGGTTACGCCGATACAAGTTTTAAACTGATCTAGATGACTCGAGTCTCTATCTGGATACATATTGAAAGTGGGAGCAATTAGCTAGAGTAGCTCCGTGAGAGCATTGTAGACATAGAAATTTGCAAAATACTTACGGCTCGAATGTGATGACCCGCTGACTAAAATTATCTCACAAGCAAAACATGATCACACCTTAGTACTCTTTGGGTGTTAATCACATAGCGATGTGAACTAGATTCTGACTCTAGTTAACCCTTTGGGTGTTGGTCACATGTCGATGTGAACTATGGGTGTTAACCACATATAGATGTGAACTATTGATGTTAAATCACATGGCGATGTGAACTAGATTATTGACTCTAGTGCAAGTGGGAGACTGAAGGAAATATGCCCTAGAGGCAATAATAAAGTTATTATTTATTTCCTTATTTCATGATAAATGTTTATTATTCATGCTAGAATTGTATTAACCGGAAACATAATACATGTGTGAATACATAGACAAACAGAGTGTCACTAGTATGCCTCTACTTGACTAGCTTGTTAATCAAAGATGGTTATGTTTCCTAACCATGAACAAGGAGTTGTTATTTGATTAACAAGGTCACATCATTAGTTGAATGATTTGATTGACATGACCCATTCCGTTAGCTTAACACTTGATCGCTTAGTATGTTAATGCTTTCTTCATGACCCATACATGTTCCTATAACTATGAGATTATGCAACTCCGTTTACGGAGGAACACTTTGGTACTACCAAACGTCACAACGAATCGGGTGATTATAAAGGAGTACTACAGGTGTCTCCAAAGGTACTTGTTGGGTTGGCGATTTGAGATTAGGTTTTGTCACTCCGATTGTCGGAGAGGTATCTCTAGGCCTTCTCGGTGATACACATCACTTAAGCCTTGCAAGCATTACAACTAATGAGTTAGTTGTGAGATGATGTATTACGGAACGAGTAAAGAGACTTACCGTAACGAGATTGAACTAGGTATTGGATACCGACGATCGAATCTCGGGTAAGTAACATACCGATGACAAAGGGAACAACGTATGTCGTTATGCGGTTTGACCGATAAAGATCTTCAAGAATATGTAGGAGCCAATATGGGCATCCAGGTTCCGCTATTGGTTATTGACCGAGAATAGTTCTAGGTCATGTCTACATAGTTCTCGAACCCGTAGGGTCCGCACGCTAAGGTTTCGATGACAGTTATATTATGAGTTTATGAGTTTTGATGTACCGAAGGAGTTCGAGTCCCGGATGAGATCGGGACATGACGAGGAGTCTCAAATGGTCGAGACGTAAAGATCGATATATTGGACGACTATATTCGGAGTTCGGAAAGGTTCGAATGATTCGGTATTTTTCGAGTACCGGAGAGTTACGGAATTCGCCGGGAGTATATGGGCCTTATTGGGCCATACGGGAATAGAGGAGAAAGGCCAAAGGGAGGAGGCCTGCGCCTCCTCAGGTCCAGGTGGACAAGGGCGCAGCCCCTTTCCTTCTCCTTCTCCCCTCTTTCCCCTCTCCTACTCCAACAAGGGAGGTGGAATCCTACTAGGACTAGGGAGTCCTAGTAGGACTCCACACCATGGCGCGCCCTCCTAAGGGCCGGCCTCCTCCTCCCTCCCTCCTTTATATACGGGTGCAGGGGGCACCCATGACACACAAGTTGATCTACGGATATTTCCTTAGCCGTGCGGTGCCCCTTCCACCATATTCCACTTGGTCATATCGTCATGAGTTTAGGCGAAGCCCCGCGCCGGAGAAGTCATATCGTCACGGGCTTAGGCGAAGCCCTGCGCCGGTGGAGCATCAATATCGTCACCACGCCGTCGGTTGACGGAACTCATCCCGACACTTTGCTGGATCGAGTCCGGGATCGCCATCGAGCTGAACGTGTGCAGAACTCGGAGGTGCCGTGACGCTCGGTGCTTGGATCGGTCGGATCGTGGAGACGACGACTACATCAACAGCGTTGTTATAACGCTTCGCTTTCGGTCTACGAGGGTACGTGGACGGACACTCTCCCCTCTCGTTGCTATGCCATCACCATGGTCTTGCGTGTTCGTAGGAAATTTTTGAAATTACTACGTTCCCCAACAACAAAAACAACACATAATAAAGCATTTTAAAAATATTGAAATAATTAAGCATGAACATGTTAAAGTAATCAGCAACACTCGAATTAGTTAAAACTAAGAAAACAACAAGGCACGCATATTTCTTATGGAATCTGTCATAAGAGGGAAACCATACCCGTATTTTTCTTTCTTTTTTGCGAAAAGGCAAACTATACATTCAGCAAGCTGAAGGAAAGTCTAGCGTGTCTTTCTCACTAGCATAGGCATGAAAGCATAATCTCAATCTAAACAAGAGGCCGCTTTCTCACTAGCACACCACAAGGAACTGCTTAGTTACTATGCTCTTTTTTCAACATTTTCAGTTTTCTTTCATGTCTAAAGTAATTGGTCTCTTCTGCTGCTTATCAGAGATGGGGGGAGGCCGCCACCGCAGGCTCTGCTCTGCCACACCGGAGTACGAGTTGGATGCTTTCGAGTTCTTCATTATCATACTTGGGAATTCCTCCAGGTGGCGGGTATATAAAAGGAGAGATCTCCCCTTCACCCATCTCATTATGATAACTCTGCTGTTTGCTACATCACTCCTTGTCCCAAACTGCAGAGGCTGCCTGACACTTTTATGAAGGTGCTGGACGGCCATCGGCCAAAGAATGTGAAGCTGCGACAGGCCGGCAGCGGGCTTCGCAGGCATTGCGACGTGGGGGTGGTGATCAGGTACAACCACATGTACCTATGTCGTGGCTGGGAGTAGTTCTACCGTGCCTATGACCTGCATCACGGGTACTTCTTTCTCTTCAGGTACGATGGCGACACCATGCTCACCGTGATGGTGTTCAACACGACTATGTGTCGCATGCGCTACCAGGACAACGATGATGCCAGTACATTCTTCCTCTTCTTCCTCTACATTTGGCTTTGTCTCACATCGATTGTTAATGGTCATTGTTGCATTTGGTCAGGCAATGGGAGCAGCAGCAGCGACTCTGGCTACAGCCAAAGCTGTAGCGGCTCTGGCTGCAGCAAAAGCAGCAGCGAGGATGATCCAGAATGGAGTGGGGAATAAGAGGAGTGGAGTGGGGATGAGGAGGTTCTAGTTGACGGTGGGCAAGAGATGGTGGTGGCTGAGGATGACCTAGCGATGGTGGTGGCTGACGATGGGCAAGAGATGGTGGTGGCTGACGATGGGCAAGAGATGGTGGTGGCTGAGGATGACCTAGCGATGGTGCTACCTGAAGATGGCCTCGCGATGGTGGTGGTGCTGACAATGACCTCGCGATGGTGGTGGCGCCGGCGATCCCACAGGCGGGGCGACATGACCATGCCAATTATGGTAGAAGACTACATCCCACTGCCTCCACTGCCTCGTCGCTCTAGGCGCATCAGGATGATGAAGGAGAAGGAGAAGAAGGAGGAGTGAACTATGTCAGGTATACCAGATCTCCAAAATAATCTATACTTAGCTTTTTTTCCTCTGAAATGACCTAAGTTAGCTCTAATATGCTAAGTTATCTCTAATATGCTTAGTTACCTAGGTTTGCTCAATACTTGTGTAAAAAATGGCATATTTATGCTTAGTTAACTAAAAAATGGCATAATTAGTTAAGTTAGCTCCAAAATGACACATTTAACCTAGTTTAGCTCTAATATGATCCATTTTACCTAGGTTAGCTCCAAAATGACCAAGTTTACCTAGATTAGCTCCAATATGATCCATTTTAGCTAGGTTAGCTCCAAAATGATCCATTTTACCTATGTTAGCTTAAAAATGGCATAATTACTTATGTTAGCACAAAAATGACCTATACTTACCTTATTTTCCTCCAAATTGACATAATAAGCTTACTTATCTAAAAATGGCATAATTACCTATGTAAGCTCTAAAATGACACTAATAAGGAATAAGAAGAAGAAAAACAAGGAAGAGGAGAAAAAGAAAGAATAGAAGAAGAAAAAGAAAGAATAAAAGAAGACAAATGAGAAGGAAAAAGGTAAAAATCTTCTTCTTCTTCTTCTTCTTATTCTTCTAGTCTTCTTCTTCTTCTTCTTCTTCTTCTTCTTCTTCTTCTTCTTCTTCTTCTTCTTCTTCTTCTACTTCTTCTCCAAAATGACCTAAGTTAGCTTTAAGTTAGCTGTAATATGCTTAGTTACCTAGGTTAGCTCAATAAAGACCTATACTTAGCTGCTTTATATCAAAAATGGCATAATATGATTAGTTCACTCAAAAATGGCATAATTTGCTAGGTTATCTCCATTTTACCTAAGTGTGCTTACTTCTTCTTCTAGTCATCTTCTTCTTCTTTTTCTTCTTCATTTTATTCTTCTTCTTCTAGTCTTTTTCTTCTAACTTTCTTGTTTCCCATTTTGCAGATTTCATTTACTTCATGGAAGCTTGCATGGATGGAGTGCTTCTTTTCCCTTTCTGCTTTTATTTTGTATCGATGAACAATTTGGAACTTGTTATATGGATGGATGGATAGGTGTTGGATGAACAATGTGAAACTATTGTAATATGTATGGATGGAACTGTGTGTTGGTTATGTATGTATATATGATGAAACTTGTGTGTTGGATATGTCTACTATGAAATTTGTGTGTTGAAATTTGTGTGTTCAAACTTGTGTGTTGAAATTGAATGAATTTAAGAAAAACCTGAAAAAACAGGGGCTATACAGGCTCTTTGCCGTCCGCTGGCAGACGGCAAAGAGCTTTGCCGTCGGCCAGCAGGCGGCAAATCTGCCACGTGGCAGCTACCTGTGCAACCTGGGGTCTGACCTATTTGGTTACTTTGCCGTCCGCTGGCGGACGACAAAGGTGCAATGGTATTTGTCGTTGGCCAGCGGATGGCAAAGCGCACCGTTAACCCCCTAATGGCCATAAGCTGCCAGGTGTGCCGTCCAGGACCCCGTCTGCCGGCGGACGACAAAGGCCATTTCATCTTTGCCGTCGGCCAGCAGACGGCAAAGAGCCCTTCGCCGTAGCCTATTCAGCCGGACCTGTTGCCATCTGCTGACGGACGACAAAGGCCTTTGCCGTCCGCCAGGCATGCCTCTGCCGTCCGCTAGGTATGCCTCTGCCATCCGCTAGGCATGCCTTTACCGTCCGCCAGGCATGCCTTTGCCGTACACCATGGTAGACGGCAAAGTGCCTGATTCCTGTAGTGATAGGTGACATGGCGGCATCATACAGTATCATCATTCGCTATAGTTGTAGTGTACTCCTACTAGGATGACAACTCCTATAAAACCTTGCGCTTGGCTCTTTGCCTCTTCGGGAGGTTCAACAGTTCGTACTCGTGTGAACCTTGCACTTGTCTCTTCACCTCTTCGGAAGGTTCAACAATGATGATACTACAGTACAATATGCTTCTGGCAATCTGACACAAATGGAACTGCTGCATGTCCACCGTGAGGGCGAGGGCGAGGGAGATGGAGACGGACAGGGAGAGGGCGCTTTAGTCAAAACCCTCTCCTCGTCCTGCGAGCCACCACGCGTGTGGGCGAGGGAGAGGCGTAGTAAGCAAGCTTCTCCTCGTTCGGCGAGTTGACGGGACACATCAAAGAAGTACTAGTACTAGTCCTTACTGCGTCCTTTCCGGTTAATATGGCTTAATTTGAAACAAGAAAAATACACTGGCGGTCAACGTATGTAACAATATGCTCTTTACGGTCACTATATAGTTTTGCTTTTATTATACGATCATTAGCTCATCGGAGAGCACAGTATTGCACCCTACTGACCGGCCACATAGTCGATGTCGCACTTTGTTAACTGGTTAAATTGTTGAAAGTGCAACTATCCCTGGGTGGTTTTTGTAATTACTAACAACATATAGCTCATTGAACTAATGCTACTTCAAGATGATTATTTCAGGAAGTTCAAAGATTGGCATGGCATGGATTTGGAATGTGGACCCCTCAAAATTCTAAGGACACATATTGGCTCAAGCTCAAGACTGTACATTTTCATTTTAGTGCTCCAAGATCACGTTGACTCCATAGGAAAAGCCAATACTATTAAAAGGGGATGAGGTGTTGCTTAATGGCTTGCTTGCACAAAATGCTTAGTGATATGCTCCAAAAACCCTCAACCACTTTCTCATATCCACATATGTCCCAAACCCAAAAGTCAAACTCGGCCCCACAAATTTTATCTATCCGGCACCAGCGAGTTCATTTAACATAGCCACTGCCAGAAACCCTAGTCACTTTGGTCTCACCGATAGGGATCTCGGTCTCACCGAGATGGGATTGCAAACTCTCTGTTTCCATTTGTAACGTTTCGGTCCAACCGAGATGAGCGATCAATCCCATCGAGTTTGCAATGCAAACTCTTTGTTTCCCTTTCGTAACGTTTCGGTCTCACCGAAATGAGCGAATCGGTCCCACCGAGTTTGCCTGACCAACTCTCTGTTTGCTTATTACTAAAATCGGTCCCACCGAGTTTTTGTAATAGGTCTCACTGAGATTACGTTATGCCCTAACCCTAATCAAATCGGTTCCACCGAGTTGACATGTCGGTCCCACCGAAAAGCCTAACATTCACATATAGAACTAAATCAGTCTGACCGAGTTTCATGATTCAGTCCCACCGAGTTTGGTGAATTGTGTGTAACAGTTAGATTTTGTGTGGAGGCTATATATACCCCTTGTCGGTGTGAAAACCGACGGATCTCGGGTAGGGGGTCCCGAACTGTGCGTCTAATACGGATGGTAACAGGAGGCTGGGGACACGATGTTTACCCAGGTTCGGGCCCTCTCGATGGAGGTAATACCCTACTTCCTGCTTGATTGATCTTGATGATATGAGTATTACAAGAGTTGATCTACCACGAGATCGTAGAGGCTAAACCCTAGAAGCTAGCCTATGGTATGATTGTTGTTATCTGATCTATCGACTAGCCTGGCCCTGGTTTATATAATGCACCAGAGGCCTACACTACAAAAAAAGACACATCCGTGACATTTTGGGCCGAACGAAATTTTTTTCTGTCATACATATGACACTTCTATGACAATAATTGTGACAAAACCCGGTATCATCATAGATGTGGTGGGCTCCTACTTCTATGACAGAAAATGGGCTTTTCGTCCTGGGCGGGCCGGAGACGCAGCTGCATGACATTCTTTGGGCCGTCCATGACGGAAAAAACCGTGGTAGAAGCGAGGGGGAGAAAAATTTCGGGGAGTTGCCGGTTACGGTGGGAGGTCGAGGGCCGAGCAATGCGCGTTTCTCTCGTACACGTACGCGCGTGTGTGCGAGGTGTTGGCTCTAGCTGAACCCGAGCGAGGCGTTGGGCTCTAACTGAACCCGAGCGATTGCACTGTAGGCTACGCGTTACTGAACCTGAGCGATCGATTGATGGCTGTTAACAGAACCCGATCGAGCGATTCCTTCGCTACTGCTGCTTGAAGCCGATCGATGCTGCCTCTGGGATGAATAGTGAGTGTTGCGAGGGGCAGGGGGGTGGCATTTGCCTCTGGATGAACAGGACCCCGTGGTGAGGAGGGCTGGATGAACAGTAGACGGTGGAGGGGTGCCCGCGGAGGGGTGGTTGAACAGGACCCCGTGGTGTGGAGGGCTGGATGAACAGTAGATGGTGGAGGGGTGCCCGTGGAGGGGTGGTTGAACAGGACCCCGTGGAGTGGAGGGCTGGATAAACAATAGACGGTGGAGGAGTGGTTGAACAATAGTCGATGGAGTAGCGCGCGGTGGAGGCTGGATGAACAGGAGCCCGTGGAGGCTGGAGGAGGTCGACGGTGGAGATGAACAATATCCCGTGGAGTCCCGTTTTGCGGAACGCCACAGCCCTCCCGATGAACAGGACCCCCATTTCGACCGTAGCGCTCCAACACAAGTCCGTTTCATCCGTTTTGCGGTACACCATACCCTCCCGATCAACAGACCCCGTTTGATCGTAGGGAGGTCCGTTTAAATCCGTTTTGCGGCACGCCACACCCTCCCGATCAACAGGACTCCCGTGCCGACCGTAGGAGGTCCGTTTTCTCCGCTTTGCGATACGCCACACCCTCCCGATCAACAGGACCCGCTCCAACGTAGGAGGTCCATTTCTCCGCCAGCGATGCGGCGGGCCTCGTTTCCATCGCCTGTTCCGTCCAAGCCCTCCCGATGAACACGACCACGCATTCCGTTCCGACCCATCCGGTTGGCTCCCACGCGTTCCGTTGCCTCTCGATGAACACGACGCATTCCGTTGCCTCCCCATGAACACGACGCACTCCGTTGCCTCCCCATGAACACGACGACGATGCTGTTTCTCCGTTCCGACCTAGCCATGTACATGAGCCCTGGCCGTACGTATGCGCGAGTAGGCGTTCGAGACCCCGCCCGTATGTACACATATGTGGCCATATTTTCTTTCTTGCACCCTGGCCGCTGTACGTACGTGTACATGCTACGTGCGCGCCTCTACTACGACACGTGCGTGCCTCTACAATGACCAGTATGTACGTACACGTTTGCGACCAGAATGACAATGCTACGTACGCTTCGACCAGGTGGGTCCCGACTGTCAGGCACTTCCTTGCGTGCGAAGATGTAGCTGGTGGGTCCCAGCAGTCAGGGGGCCAATCATTTTTTTGCCCGGACGCACTTCCTTGCGTGCGAAGATGTAGCCGATGGGTCCCAGCAGTCAGGGAGGCGAATCATTTTTTTTGCCCGGACGCACTTCCTTGCGTGTGAAGATGTAGCTGGTGGGTCCCAGCAGTCAGGGGGGCGAATCGTTTTGGTTTTTTTTGCCCGGACGCACTTCCTTGCGTGCGAAGGTGTAGCTGCTGGGTCCTAGCAGTCAGGGGGGCGGATCGTTTTTTTCCGGACGCACTTCCTTGCATGCGATGGTGTTGCACGTGGGTCCCAGCAGTCGGGGGGCGAATCATTTTTTTTCCGGACGCACTTCCTTGCGTGCGAAGATGTAGCTGGTTGGTCCCAGCAGTTAGGGGGGCGAATCGTTTTTTTCCCGGACGCACTTCCTTGCGTGCGAAGATATAGCTCGTGGGTCCCAGCAGTCAGGGGGCGAATCATTTTTTTCGCGAAATACGGTGGCCCGTCTGGTGGGTCCCCGCTGTCAGCTGGAGGAATAATTATTTTGCGCGTAATAAGGAAGCACTTCCTTGCGGCTGCCGTGGACCCAGCTGTTAGCCTCTCCACGTACACTCCACGTCCGATGGAAGTCGTTCCTTGACCATGTTGACCACGCCGTGCCGAGAGCACCACGGCGGTGGACGACGGCGAGGCCTAGGAAGGGGACGACGCGGAGCCGGGGAAGACGCGACAGTGGATGCACACGCGGAGAGGAGTAGGAGGGTTCACTGGTTCGGTTGTGCTGCCATCGCCGCAGAATAACAGGGGGTGTGGGTGAGTGGAGGGATGGCCTGGCCAGCGGTGGGAGTAGTAGGGGGCGGTGAGGCCTCCGCGGCAGCACAGTCGGCCATGGGAGGCAGGAGCAGGAGGCATGACCGGCGCTGCTTTGGGCGGCTGGAGCAAGAAGACCATAGGTTGAAGAAGCACGACGGCCGTTGGATGGACATCGTACGGTCACTGCAGCTAGAATCGTTTATATTGACTAAGTTGAGAAATCCTTGGTACGTCAACTTAGTAGGCCCCTGTGTCAGCTTCAAAGCAGTGCGCCCAGATGTCAAGGGAGGAATCATTTTTGGGCAAGTGAAGCTAGAATATCCGAGATTGAAGAAGAAGACGGCATCCGTTGGATGGACATCCAACGCCCCTTCTGCTAGAACCGTGTGTTGACTATAAGTTGACAAAGCCTTGCATACGCATCAACTCTGTTTTTTTAGGGACGCGTCAACTAAGTAAGGCCGAAGTGTGTGGCGAGAGAACTTATAGCCCATTTGAGATTTGTAAGAATGTGTAGCCCATTTTGAATTCTAATGGAATTTACTACAGCCCATTTACAGTTTGTTAAAAGTACAGCCCATTTCAACCAACCGTTCAAAACAGAATTCAATAAAATTTCCCACATTTTGATGGGATCCGAAATTTTATCCCGAAATTTCTAGTCAGATTAAATACAATTTCAATATAAATTTATATTACGTAAAAATCCAATGAAACATTGCGCTCGCAAAAATTAATGAAATTAAAATTTTCAATATCCAAAAATAATAATTTATAAAGTAATCACGTGTTTGGTGCATTTTTTTATAGTTACTGCCCAGTTTTTACAATTACATCCCATTTATTATTTCTTAGAGCCCATTTTCTTGTTAAGCCTAATGCATCCCTCCTAGGAAAGATTTGCAACCCAGCGGGGCGGAGAATAACAACTTGACCTTGCGTGGGTATTCCTAAAGAAAGTATAGCTGGGCTAGCCATTTTCAGCTTGAAAAAAATTAATATCTGGGCTGGATATCTAGCCTGGGCTAGACGGGCCACAGCCCGCCAAGTTAATACCTGCAGCGATGTTTTCGTTGTTGTTCAGAGGAGAAAAATTAATATCTGGGCTAAACATCAAAAAACTCTGCACAAATACTGCTCGAGCTGCTTGGTCCCAGCTGTCGGCCGCTTCTTGTGCAATTCTCTCATTTATTGACTACTCCAGGAGGTTGACAATGGTGTGGGACCGTGATGTCAGGAAACCAGGAGGAAGCAAAATAAATTATAGTTTTATATACTAATAAGGAGGCACTTGCGTACGTGCGCCTATGGCCCTGGTGGGTCCCCATTGTCATCCTCTCCAAGTAAAGTCATCTCCTCGCCAGCATCTTCCGCTCAAAGCGATCGGCGCCGCCCGCCCCGCTTCCTGGTGCAGGCGATTGCTCCGCCTTCAAACGACACAAGTGCCGTCGGTCCGTCCATCTGCCGCCCACATTAATGATACACGGTTGCCGAGGCGGCTACTCCGACGCCACACGTCCGTCCCTCCGCCCGCCCACCATTGCTATATAAACTGCTGCGTCGGCCATAGCTGCAGTCATCCGCATCCATTCCCTTTCTCCTGTCTACACCATTACTGCCCACCATGGCTTCCTCGCGCTCCAGCGCTCTTCAGGACGGGCGGACGACGGACCACAAGGAGATGGCAGCCATTGCTGCCGACCGGCTGGCCGGCAGGCAACCGGAGGACGACGACGTCCCAATGGAGAACATGGTAGTCGACGATCCAGCGCCAACCCCCTCCTCCGCGCCATCCTCGCCGGTGCATTGCACCATGACCATCGGCGAGGCCCGTGCCCGATATATGAACAGGGTGATGCAGATGCGTGAGGAGCAGTTCCGGGAGGCGCAGGCCGACTGTGACACCCCAAAATTTTAACCTTGTTTTATCAATTAAAATTTTGCCAGGAAACTTAAACTTTTATTTTCTAGATTTCCTTTTGATTTCAGAACCATTCTTTTCCTTATTTATATGGAGCTTTTACCCCAAGTAAAAACTTTCCAATTATTATTTGAACTTGTTTGCCCTCTCAAATAAAAAAAATTCTCAGTGGGATTATTTATATAATTATTTTCCCTAAGCTTTATTTCTCTAAAATAGTTTTTCATAAGTTTTAGGGTCCCATTTGCACTGCAACCCTTTGATAAATCCATTTAAAAATCCCACCAAAATTTGGGGATGTCATGTGATGTTTTTAAATCACTTTTATGCAAAAATATATTTCATTCTTTGGATACTTTGAGCTCTACATCAAATTTTCAAATCTGGTCTAGTGGGCAATTTTGCACTACAACCTATTTAAATATTTCTTTAAAACTTCCACCAAAATTAGGGGATGTCAGTAGGTGTATATTATTCATCTTTGTGCAAAAAACCCATTGATGTTCTTTGAAAAATTTGTGTAAATCAACCTCATCTTCATTCTGGTCCAGCTTGGTGATTTGTACTGCAACCATAATTTTGCTTGCTCTTTTTCCCTTGATTATCTCTCCTGCTTTTAGACCACCCTACCAAACCCTTAAGTCCAGGAGAGTGGACCCATTGGAGGAGTTTTAGTGCAAGCAATGATGCCATTTACCTTCTGTCCAGAACAGAAGATTTGCAAAACTTGCACTAGCAAGTTTCTGGTTTTGCCCACATGACCTTGCCATCATCACCTACACCTAGAGAGAGACTGATCTGGAGATTTTGGCCACTCCAGGAGTTTCCTAGCAGCCCATGGCATTTGGTTAAACACTTGGGGTGCATAGCCAGATTTGGCTTGATTTTTAGTTTGCAATATGAACTTGATCCACTGACCCAGCAACCTTGTCCACTAAGCTCCTAGCTACTCCTAACCTAGGTCTGCTAAGTGCCATCCTCACCCAAGACCTGTAGCATGCATTGGCATTTCGTCGAGCAGCTAGCGTGCGTGCTCTGGGCGCGCCCAGAGCACACGTTTTGCATGCGCGCGCACCGAGCCGCCGCGTCTCGCTGCCGCCCAGCCCGCGCCCGTTCTGGCCCTTGGCCAACCGCAGCCAGCGCGCCCCGTCTCCTCCTGCACCGCAGAGCCACCCCGACCACCCCTGGCACCCCACAGCGCCGCCGTCAGGTCGGCCACGGCGACTAGCGGCAGGCCACAGTGGGCTCCTGCCCCGGACGGCGCCGCCCGAGCACTAGCGCTTGCCAGCTGCTCCCTGGAGTAGCTCAAGCTCATCCGCAAACTCGTCCTCTAGCACATGTCACCGCCACGTCGCCCTAGCTACAGAATGGCGGTCGCGATGATCTTATCCACAGCCACCGTCGGAACCGACCCCGATCGCCTATTTAAGGACCCCCGAGCTCGTCCAGGCCCTCAAGCAACCTCATACCACCCCTCTAGAGTTCCCAGTAGCCAGCAATCGGCGAATGACGGCCATCTTCCTCGTCCCCGACAGGTTCGGCCGCCGCCACACTCCGGTGAAATCCGGTCAAGACCGAGGCCCCCAAACCCCTCCCGTGCTTCCATCCTTCTCCCCTCAACCGTGCGGAGCCGCCCACCCTCTCAGCATCAATCGGAAAGCACCATAGCCCAAACCCCCAAACCTCCCGAAGCTGCCGTCCACCACAAAGCTCGCCACCGGCGACTCCCTTTGTCCCCGCCACCCTCTCGACCACCGGGAGGACCGCCCTAGAGTGGCGGATCCATCCCCGCCCTCAGAGCCCCGCGAGGAGCCGCCGTTCGCCGGCGTCGATCGCCGGAGCCCCCGCCTCGGCTCGGACAGCGGAGGAAGAAGGCGGGGGACTAGTCAAACTTGACCAGTGGGCCCGCTGGACCCACTGTCAGTGACCCAGCCCCGCCACCATGTGTTTTAAGTGGAGGCGTATTCCCAAAGTATGTCTTCGACGTGTACTCTTTTCGAAACGTTTTTCTTTTTTCAGTTTTATTTTAAAAACAAAAAGTTGACTAAACTTTGACTGGCTATAACTTTTTAAATATAACTCCAAATGAGCTGATTCTTTTCCCTACCTCTCTCAAATATTGTCTAGATTATTTTAAGATTTATTTGAAAAATTTGCAGACAACTTTTTTGCACTGTTTTGAAACTATGTGTTGATTTGGATAATTTCAAAATTAGGTTTTTGAAGAAGAAGTCAACTTTGAAAAGGCACACCCCACTTGCATACTCTTGAAGGCAAGCATTCTGAACCCTGGCTTAATATTTTTGTGTGTTGGTTGACATGATTATAACACCACCTTATACGGAGAACTTGTTATTTTATGTGGTGACGCGATCATTTGCATGAATGCATATTGTAGATTTCCTTGCTGTTGGAAATGGATATACTTGTGATGGTAATCGTCCTCGTAAGCCTTGCATGCATGCTTGAAAGAAAACCAGGAAAACCTCTGCCTTGGGTAGGCGTGAGCTTGTCTCCGGTCTCCGTCTGGACGGTTATGTCCGGTATGGCATAGTGAGGTATAATGAGTGGTGATTTTGTTGGTTGAAATATATATTGGTTACACATATCATGCAGGGATTTTTTTAAAACCTCCTGAGTCGACCGTAGATCGAGTCTTGTTCCAGTAACCCCCATACTTGTTTCGTACTACCACTTGTCCCTGCAGCAGGTAGGGCACGGTTCAGTAAGTTGTCAACCCCTTTCTAGCACACACCGTACAGAGAGGCCATGGTGGAAGATACCGACTGCAGCCGGTAGGCATGCCACCTGGTCTGGGTCATGGGTGTTTCCGGTTGGGACCGAGAGGGGGCACCCCTTAGAGCGCGCGGTATAAATTTGATCCCATGCTACGCGAGGTTGTAGCCTCCCCACTTAGAGTTTTGCTTGACAGGTGTCGTGGGTGATTCCAGACATCGGTAAGTTAAACTGGTGTGTGCAAGCCAGGTGTGTTTTCAATTAAAAGACCGTAGACGGAATTAGCCCCCATGGCCTAAAGGAATCTGTTACTCGTGGGTAAAGAGTACACCCTCTGCAGAGGTTAAATCTATTCGAATAGCCGTGTCCATGGTTAAGGACTACAGTCTAGGATGGGTCAAGTGTCGGTCTTAGTGTCGGTCTTCGAAGGAGAAACTGTTAAACCAGAACCTGGATCATGACTTGTGACTTGTGATGATTATGATTATTATTGTTATAGACTAACCCATTATATTATTTGAAATTATTGAGTATCCCTGGGACGGTTCTACCTCCTGGATACTCATTGTGACTATTCCCTTATAAGCCCTTTATGTGGTGTCGCTCAGACGCCCGACTGTGGCATGTCTGTTATTTATTTACTTTATAAGCCCTTTATGTGGTGTCGCTCGAGACGCCCGATCGTAACATGTTTGTTATTTATTTACTTTATAAGCCCTTTATGTGGTGTCGCTCGGGCCTCGATCGTGGCATGCTTGTTATTTATTTACTTTATAAGCCCTTTATGTGGTGTCGCTCAGACGCCCGACTGAGGCATGCTCGTTATTTACTATCCTTTTGAGGCGTCGCTTCAGACACCCGATCGGTGCATTTTATCACTACTCTGTTATAGCATATTCACGACGTATATAAATAACCTGCTTGCATGCATCAGGGATTTTATTTTATGACTGACGTTGTGATCATAGAATATTTCAGAGCATGATTATCGTTTGTTATATTATACCCGTGTCCATGATGGCAGCCTCGCGAAGATAGGAGTTAACCTGGTCAGCTGTTCCTGTGGGAAATGGAGTCCCATAGACGCTGATGATCCACAAACCGCTTCCGCCATCAACCACTAGAAACCATCTGTAGTACTCATAGGCCAGAACGGTCTTGTACTACATATTATGTATTTTGCTTGGAATTTCTGTATCAAGTTGGTGCCTCATCAGCTAACAGTAATCCTGGGGCTGGTGAGCACAAGGGCCCTTTTCTGGAAATTAATATCCCGAAAATCCGGTCCTGACAAACTTGGTATCAGAGCCAGGCTGACCATTGGCTAATCCAATCTTAGCCAGGTCGAAAAACCTAGGTAAACCAACCCACCAGACCTTGACCAAACCCCGGCAAAGCTTCTCGTGCAAGATAGCCACACAGTGACCCGACACCTTTTGGCAGACGGTGCCCAACCTATCAGCCTAGCCTGTCGATCACGCGCCAGTGACCGGCCCCTAAATAGTCCTTTTCGCAAGCGTGCGAAGGAAGACTCCATCCCCTTTTTCTATAAAAAGGGCACGCTAGCCTCAACCCCGCACAGCACAGGACAACCCCTTCCCCCAAACCAAGCTACGATGCCTGGCCCCGTCGTGCACAATGAGACCACAGGAACCAACCTTGGAGGTTTTGTGACCATACTCGCAAACCTCACCCATCATGCCTATGCATTAGAAGAGCCCCCAGAATATGTTGTGTACCAAGGACCCGTGAGTGGTGAGAGCCGTCAATTCTAGCCCACTGTGCACATCTATGGTAGGGGTCTATCACCAGAACGCCCCTACAGGTTCACCGGAAGGACAACTTCCTTTGAGCCGCAAGCCATCCAACTAGCTGCTCGAGAAGCTATAGTTCAACTCCGGCACTTGTCGCCCAGAGTTAACTGTCACTCATTCTACTACTATCCCAGCCGTGACGGGTATGGTAGGCCACCCCAGGTTGCCAATGGAGATCACGAGACGGATCCTGCATTATTGCATCTGGTGCGCTATGTAAGTGCACTAGAGGAACTGTTCGATCAGATCACCCTTGATCTGATCGCAACTCGTGGAGAACTGATCCGCCAAGCCCCAGCAAGAAGAACAATCATACCATAGGCTAGCTTCTAGGGTTTAGCCACTACGATCTCGTGGTAAATCAACTCTTGTAATACTCATATCATCAAGATCAATCAAGCAGGAAGTAGGGTATTACCTCCATCGAGAGGGCCCGAACCTAGGTAAACATCGTGTCCCCGCCTCCTGTTACCATCCGCCTTAGACGCACAGTTCGGGACCCCCTACCCGAGATCCGCCGGTTTTGACACCGACACCTCCTTATTACGCAGAAAATAATGATTCCTCCACCTGGCAGCAGGGACCCACCAGACGGGCCACCGTATTTCATGAAAAAACGTTTCCCCCTGACTGCTAGGACCCACCAGCTACATCTTCGCACACAAGGAAGTGCCTCTTTATCCTCCCTGACAGTCGGGACCCACCTGGTCGAAGCGTACGTAGCGTTGTCATTATGGTCGCGAACATGTACGTACATACGATCGGTCTGTCTGCAGGCTGCAGCGATGAACCGTGGCCATGTAAGGAAGGGCACGTGTCGTAGTATAGGCGTGCACGTGTCGTAGTAGAGGCGCACACATGGCATGTCGCACAGTCCCGTTAATATCATGTACACGTACGTACAGCCAGGGTGCAAGAAAGTAAATACGGCCACGTAAGTACTACGGGCGGGTTCTCGAACGCCTACTCGCGCATACGTACGGCTAGGGCTCGTGTACTTGGAGAGGTAGCAACAGCGTCGTGTTCATCGGGAGCCAACCGGCTGGGTCGGAACGGAATGCGTCTGTCGGCGTTCTGGGAATGGGGGTCCCCAGACTTGCTTGCCTGCGGCCCACGGCGTGGCTAAGCCAGCAGGCCGTACGGCCCATCTTCACCAACAAGGCATCCAAGGCCCTTGCGAGGGTCCAAGCCTCGCGAGGCGGACGACGCAAGACATCCTCTGGAGTGGCCAAGCTAGGCAGGCTCACAAGGAGTGGAGATATCAAGGCATGGTAAACCTCACGAGGCCCTCGTGACATGAGCCATGACGAACGACAGGCGGGCGCCAGCGCGCGCAGCGTCCTTATTTCTTCTTTGGTGCTAAGGAGGCCAGCGCAGGCGAAGAGTACCGAGGCATCAGGCAAAGGTTGCTATATTGATGCAACGAGACCAAGACTAGGAGGACGGCAAGACGGAGGTTATTGTGGAGCCCAAGACGGCGTCACCACCAGAGCTTTTCGCAGGTGAAGACCACTTTTGTCAGGATAGCTTGTACTAGCTGTCCCCCTTCAAATTTTCCCGCCGTTGTTGGCTCCCTTCCCGCTTGATATTTTGGAAGAGGACCAGGGCCTATATAAGTAGAGCTAGCCACCACCAAAGGGGGCAGCTTGATCTCATCTCATCTTAGCCTGATCCAAACCGATCGAGCAGTTCATCCAGCTCTCACCCGTTAAGTCACCAAGCACAAGAACACCACAACCTCAGGAGGCGGTTGTTCCCTTGTACTGTTCATCATCAGCCCTAGAGGCAATCCAGCACCACCACACTGGAGTAGGGTATTACACCACAACGGTGGCCCGAACCAGTATAAACCTCATGTCTCTCTGTGTTGCGAGTTCGTCGAGTTCGTCCGCGAGATCTTAGCGAGCTAGGGCGTAGATCGGTAGGAGGGAAAGAATTCACGCGCACCCCAGTGTTCGAACCTTAAGGGTTGCCGGAACCCCACATCCGACAGTGTCGTCGTATTCATCGGGAGCCAACCGGCTTGGATGGAACAGCCGATCGAAACGAGGCCTGGTGATACGTCTCCAATGTATCTATAATTTTGGATTGTTCCATGCTATTATATTATCAATCTTGGATGTTTTATAATCATTTCATAGTCATTGTATATCATTTTTTGGTACTAACCAATTGACATAGTGCGAGTTGCTGTTTTCTGCAGGTTTTTTACATCGCAGGAAATCAATACTAAACGGAGTCCAAATGCAACGAAACTTCACGGAGATTTTTTATGGACCAGAAGACACCCAATGGGCCAAGGCAACGCCTGGGGGGTGCTCCGAGGGGAGCACAACCCACCAAGGCGCGCCAGGAGGCCCAGGCGCGCCCTGGTGGGTTCTGCCCACCTCAGGTGCCCCGTGGGCCGCCTCTTTGCTGTATAAATACCCCAATATTCTAGAACCCTAGGGGAGACGACGAAAATCAATTCCAGTCGGCACAGAGTCCAGAACCACCAGATCCATTCTAGACACCATCACTGAGGGGTACACCACTTCCATTGGTGCCTCTCCAAAGATGCGCGAGTAGTTCTTTGTAGACCTTCGGGTCCGTAGTTAGTAGCTAAATGGCTTCCTCTCTCTCGTTTGATTCTAAGTACAATTGTCTCATGGAGATCCATATGATGTAACTCTTTTTGCGGTGTGTTTGTTGGGATCGGATGAACTTTGAGTTTATGATCAGTTCTATCTGTTTATATCCATGAAAGTTATTTGAGTTTCTTTGATCTCTTATATGCATGATTGCTTATAGCCTCGTATTTCTTCTCTGATATTTGGGTTTTGTTTGGCCAACTTGATCTATTTAGCTTGCAATGGGAAGAGGTGCTTTGTAGTGGGTTTGATCTTACGGTGCTTGATCCCAGTGACAGAAGGGGAACCGACACGTATGTATCGTTGCTACTAAGGATAAAACGACGGGGTCTATCTCTACATAGATAGATCTTGTCTACATCATGTCACTGTTCTTATTGCATTACTCCATTTCCCCATGAACTTAATACACTAGATGCATGCTGGATAGCGGTTGATGTGTGGAGTAATAGTAGTAGATGTAGGCAGGAGTCGGTCTACCAATCTTGGATGTGATGCCTATATAATGATCATTGCCTGGTTATCGTCATGATTATTTGAAGTTCTATCAATTGCCGAACAGTAATTTGTTTACCCACTATTGGTGTTCTGGGTACGGGGGTCCCCAGACTTGCCTGCCTACGGCCCACGGCGTGGCTCCACCAGCTGCCTGGTACGACCCATCTTCACCAGCAAACACTCAAGACCCTCGCGAGGGGCCAAGCCTCGCGAGGCGGACGACACAAGACCTCCTTAGGGGCGGCCTCACTAGGCTGGCTCGCGAGGGGCGGAGAGATCAAGGCGAGGGGCACCTCGTGAGGTTCCCGTGACATGAGCCGTGATAACCAAGGCCAGGCGGGCACCAGCGGGCGCAGAGTACCCGTGCCTCTTTGGTGCTAAAGGGGCAAGCGCGGGCGAGGAGTCCCAAGGCATCAGGCAAAGGTTTCCATATCGGTGCAACGAGACCAAGACTAGCAGGACGGAGGTCATCGTGGAGCCGACGACGGCGTCGCCACCAGAGCCTTTGGCAGGCGAAGACCACCTTTTGTTAGGATAGCTTGTACTATCTTTCCCCCATCAAATTGGCCGTTGTGGTTTCCCTTCCCGTCTAATATTTGGGGAGAGGACCCAGGACTCTATAAATAGGACTAGCCATCACCTTAGCAGGACAGATCATTCAGATCATCCTTAACCACACAAGCTCATCGAGCCCAAGAACACCTCTCCTCAGGAGGTTGTTCTTCCCTTGTACTTCTTCATCCTCAGCCTACAAGGCAATCCACCACACCACACTGGAGTAAGGTATTAAACCGCATTGGTGGCACAAACCAGTATAAACTCTTGTGTCCCCTATTCTCCGAGTTCGACGTGCTGAGCTTTGGGATCATGGTGAGAGAGAGCGAGCTAGAGGGAGGGAGAGATCTTCATGCGCACCCCAGTGTTCGAACCTTAAGGGTTTTGCCGGAACCCAAAATCCGACATTTTCCAGGTAGGTGTGCGCCGAAGCCTCTCTTCCATCAGCAGACCCAGCAACACTCTACAGCGCCGATGTCCGACGACCCGAGGGCCAACGCCAACCACTGGGCAGCTTGGCCAGTCCGGGCGGCATCGTCTGCCCAAGAAGACCTCAACTCTGCGCTCCAGGCGGCACGCGCACCACCAAATGCCACGGGGCACTGGCGGCGCGGTCCGACGCCTTCCACCCTTACCCAGCGGCGCGCGGGGTCGCCGCAAGGGCCTCGAGCTACGCCGCGGACACGGCGCCGCACACGCGACAGGAGCAAGCAAACATGAGGGCCGCACTCATAGTGGCGCCGGAGCTGCTGCGGTGCCGACTAGCAGAGAGCGGCCAAGATGCGTTGCTGGAACGCGTCGTTGAACTGCTGGACGCTGCGACCAGGGGCACGCCGCCTTTCTGCTCCCTACGTATGCCTCAAGTTGTGGCTGGATCACGCGGTGGGCCTCGCCGCGCCCACACGCTCCCAGGCGCACTAGGAGGGTTCATCGGCAGCGACACAGCCAGTGGAGCCGTTCACCCAGCCGTACGTGTGTCTCCCATGATGGGCGCAGCCATCAGTTTTGCCCCCTACGGCCCCAGCAGGATGCCGCCCTTCCATCCTCGGGGCGGCGTGCTGGGCCTGATGACATGGAGCGTAGGGCACTTCTGCAGGGTTTCTGGGGCGACGGCTCTGGAGGCCTATGTGCTCCGCATGATGGACAAGGATTACACGCCGGAAGATGACCCCGGCTCATTCCTTGAGCCGGTTTGGGAAGAGGAGACGCTGGAAGTTGGGGCCTTCCAGGAGCCACCCGAGAGCCTCGCCGACCCCGCCGGCAACAGCTGCAGGGTACCACTAAACTCTCAGGAGCATGCTTACGCTAACCATGGGTCGCAAGTGAATCTGGTCACAGCGGTGGACGAGGCCCCAGCACGGCAGCCCCCTTCCACCAGGGGAAGCGCACTAGGGGCTGCGTGGAAGGAGCCGGGAGCAAGGCCCCTCCCCGCATCGCACGGAGCAATGCGTTGCCCAGAGGTAGGTCCTCTACCGGGGAGGCACTGGCGAGCCTTCCCCTCAGCAGAGGACCCGTGGTTGCCGAGGGCGTCGCTAGCATCCCCCTTTGCCCCTTGGCATCGTCCTGGTTTCTGGCAAGGTGGTCGACGGTGGCGCAAGGCGGGGCTCTCGTCCGGCGATATGAAGCAAGGCTCACGCCTGTGAAGGTCTCCACTCGTGACACTCTAACGTAATAATGTGTGGGGCTGTACACACCCCGGAGTCTCCAGAGTGCCGCCCTCGGGCCTCGGGGGCTCCCGCCCACGTCCTAGTGGAAGCACCATGCTCCGCGCTGGCCGTCGACAATGTCCCCCAATGACTATGCTCACAGCCAGTGAAAGCACTTAGCTCCGCGCTGGTGCGAAGACAAGAAGACTTGCTAGGTGCCGGACGTGGCCATTTTCTTTTGAACTCTTTTTCGTAGCTCAGATTTGCAGCCTTTGATCTTGAATTTCAAGTTGTATTTCCATTGGCAATCGTGGGGGGCATCCTTTCTCATTCGTGAGTTTCTGGATTCGTGCTTTGTCTTGAGATTTGCATCCGCTATCTCCCCCCTTCCGCGCACCTCGCGGGCGAAGGCCGGCAGCGGCACACACGCACTACATGCGCACCTCGCCATTACTGGCGCTCGCTTCTCGCGAGGCCCTCTCGGGTGGACTAGCGGACCCCTTAGAAAACCAAAACCTCACGAGCTCGCAAGGGGCTCCCCTCAAAAGAAATGCACATCCGCAGCTGCCAAATCAGTTCGAAGCTCGACTGGACCAAAGTAAGTTACGGTAGCAAGCCCGCAAGGGGCTCGCAAGCACACACGAGCGCGTTTTAAGCCTAGCCTAAGGAGTGAAATAGTAGTCTGTTTACATGAGGGGCTCCCCCTCCCCAAAATGCTCTTACATTGTGAGGGGCCGTGCCCAAGATTTTGCGTGCAGGTTCAAGATGAAGAACGCAGGCTCAGTCGGACATATCGCTCGCCGCGTCTCCCGAGTATCTCCCAGATAGGCTGCTGGCGCGGTCGCCAGCGCTATCTCTGCCATCATCAACCACGTCGCCCTCGTCCGCCACGACCACCACCGCGTCATCATCAGAAGCAAAGGCCCTAACAAGAGCATCCACATTGTCGTCCACCCAGCATGCTAGGTTGTCCCGGATGACCTCAGGCACTGGGGCAATGGCGGCGTCGAAGTCAAAGTCAGGATTGGTGTTCAGGAGATGGCTGAAGACGTGGGAGAATGTGCGCCCGAGGAGGCCTCGGCTCTTTTCGTCCACAAGCTCGCGGGCCCTCTCGACCCGGTTCTCCAGGTGCGTCACGATGACGGTGAAGGAGCGAAGATGGCTGGCATAGTCCTCAGCGTGGGGGTGAGGGGCGTGCTCATCACAGATGGTACCTAGCGCCTGATTGGCCCTCGTCCTGAGATCCCGAAGCATGGAAACATGCTCGCGCAGTAGCATCTGCTGACGAAGCGCCTCTTCCCTGCTCTGCTGCGTGATGGACTCGGTGCTGGTAACCCGTTGCTGAAGCAGGAGCAGCTTAGCACGGGCGGAGGCTAGCTCGGCTTGAACAGAGATCAGGGCAGCCGCTGCAGCCCTCTTGCGCTGCTCCACCTCGGCCAACCCCGAGTTGAGGGCGCAGTCCTTCCCTCATATTCGGCTTCCACGAGCTTTAGCTTCAGGTCATACCTATTGGCAAGATCAGCACGAGCCTTGGCTACCCTGCGGTCAATCTCCTCCTGGGCCCTGGCCTCATGCACGCTAACAGCGTCCTCCTCTTGGGCAACTTGGCGTTCCCTCATCTCCAACCGCTAAAGTTCAAGACTGCGCTCCATGGCCTCCAGCATCAGCGCTTCCTCGCGCCTTAGGACCCCCTCCTCGTCGGACGGCTGCCCCTTCATCGACGCCAAGGCGGCTCTGCGCACCTCCACTTGCTGCTCCATGGAGGCTCTCAGGGCCTAGAGCTCCTGCCTGCGCTTCTCGGCGATCTCGCGGCGGTGGTCTGCCTCCCTGGCCTCCTCCAAGGCCCGGGCGCTGGCCTCGCGCGAGGTAGCCAGTGTTGCCTCGGCCTTCGTGTTGGCGTGCTTACACTGGAGGCGCCCGAGGTTAATGGCCACCTTTAGTTGGCACCATTCATCCACCAGTCGGAGGCCCTCGGTTTCAAGACGAGCGTCAACGTCCACAAGCTCTTCCCCAAGCCGGCACAGTGCACCCATCGCCTCTCGGAAGAGCTCGTGATGGTGCCACCCCGCTTGTGCGCAAGCTCGAGCGTGCGGCCGGGTCCGTCCTCCACAATAATCGATGGCGGAGGAGTCCGAACAGTTCATTTCCCCCCAGCCGAGGGCTGGAGGCCGGCGCCCTCCTAGTTGCCCTTCAGGCCTCGGTGGAGGCCTGGAGGGGCAGAAGCTCGTGGCTTGAAGAAGAGGCCAAGACCGAGGTCATCCAGCCACCGTCGACGACCAGGGGAGGAGCCCTGGGCACACCTCCTGCACCCCAGGCAAAACCGCAAAGGAGGAACGGTAAGAACACGGGTTCAAGGCGCCAGGTTAGCTCGCCTGCCTCTCCGACCGACCTCAAGACGAGTCCGGCGCACTGATGTGGGGCGACGAAGGCCGGCGGGGAATTCAGGGCAGGAGGAAGTTGCTTCTCGACAGATTTCGCCGGCCTAGCTGGAAGGAACCAACAGGAGCCACAGTTAGAAAGGGGAGCAGCCCTCGAGAAATTACAAAGATAAGGTAATCACTCATCTATGGCGATGTACTTCCTCTGTTTCAATGGCCAGAAGACATCACCGCTGCAGCTTAGAGATCCTTTCCTCTTTCGGAGCATGTCGAAGTTCAGTCGGAGCCGGCCAAAGCCTTCGGTGCGATAACCAGTGTCGGGCGTGGCTGGAGTGGTTCATGAGGAGGTGACCTCAGGAGCTAGGGGCAGCGTGGGGACCTTGGCCCCCGCTTCCTGGCGACCCGCCAGGGTTTCGGGTGCTGCGTCCTCAAGAGCATCGGGCTGCGGCACCCCTTCGGCCGCTTCCTCAGGACGGCTCTCTAAGGGCCCGCGGAGCGGCCCCTCGAGAGCCCCGAGCGGCGCCGATTCCTCAGCAGCCGCGCTGCCAGCGCATGATGGTGATCCCCCTCTACGTCCACTTCTGGGGAGGTTGCCGCTCTGGCGTTAGGCAAGGGAGCAACAGAGACAGGGCTCTCGCGAGGCCCTTCAAGACCAGCCGGAGATGGTCCCCACTCATCGAAAGGGGGCATCTGCCTCACGAAGTCTGCCTTGTTCGAGCAGCAGTACAAGAGACAACCCTCCCCCGGCATGTTGGCTGGTGACGGGTCGCCTGCCAGGATCTCGAGCACAGCCTGTTGCGCCTCAAGAGGAAGCCTGGACTCGTGAAGCATCATGCGATCCTTGCCACCGGATAAGGTCCACATCGGTCGTGAATGGCGCTAGAGTGGGGCAACACGGTGTCGTATGAACTCCTTCACCACCATGGCCGCGGTCACACCGAGATCCTTCAGCCTCTTCAATCGGAGCCAGACAAAGGCAAGATGCAGGTCGGTGAGCCTCTCGTGGCCCCAACCAGAGCTGGGAATGGCGGGTGCCGACGGAAGCAAGAGAAGGGGGCTGAGCACGCCGATATCCACGAATACCCACCTTGTTGGGGATATTACCACTGAGTATAAACCGGCCAGGAGGGGCCGGGTTATACCCATAATGAGTTATTCATATTGAAGCCCATGAAGATAAGGAGTATGGTGCTTTACGGAGGAGATCACCATGAAGGCCCAGGGCCCAAGGGCGGATTATGGCCCATAGACATACACCGCCATATGATATGTAACTTGTGTTGTAAGATAGGAAAGGGTAGAAACCGAGCCGTACACATTTATGAGCTGGCCAGGATTCTGTGAACCGCCGGGCGTCAACCTGTGTATATAAAGGGACGACCCGGCGGCGGTTTAGGGACAACAAACAATAACTCGAGAGTCAGGTCAAGCGGATTCGCTCCCTGGCCATCGAAACCCTAGCAATTCCACCACAACTGGATTAGGCTTTTACCTTCCCCGCAAGGGGCCGAACCAGTATAAACTCCTTACGTCCTTTGTCCGCTTTAACCCCTTTAAGCTAACTACGTTGCGATGGCTCCATGACTAAGTCCTCACACTAGGACATCTGCCATGGCAAACTCACGACAGTTGGCGCCCACCATGGGGCTATCACATGATGGTTTCGAGTTCTTAGAGAGCAGCTTCAAAGGGCTCAAGGGATACGCTGTGGGCCGGATGACCAAGAGTCATCACGGCAAGCTATACATCGACAACACAGGCTGGGGCCCCGAGGCCGGTTCGATGAGTACGGGTATCAGGTCCCCTTCGGCGGCATTCACGTTTTCATTGGCAAGATCGGCGAACCGGGCCCTGAGCCGGAAATCTGCACCGACATCGTCGAAACGGCCCAGCGAGCGAGACCCGCCCGGAGCGGAAACGTGCCTTCATGGGAGTTATCCACGGAGCGGAATCTGAGGATAGATCAGCATCTGGTGGTGAAACCGTTGTTTACTCTGATTACGAGTCATCTACCGGAGAGACCGAGACATTGTACCAATTGCAAGATGGCTGGTTTGGGGGCTGTTCCGATGGCGACAGTATTCCGGACCCCTTCAATCCACCGAGCCGGGTTGCAATCTTCATGGCCGGTACACAGCCTGCGCAGCACTCTTCGACTGCAGCAATGATGATCTCCGGGTCAGCCGCGATGACAGCAGCCGGGGCAGGAGGCCCTGCGCGACCGCTGGCTCAGGTTTTGTCCGATTTATTTGACGCTTTGGCAACGCTACTAGCGGCAGAAGTTAACCCGGCGAATCAGGATGAGCATAACACGAAAGTTGCGAAAGTGAAGGATCAGATAACTCAGGCCAAGGCAGACCTGGCAGCTGAGGACACCAGGATGGCTGCAGAGCGGGCCGAGTTGGATGCACAGGCTTATCGGCTTATGTTGGATCAGAGTGCGTCAAATGATGTCTTAAGGAGAAGGTATCGATCCAACCTGCCTCCGGTTTATGAGGCAAGGAATCTCTTTAACACGCCAGGAGCAGGAACCAGTAACCAGCCAGTGGTAAACCGGGTGGAGGCACCTGGAACGGGGGCGCCGGTTCAGCCGCGCCTAATGGATCGCAGCAGGTCTCAACGCCTCCGAGTCATTACTCTAACCCGTTGGATAACATAGTTGCCGTCAATTCACGATTGGCGGCTCTCCCGATCGAAGGCGAGTCCCCAGTAGCGGTTGAGACACGGCGGGCTAGAGAGCTCCTTCAGACAGCCTTGACTCAGCAGCAGGCTTATTCATACAGCCACTAGAGGATTCATTCCACTCCCCACCCAAGCCGGAGTTACAACATGCATATTGATGAACCGGCTGTGTCGAGCAGTGCGCGGAACCGTAACCTGCCTCGAGGACATAATCCGGCGGGTGATGGTGCTAATGCGCAGGATGTGGTGGATCATGGTAGGGCACGTCAAGAAGCCGAGTTAGCGGCCCAGTACGCGGCCCGTCAGCTTACTCCGGTTCGTCCAACAACTTCGGTGGAACCAGGGGTTACCTCCAGTTCTTTGGGGGTGCCATGTCTCACCCCGACTCTACGTAATGTACGGCTGCCCAAGGATTTCAAGGGTCCACGTAAAGTACCCAATTACACTGCCGATTTACCCCCCGAGTCATGGATCGAAAGCTATGAGATGGCAATGGAGATGCTGGATGTGGATGAAGCAGCGTGTGCTAAATACTTCACCATGATGTTGGAAGGGACAACTCGCACTTGGCTGAAGAATTTACCAGCTAACTCCATTGGGTCATGGGCCGAGTTAAAGGCCCGGTTTATCCAGAATTTCAAAGACACGTGCAAGATTCCCATGTCAATTGTGGACTTAGCTGCCTGTGTTCAAGAGGAAGCTGAACCAACAACCCATTGGGTGCGCCGGGTTTCAGAAATCTTGCATTCATCGGACCGCATCAACGCTGATACAATAGTTTTAACGTTGGAAGGCAATTGCCAGTTCGCGCCTCTGAAGGTGAAGTTGGGACGGCTCAATCGTCACTGCAATGACATGGGAACCCTTATGGCAGCTCTGGTCAAGTATGTCGACTCTGATAGTACCAAGGACCCTGAGTCTGAAGATGAAAAGTCGGGAAAGGGAAAGAAGAGCAGCAACACCAAAGGGCAGCAGCATAACCCGGCGGGCCATGGAAACAACGGTAAGTGTAAAGCGGATAACAGTTTAAATTTTGTGGCTAACACCAACACGCAGAATAATGGTCAGCATCGTAAGGGTAAACCGCCCCCGCAGGGTGGAGGTTCAAGTGTCAATCTTGAGTGCCTATTAAATCAGCCTTGCCCAAGGCATGGGACGAAAGAAAGGCCAGCTACGCACCTCTGGAAGGATTGCTTTATCATGCGGGAGTTCAAAAATTCAGATCATTTCCAGTATGATCATGGACCATCCGGTGGTTCCTGGCCCAGTTCTCATGGGCCGGGTTATGGTGGAGGCAGTTCTGGATCAGGATTTCAAGGTAATCAAAGCGGGTATGGCAATCAGGGTAGTCAGGGCAACCAGGGTGGTTATAATCATCAGGGGAGTCAGGAGCAGCAACAGTCGGGTTACCAGAGCAACCCGAAGCAGTTGAATAGTGGGCAGTATCATGTCTTCACCACTAGCCTGTGCAAGCACGATCAGAAGCTTCATAAAAGGGCAGTGAACTCCGTTGAACCGGCGATACCCCGTTATTTACGCTGGTCTGAACAGCCCATTGTGTGGAGTCGAGAGGATCATCCGCCCCGGGTTGATAATCCGGGTCATCTGGCGTTGGTGGTGGCACCTCAGGTTGGAGGGTATAAATTCACCAAGGTACTCATGGATGGAGGGAGCAGTATCACTATCCTCTATTATGAAACCTTCCGTCGCATGGGGTTGACAGATAAAAATCTTAAACCATCGAACACTATTTTCCATGGTGTGGTGCCTAGTAAATCAGCGTACCCAGTTGGTAAGATAGCTCTGGAGGTTGCTTTTCGAGGTGAGCATGATTCAAGATCAGAGACCTTGACTTTTGAAGTGGTAAAAATCAAGAGCCCATATTATGCCCTGTTTGGACGGCCGAATTATGCTAAGTTCATGGCAAGGCCCTGTTATGTGTATCTGCAGCTCAAGATGCTGGGTCATAAGGGGACCATCACAGTACATGGGAGCTGTAAGATCGCTTTGGAATGTGAAGAAGGTAATGCGGCATATGCTGAGTCGGTTTGTGCAATAGAGGAGTTGAAGTTCTACAAGGACAATGTTGATTCGGCGGATATGACTTCTTTGAAAAAGCCAACTACAGAGCATGATCCGGCTTTGAAGGTTAAATCAACTGATGAGAATAAGCTGGTTGATTTTGTTCCTGGCGCTTCATCCAAGCAGTTTAGCATCAGCGCTAACCTGGATCAGAAATAGGAAAGCACGCTCATCGAGTTCATCCGTGAGAACCGAGACATCTTTTCATGGAAACCTTCTGACATGCCAAGTGTACCGAGAGAACTCGTTGAGCACACTCTTAATATCGATCCCAAGTTTAAACCGGTCAAGCAGTTTCTCCGCCGCTTCAATGAAGAAAGGCGCAAGGCCATTGGTGAGGAGGTAGCCAGGCTCTTGGCGGCTGGGTTTAGCATTGAAGTATTTCATCCTGAGTGGTTGGCTAACCCGGTGCTAGTACTTAAGAAGAACGGCACTTGGCATATGTGTGTGGATTACATAGATTTGAACAAGGCTTGTCCAGCTGATCCCTTTGCTCTCCCTCATATTGATCAAATTATTGATGCTACGGCGGGTTCTGAGTGTTTGAGTTTTCTGGATGCTTATTCTGGTTATCATCAGATCAAAATGGCAGTTAAGGACCAGGAGAAGACAACTTTTATAACTCCCTTTGGAGCCTTCTGCTATGTATCTATGCCTTTTGGGCTCAAGAGTGCGCAGACGACTTATCAACGCTGTGTGCAGAATTGTCTTCATAATCAGATTGGGTGCAATGTTCATGCTTATGTGGATGATATTGTGGTTAAATCCAGGAAGGAGGAGACGTTAATAGATGATTTGAAGGAAACTTTTGATAATATCCGGGTTTATAAGATGATGCTTAATCCGGCCAAATGTGTTTTTGGTGTACTGGCAGGCAAGCTCTTGGGTTTTCCGGTGTCTAACAGGGGCATTGAAGCTAATCCGGAAAAGATCAAAGCTATTACGTCTCTGGCTAAACCGGCGTGCATCAATGATGTTCAACGTCTGGCGTGTCGTATTGCAGCGCTGAGCCGGTTTATCAGCCGATTGGGAGAGAAAGCTATCCCTCTATATCATATGATGAGAAAGACAGACAATTTTGTTTGGAGTGATGTTGCTAATGCGGCGTTTGAGGACTTGAAGAAACAGTTAGCTGAGCCACCTGTCCTTGCTGCTCCAATCAAGAAAGAGTCGCTGTTGTTATATGTGGCTGCTAATGTCCGGGCTGTTAGTGTGGCCATTGTGGTGGAGTGCAAGGAGGCTGGGAAGGAATATCCGGTTCAACGGCTGGTTTATTATATCAGTGAGGTGCTTATTGAGTCCAAACAGAGATACCCACATTGGCAGAAACTGGTGTATGACATTTTCATGGCAAGCCGGAAGCTTAAGCAGTATTTTCAGGGCCATCCCATCACTATGGTCAGCTCGGCCCCTTTGGGAGATATAATCAAAAACAGGGAAGCAACTGGCCGGGTTGCCAAGTGGGCCATTGAGCTTGGACCTCACGGGTTAAAATATGTGCCTCGTACGACAATCAAGTCCCAAGCGCTTGTGGATTTCATCAATGACTGGACAGAGTTACAAGCACCGGAAGAACAGCCGGATCATACTTATTGGACTATTCATTTTGATGGATCCAGGACATTGGAGGGCTCGGGGGTTGGAGTCGTGTTAACTTCCCCACGAGGTGATAAGTTTTGTTATGTTCTCCATTTAATGTTCCCTTGCACTAACAATGAAGCTGAATATGAGGCTTTACTCCATGGTCTTCGAATGGCTAAGGAGATGAATTTAAGCCGGGTTAAGTGCTTTGGTGACTCGGACCTGGTGGCTCAACAAGTATCTGGTACTTGGGATTCCAAGGAACCGCTCATGGCAACAGATCGTTGTGAGGTGGATACTGTTGCTGGACACATCAAAGGTTATCAGGTTGACCATGTGGACCAACGAAAGAACGAAGCGGCGGACGCTTTAAGCCGTTTGGGTTCCCAACGTAAACCGGTTCCACCCAATGTTTTTCTGGACGTTTTGCATAACCTGTTGGTCAAGCTACCTACAGAGGAGGATTTGGCTATTCCTGATCCGGAGGCTCAGTTGGTGGTAGCTCTTCATGTTATCCCAGATAGGACGGTTCCATATTTGGCGTATATGAACCGAGGCAAGTTACCAGAGGATGAAACTTTGGCCAGGCAGATAATCCGGCGGTCCAAGTTAATGACTATCATCAATGGGGAATTGCATCATTGCAGTGTAACAGGGGCGTTTCATCGTTGCGTATCTCCTGAAGGGGGCCGTGAGATTTTGCATGGGATCCACGAAGGAGATTGTGGTCACCACGCCGGTTCAAAGTCCTTGGTAGCTAAAGCTTTTCATCACGGTTTCTATTGGCTGACGGCTCATGCTGATGTTGAAGATTTGGTCAAAAAGTGTGATGGCTGTCAAAAATTCTCATGGCGTGCTCATGTACCGGCTCAAGAATTGAGGATGATTCCAATCACTTGGCCGTTTGCAACTTGGGGGCTGGATATGGTTGGGCCCTTTAAGAAATCCAAGGATAAGAAGACCCACCTTTTGGTGGCGGTTGATAAGTTCACCAAGTGGGTGGAAGCAGAGGCAGTTAGTAAGTGTGATGCAGCCACGGCGGTTCAATTCATCAAGAAGGTGATTTTCCGGTTTGGTTTTCCACACAACATTATAACTGATAATGGCACTAATCTATCCAAGGGTGCTATGAAAGACTTTTGTCAACGTGAGCACATCCGGCTTGACGTGTCATCGGTGGCTCATCCTCAATCTAATGGTCAGGCTGAGAGAGCCAACCAAGAGATCCTGAGAGGCATCAAGCCCCGGCTTATGGTTCCCCTGCAGGGGACGCCGGGTTGTTGGGTGGAAGAGTTACCTTCTGTGTTATGGAGCATCAATACCATGCCCAACAGATCTACGGGTTACACACCTTTTTCCGTGATTTATGGAGCAGAGGCGGTTCTCCCTAGTGACATCCGTCATGACTCGCCTCGTGTGGCGTCTTATGTCGAAGCTGACAATGAGAAGGCACGACAGGAAGCACTTGACCTATTAGATGAGGAGCGTGACATTGTAGCAAATCGTTCGGTGATTTACCAGCAACATATGCGTCGTTATCACAGCCGCTGGGTTAGAACCAGAACTTTTCAAGAAGGCGATCTGGTGCTCCGACTCATCCAGGATCAGACTGATATGCACAAGTTATCCCCACCTTGGGAAGGACCCTTTGTGATCAGCAAGAATCTGCATAATGAGTCATACGACCTTATCGATGTTTGAGAGCACAAAGTCTCACGTAAATTGGAGGAGGAGACCCACCGGCCGTGGAATATTGCTCATCTTCGGCCTTACTACACCTGAGCCATAGGCTCCTCTTATGTACATATTTTTTACAATGTATATATCATGATCAATATAATAAACCAGCATCCCTGCTAAAGCGGGGCCTCTGCTGTTTTCCCTTAAGAGTTTTTGGTTACATGGGGGCTTCTATTTATACAGCAAATTTCTGACTACCCAGTGATCCGGCTTATAAATCCACAAAAAACTTGGGGGCTTGTCACCCAAAGTTAAAAAGGGGCCAAAGAGAGTGTTGCAAAAGCACCACTCAAACATAGGCACCCACTGAGCATAGCTCAAAATATTACCTGGGGGCTCTTTTTGCACAGCAACAAACAGTTTTTATGACCCTTGTAATAGGCTATCAAGCCAGGCTTGGAAGCCAGGTGTATTCACCTAAAACCCCAGGTTATCCTGCCTTTTTAAGTAATTCACACCGCCCAGGTAATCCTGGTATGAACCGACGAACGTTTCGCAAGTCAATATTATACAGACCCTGAACTTGTCAAAGTTAAAACGACGATTGGTTAATGTGAGGTCCATCTTAAAAGGCTTTGTAAAATGGTTTAGATCAGTGGCCTGGCAGCCCATGAAAAGCCTCGATTTTGGGCCTGGCAGCCCATGAAAAGCCTCACGTCTTTCCATGCTTTTATTTGACAAATTTTCTTGTTTTGAGGTTTACAACACTTTATGATAAACCGGTGTTTATTGACCCGGCCTGGTTTTTTTATTATAAGTCACCAGTATAAAATAAACCAGTATTTATAAACCCGGACTGGTTTCGACTACAAGTCGCCAGTATTATATATGGATAATCCGGTGTTTATTACAACCCGGTATGGTTTTATTATAAACCGGCAAAATATGGGAGGAGTTATCAGTACTCAAGATTGGGGTTATCACCCTTACTACAAAACATTGGTAAACCAACGATGTGATTCAATATCACAGGTATCATCTATTTCATATTTGATTATTTTTAAGCATAGCCTTGGTTATAAACCGGGTTATATGTTGGGTATTATGACCCGTCCAGCGATAAACCGCCAGGACATTTTAAACTTGTTTTATGCAGAAACAGGTTGAATAAGCTGCTAAGGATCATAAGCAGACATAGCACTATTATGACGGATTAAGAGTGTTATGAAAAAGTGAATATGCACGATGGCATAGCAGACCAAGTGTTTCAACTAGCCTATTACAAGGCGTTTTGATGCCCGAAAGGATAAATTGTTTAACACAAGTGTTGCAGTATGAAGAAGTTAAACCGGCCTCCGGATCGTTAATTTTCGCCAGGCTGACTTGAAGGTTGTGGATCATCCTGCGCCGGTTCATCATCCTCCTCTCCACCCAATGGCTAGAAGTCAATGGTTGCCCAGTCAATCCCAGTTAAGGCTTGGAAGACAGCTTCATCACTTATAAGGGTGGACGGTTCAACATCAGGGGCGTAGGTGTGCTTACGGATTGGCGGGATAAGATTCTGCACATCATAAGTTGGTGCGTTCACCCGTTTGTTGTTGGCGTCATAAATCGACTGGTAATATGAAAAATCAGTTTCTTCAGCCGATTTTCTTACGGACGCATTTCCCTCGTTAAGGCCCTGAGGTCGTCGTTATCAAAATCTGACTCGTCCTCTTTTTGGCTTGGATAGCCGTTTCCAATGTCCTCCGGGTCAAGGTCAGATATCCATGCCTTGGCCCGAGTTAATGCAGTAAGAGCGCCAGCCCTAGCAGCTGATTTCTTCAACTCCTCAAACCGGGCAGGCATCATAGATAACCTTTCCAATGTTTCCTTGATTAAAGATGGGGTCGGTTTGTTATGCGAAGCTGTGCAGATGACCCGTTGAGCGCCGGTATATAATTGGTCTATCAGTGTGTAAGTAGCCTTTAGTTTTTTGCGCATGTCCGAGCCAAGATGAGTAACGCGGCTACCTGCAATGATCGAAATATTGGTAAACCGGCAGTTTCAGGGATGTAGTTTACTCAAGGTCTATGAAGAGGATATTTACCAAAGACAGTTGTGGTCATAGCATTGATTTGGCGCTTCAAGCCAGTCAGTTCTTCTGCTACCGGTTTAAGAGCTACTTCAGCGTCCTCCGCCCGCTTTAGCAGAGCTGCTTTTTCAGTATCCCATCCTGCCCGTTCGCCTTTAAAGCTCTCCTTCAGTTGTTCCATGGATGTTAAAGCGCTGGTCAGCTCTTCCTTAGCTTTGGAAGTTTCTGCTTGCTGGAACTTGATATTCTCTTGAAGGTCGGCAATTTGAGACTCCTTTTTGCTCAGCTCAGCCTGCACGAGACATTTAATGAGTTGGTAGTGCATATTTAAAGTCCCAAGCACATAACAAGTTATACACTTGGCACTTGGGGGCTAATGCATATTGCTCTTATCAACTGTTACTTTAAGTCCCAAGCACATAACAAGTTATACACTTGGCACTTGGGGGCTAATGCATGTTTGCTCAAGACAAGGTTATGGATTTTTTCCTTCTTCAATCGGATTACAAGGATGATTATCAAGAAATTTTGGAAGCTTCATGACAGAAAGGTACCGGTTCATCCTAAAGGTATAAAACGGTCCCTGGTGGCTATGCAAGCAAAAGTAAATATTGATCTGCTACAAGTCCCGGTACACATTAATACTATGAACCGACCCTTGGGGGCTACTGGAATTGATAGTCTAAACCGGTCATAAGGAAAGAAAGCTTATAGAGTGAGTGATATTTACCTCATATCGCTCCTTCATCAGACCCACTAAACCAGCTTCATAGTCACGGCTTGTGTACAGGCGGTTTAAGAATCCAGAATGAATTTCTTGGACGTTGAGGTGGGCATAGCTTGCTAAATCTATTTTCCACTTGCCCTTGTCCATAGCAGAAAGTTCTTCCTTGGGACTATGCTTTGATAAAGCGACAGGATTGCCAGGGGTGGTATGGCCGACACCAGTTATCATAATATCGTCTGTATTGTCATTAGTAGCTTTGGCTGGACTTGGCGGTTTATCAGCCGTTTTTGCTAGGCTTGGCGGATCAGCGGCCTGACTTATTGTGTCTGTCTCCACTGGCTCAACAAAAATATCTTGAACTTGAGGTACCGGATCATCCAAGATAGCATCAGCATTTGGGTCCAGTGGTTCTGGGGTTTTCTCCGGTTCAGTGTTGGGGTTATCATCAGCCAGTTTATTCAGTTGTGCCTTCTTTCTGGGTCTAGCCTTAGCACTAAAAGAAACAGGCATAAAGGATAGTACAATAAACAAGTATAAGGCATAAGGGGTCAAGTTTCATATGCTCACCCAGGAACAGTCTTGAGAGGAGGGAGTTGTGTAGTCGTTGACTCGCCAGATGATGAATGAGGTGTCCCCTGGTAATTTGAATCGGACGGATTAAGAGGTTGTCAGAAATAACCCGCCTTGGGATAAGGAATATCAGAAATATATGAGACCTCAGATTGACGTTTCCGAACTAGAGTGTTCGGTAAACCGGCTGAGGTAACTACTTGGCCGCTGTGTCGGGTTGTGCGGCGAGCTTCGTGTTGCTGCTTCTTCAAAAGAAAGTTTGGGTCCAAGTGAGCTAGGGGGTGAGAAAATCTTACTTTTCGGTTTGCTTGACAGATTTTCTGTGTTGGTAGAGGATTTGAACTGGAGGAAAGAATAATTACCTGTACATCATCAGCTTGGCTGCCTTCAGCATCATCCTGATAATAGTCATTGTCAATGAGGTGTATGAAAAACAAACCAAGAGAGTCAAGTTCTACCTCTGATTCCGGATTATCCAGATCATCGTCAATGTTTAGTTCAGAGGATTCAACGGTTTTCTTCTTGGCAGGTTTTTTGGTAACCTTAGTCTTGGGGCGAGGTGTCTTTGCCGGTTTATCCTGTGGTTTCTTCTTCCAGAATGGATCATCACCCTATTAAAGATTGACAAATTTTTGAGGGAATATTTAAAAAGGGTCAGATTAAAGCAAGATTTATATGATTCTTATAGCGGGCGGTTTATTGGAAGTACAGAAGGGACTCAGCCTTGTTTTGCTGCAGACAGCCACAGATTCATCCAATATATTTTTCAAAGCTTCAGTAATTTCAACCTCTGTTAGCTGAATGTCAATATGTCGTTGAGGATCTTTCAAGTCCCCTGTGTACTCGCACATTAAACCGGGGCGTCGGCTTAAAGGCAGAATGCTCCAAGAGATCCGGCAATGAACGAAATCAACACCTGTTAAACCGCTCTCAACGAAGGCCCGAAGCTTTGAAAGCTGTGGCGCATACTTGGATCGTTCTTTGGCGCTAAGTCATTTGGGGAATGGATTTGTGTTGGTAAGCCGGTGAGGACGATAACCCGGTAGAGGATTCTCATCAGTTGGAGACGTGTCTCGGCAATAAAACCAAGTCTGATTCCAGTCCTTGGGGTGACTATGATGTTTGGCGTGAGGGAAGCTGACATCTTTCCTTTTCTGGATTGCCATCCCACCAAGTTTAGTGTTGGGTCCGTCTGTAAATACTATATGGCGGTTCAAATAGAAGAAATCCCTAAACAACTCAACTGTGGGCTCCTCTTGCAGATAAGCCTCGCAAAATACTTGGAAATTACAAATATTGGACACAGAGTTAGGTCCAATATCTTGAGGGTGGAGTTCGGAGCTAGCAAGCACATCACGGAAATTTTTTGATCCGGGAGGGCTAAACCCTCGACCCAAATGATCAACGAACACGATTACTTCTCCATCCTTGGGCTCAGGAGGATTTTCTGGACCAGGGCCCCTCCAGTGTATGACTTCCTTTTTTGCTAAAGCGCTAGTTGCGACACATCCGTTTAGTTGCTCTTCAGTAACCCAGGAGGGGACCCAGTTACAAGCATAAAATTGCTTGGCCATTTCAATGAAAAGCTGAAAGAACAGATAAAATGCCGTTTTAAGCATCATGACTGGCAAGTATAAAGCATCGCAAGATCAGCACGAGAAGACGTTGAGGCATTTACACATTGTTAAATCGGAGTCTAACATTGGAAGGATTACAAAGATAAACAAATCGGCGGTTTAAGAGGGGACTAATGGTACCTACCGGATTATCATTTTCTAAAAGTTAAATCGCCTACTTTGGTATGGAAGGTACATATCTAAAATATCTAAGTGAAAGAAAAAAACAAGTTTCACAGATTGATATGATAATTTCAGATCTGCGGCGTATTGGTAAGTCAAAATATATTCAGACCTAAGATACAGGTGCTTCAGCAGTTCATCAGATCCAGATGAGATTATTCTATACAGTGAGGATGCCCTAATGATGAAAAAGGGGATTATAACTACGACCGCACAGGAAAATACAAGATCTAAACTCGCCATTTATTCTACGGAGAAGAACAGGGAAGAACAGTACTAAAGCTTCGATGAACTTGCAGAAAACCCTAACGGGATCTATGGGAGGAGCAAAGAAAGACTCACCAGGGCTGTTGAGCGCTGAGGCGTACAGGCGGAACTCTGGTCAAATTAGGTTGATGCAGCGGCCGTTGTTGGGGCAGAGACGAAGGTCGACGGCGGTGGTAGCGCTCGAGTACTGAGGCGGCGCGAGGTGGAAGGAAGGCAACGAGGAAAGGGCAAAAAAGGAAAGGGACCATTGTCCCTATTTATAAGACGAAGGGATAAGCGACGGGCGCGGGAATCAACGAGCCCAAAAATTGGATATGTGACAGAGCTGTCGCCTCGGTTTTCGGAGGCTCATTAATAAAAGTAAGGTATATACGTTTTTTAATGAATAGGTGACGTTATGACGGTTTACTATAATCCTGGAGGATGACATCATGGCGGATTACAAGGTTTACTCGAAAGCGCTGAACAAGAAATTTTCCTAAGTGTTGAAGATTGACATGAACAGGTTCAAATCAATCTGGGGCCTAATGTTGGGGATATTACCACTGAGTATAAACCGGCCAGGAGGGGCCGGGTTATACCCATAATGAGTTAGTCATATTGAAGCCCATGAAGATAAGGAGTATGGCGCTTTACGGAGGAGATCTACACGAAGGCCCAGGGTCCAAGGGCGGATTAGGGCCCATAGACATACACTGCCATATGATATGTAACTTGTGTTGCAAGATAGGAAAGGATAGAAACCGAGCCGGACACGTTTATGAGCCGCGCGGGATTCTGTGAACCGCCGGGCGTCAACCTGTATATATAAAGGGATGACCCGGCGGCGGTTTAGGGACAACAAACAATAACTTGAGAGCCAGGTCAAGCGGATTCGCTCCCTGGTCATCAAAACCCTAGCAATTCCACCACAACTGGATTAGGCTTTTACCTTCACCGCAAGGGGCCGAACCAGTATAAACTCCTTGTGTCCTTTATCCGCTTTAACCCCTTTAAGCTAACTACATTGCGATGGATCCACGACTAAGTCCTGACACTAGGAAATCTGTCATGACAAAATCACGACACACCGTCTCGGGAACCCGCTCGGAGATGGGGGAAGCTCGAAGTCGATCCCCGAGCCGGCAGTCGCCGCCACGGCCTAGAAGCTCAGGCACCCCGAGCACTGCCGAGGGCCGGTCAGGTGCAACGAGAAGAAATGGCAAAGCAAGGCCACAGAGGGAGCAATGCCCACCATGGCCTCGCAGACAAAGGCGAAGACGACAAGGAGAGCGACGGATTGGGGATCCAAGTGCACCATATGGATCTGATAATCGGAAAGCACGACGTTGAAGAAGGTGGAGAAAGGGGGAACCAGGCCGACCTACAGGGCGTCAAGGAGGAAGTGGACCTCGGTGACCGCCCTATCGATGGAGGCGCGAGATGCAGGCCAGGCCACCGTCTTCCCCCACTCATTGAAGTCGGTGGCGAGCGCTGGACGGACCTTGCCCATGGACTCCTGGTTAAGCACCACTGATCTCTCGACAGCTGGCTCGAAGGCTGGGGGTGGCTCGGTTAAGGACTGGGGCTCCTTCTTCCCTTTCTTTGTTTGGATCGGGGCCATGGCGGCGGAGGGGACAGAGCTTCGGTCAGATTGGAAGCAGAGGCTGTTGTTTCGAGTAGGCGAAAGAGTTGGGGTAGCGTGTCGCCAATGACGAAGGATTAACTGTGTTAGCCACGGGGGCTGCCTAGCCAGGCAGATATCAATGCTGCATGGGGAAGCAGGGACGCCCACATCCCGACAGTCGCCACGCGTCAATCAAGGCCGCAGGCGGTTGGGGCCGCGACGCTCCGCACTTTCCCTTTGGCTTCACCTCGAAGCCAAGTCCGAGCGCGCCTTGGGCCCGGGGGCTACTGTCGGCATTCTGGGAACGGGGGTCTCCAGACTTGCCTGCCTGCGGCACGGCGTGGCTCCACCAGCGGCCTGGTACGGCCTATCTTCACCAGCAAACACTAAAGACCGTTGCGAGGGGCCAAGCCTCGAGAGGCGGACGACACAGGACCTTCTCAGGGGCGGCCTCACTAGGCTGGCTCGCGAGGGGCAGAGAGATCAAGGCGAGGGGCACCTCATTAGGTTGCCGTGACATGAGCCGTGATGACCAAGGACAGGCGGGCGCCAGTGGGCGCAGAGCACCCATTTCCTCTTTGTTGCTAAAGGGGCAATTGCAGGCGAGGAGTCCCAAGGCATCAGATGAAGGTTTCCATATCGATGCAAGGAGACCAAGTCCAGCAGGACGGCAGGACGGAGCTCATCACGGAGCCCACGACAGCGTCGCCACTAGAGCCTTTAGCAGGCGAAGACCACCTTTTGTCAGGATAGCTTGTACAAGTTGTCCCCCTTCAAATTGGCCATTGTGGGATCCCTTCCCGCCTAATATTTAGTGAGAGGACCCGGGCCTCAATAAATAGGACTAGCCATCACCTTAGTAGGACGGACCATTCAGATCATCCTCAACCACACAAGCTCATCGAGCCCAAGAACACCTCTCCTCAGGAGGCTGTTCTTCCCTTGTACTTGTTCATCCTCAGCCTACAAGGCAATCCACTACACCACACTGGAGTAAGGTATTACACCACATCGGTGGCCCGAACCAGCACAAACTCTTGTGTCCCCTATTCTTCGAGTTCGACGTGCTGAGCTTTGAGATCGTGGTGAGAGAGAGAGAGCTAGAAGGAGGGAGAGATCTTCGTGCACACCCCAGTGTTCGAACCTTAATGGTTTTGCCGAAACCCAAAATCTGACACCCACCGTTTGCTATTTTTCTCGAAAGAAGATACTAGTGAAACCTACGGCCCCCGGGTCTCTTTTCATATTATTTGCCTTGCGATCTACTTTTCCTTTGCTTTTATTTTCAGATCTATTAAACAAAAAATAGCTTGTTGCTTTTTATTCTTATTTACTTTATTTGGCGTTCCAGCTATCAATCTACTACAATTTTATTCACGTCTGTGTGCCTATCATGGGACGCCGCTACCCGAAAGGGATTGACAACCCCTTTAACATGTCGGGCTGCGAGTATTTGTTATTTGTGTGCAGGGCCTGTTTATTTTGTGTTGCTTGGTTCTCCTACTGGTTCGATAACCTTGGTTTCATCACTGAGGGAAATACCTACCGCTGATGTGCTGCATCATCCCTTCCTCTTTGGGGAAATACCGACGTAGCTTCAAGCCATAATCAAAAGGAATTTCTGGCGTCGTTGCCGCGGAGGATCTTCAACATATACCAGCTTCCTAATCACAAATCTCATCTCCTCGCAATTTACATTATTTGACATTTGCCTCTCGTTTTCCTCTCCCCCACTTCACAAAAATTTACCGTTTTATTCGCCCCTCTTTTTCGTTCGCCGTTTTCTTGCCGAATCTGTTTTTGAGTGCAATCTTGTTGTGTAGTCATCATGACTCAAGAGAACACCAAGTTGTGTGATTTCTCAAATACCAACAACAATGATTTTATTGGCACTCCGGTTGCTCCTCCCGCCACTAGTACAGAGTCTTGTGATATTAATACTGCTTTGCTGAATCTCGTTATCAAAGATCAATTTTCTGGTACTCCTAATGAGGATGTCGCATCCCATCTTAATACCTTCGTGGAATTATGCGATATGCAAAAGAAAAAAGATGTGGACAATGATGTTGTGCAGATGAAATTATTTCCGTTTTCTTTGCGTGATTCTGCAAAAATTTGGTTTCCTTCTTTGCCTCGCAATAGTATCGGTTCTTGGAATAAGTGCAAGGCTGCTTTTATCACCAAGTATTTTCCGCCCGCAAAATTTATTTCCCTTAGAACCCAGATCATGAATTTCAAGCAACTTGAACATGAGCATGTTGCACAATCTCGAGAAAGGATGAAAATGATGATAAGGAATTACCCAACTCATGGGTTAAATCTTTGGATGATCATACAAAAAATTTATGCGGGATTGGATTTTGTTTCTCGTAATCTTTTAGATTCCGCCGCGGGTGGTACTTTTATGGAAATTACTTTGGTGAAGACACCAAATTGCTTGATAATATTATGGAAAATTATTCACAATGGCATACCGAAAGAGCTCCTACTAGTAAAAAAGTTAATTCGGTTGAAGAAATTTCTTCTTTGAGTGAAAAAGTTGATGCTCTTATGAAATTGGTTGCTAGTAAAAGTGCTCCTATTGATTTCAATGTTATGCCTTTGTCTACTTTGATTGAGCAAACTAGTGATGTCGTAGATGTGAATTTTATCTCTCAAAATAATTTCAACAACAATGCTTATAGAGGTAATTTTAATCCTAGGCCTTTTCCTAGTAATTTCTCTAATAATTATGGTAATTCCTATGGAAATCAATCTTATAATAATAATAGGAACACCTCTGATCTTGAGAACAATATTAAATAATTTATCAATACACAAAAAGTTTTCAACACTACCATAGAAGAAAAGTTGAATAAGATTGATGATTAGTCTAGAAGTGTTGATAGAATTTCTCATGATGTGGAAAATCTCAAGACGAAATTTTTCGTGCCTAAGGTTGAGGAATCAATCAAAGCTCCTTACGTTTGTATGGATGAAAGTAAGAAAAGAACCTCTATGCTTAGAGCTAAAAGAGAATTTTTAGAAAAAACGTTTTCTAGTGACTGCTTTCGCAAAAGTGATAAAGATCTTAAAATGATTGGTTTTTCTTATATTGATTCCTTGTTTAGTAAAATTAATATTGATGAAAAGGGACTGGAGAAGAGTCAACTTTAGTTAGAAGGCGTCCCGATACTTCGGAAGGTGAAAATCTTGTTGAGAAAATTGATGAATGTGGGTTTGAAGAGGTCAAGACTTTAACTAGTGATGTGCCCACTCTTTTGGATTGCAAACAATTTTATTATGATAGTTGCTATTTGATTGATTGTATTTCTTTGTTGCAATCCATGATAAATTCACCCCATGCTTATGAACAAAATAAAGCTTTTACTAAACATGTTGTTGATGCTATAATGAAAGCTTTAAAAGATAAGTTGGAATTAGAAGTTTCAATTCCTAGAAAATTGTATGATGAATGGGAACCTACTATCAAAGTAAAGATTAAAAATTTGAGTGTTTTCCTTTGTGTGACTTGGGTGCTAGTGTTTCTACAATTTTGAAATCTTTATGTGATGTGCTTGGTCTTACCGATATTGCAGAATGTTCTTTGAACAAGCACTTGGCGGATTCTACTATTAAAAAGCCTATGGGAAGAATTAATGATGTTCTTATTCTTGAAAATAGGAATTATTTGCCCATAGGTTTTATTGTTCTTTATATTGATTGCAATCCGTCTTGTCCAATTATTCTTGGTAGACCGTTTTTATGCACTATTGGTGTCGTGATTGATATGAAAAAGAAGGCAATATTAAATCCAATTTCCTTTGAGGAAGGGTATGGAACACTTCCCTAGAACAAGAATTAGGCCATCCTATGAATCAATCATGAGGGCATCTTATGGATCTTCAAAAAAAAAGATGACAAAACTTTGATCCTTGCTTTATGCCTAGCTAAGGGCGTAAAACTATAGCGCTTGCTGGGAGGCAACCTGTAACAGCCTGGTTTTTAGCCCTTTTCTTTTTCTTTTGATTTATTTGGTTTTTGCCGTGTTTTTCTTTTTGGAGTGGTTTTGTGGCCTTGCCACCAGGGAAATCATCCTCATTCCCTCTCCCAAGTCGCTCATCATTCTCAAAACCATGCCAAGATCATGTCACTTCACTCCTTGACCAAACCCTAAAATATTTTTCTAGGGAATATTCTTTTTTCTATTAAAGGAATAACCCTGTCTGCCCTAGGTTGTGAAGAAACCTATATTTCTGTCCATCCAAAAATCCACAAAAAAATCTCATAATTCCCTTGGGTCATATATTGCTCAAGTATGCCCAAACTTTCTCGTCCTAGCCCAAGAATAATTCCCCAATAATTATTATTCATTTCTGTCCAGTGTGGCTTTCTGTGAAGGAAGTGCCACCTATCCTTTCCTGATTGCTCCCAAACCTTTTGGGCATTTTCTTATGTCCAAATCATTGCCTCATGCCAAAATTCAACTTTATTTACCTAGTCAATATTCCTCAGCAGTTTTTCAAACTTTATTTCTGTTTGGGCATATTTGAGCAACATATTACCCAAGGGAATTATGAAATTATTTGGGGATTTTCGGATGGACAGAAATATAGGTTTCTTCACAACCTAGGGCAGACAGGGTTATTCCTTTAATAGAAAAAAGGAATATTCCCTAGAAAAAGATCATCCTGATTCCCCCTCCCAAGTGGCTCATCATTCTCAAAACCTTGCCAAGATCATGTCACTTCACTCCTTGACCAAACCCTAAAATCTTTTTCTAGGGAATATTCATTTTTTCTATTAAAAGAATAACCCTGTCTGCCCTAGGTTGTGAAGAAACCTATATTTTTGTCCATCCAAAAATCCCAAATAATTCTCATAATTCCCTTGGATCATATATTTCTCAAATATGCCCAAACTTTCCCGTCCTAGACCAAGAATAATTCCCCAATAATGATTCTTCATTTCTGTCCAGTGTGGCTTTCTGTAAAGGAAGTGCCACCTATCCTTTCCTGATGGCTCCAAAACCTTTTGGGCATTTTCTTATGTCCAAATCATTGCCTCATGCCAAAATTCAACTTTATTTGACTAGCCAATCTTCCTCGGCAATGTTTCTTTCAGACAGAAGGCATTGTGAAGGAAGTACTAGCTAGGGTTATGCAAATGAGTTGAAATTTTGCACACTCCTTCATGTGCTCATATAAGCACACCCCTCCAAGTTTCAGCTCCATCCTATCATCTATGTGAGCACAGCATCAAATCTTTGATTCTGCTAATATTTTCAGGTTGTGACGCATGTATAATTTTTATTGCTTCATTAATTCTCTGAAATTACCAGATTGTGCTCCTACCTATATAACATCTCTCCTCCAAATTTGGGACCATTTCATCAAGTCATTATATCTCCAAAAGTTTTGCAAGTTTCTGGACAGAGAGAATAGCTGTGAAGGAAGTACCATTTTGGTGAACCCAATTGGTATGAGATTTTTACAGCATCTTCATATGTCCAAATCCTTACGCCTTGCCCAATTTCAGCTCAAGTGGCTTCTCCATGTGAGTGCACCTTCCCGATCAAGTTTCTGGACCCATAATGTGAGTTACACAGCAACTATATTAGTTTGTGCTCCATTTAGCATCAAAACCTCCAGGATCAAGTCCTTCCATAGTTAATCATCCCAGACAACACCATTTGACCCAATCAGTTTCCTGTTGATCAGCAGTGCTCTTCCAAGTTTGATGCAGTAAACTTCAGAGCTTAGTAACCATTTAACCATAGCACCCCAGATCAAGCCATGGCATCATAAATGCTCCATCTTGGAAGGACATAATGCTAGACACAATTTACTTCCCTCTCGTGACCTCCCTGTTCATTGTCCCGTGGTGACCGCGTGGATTTTTCTCCGTGCGCGTGCTCTCGCTGCAGCAAGAGCACTCTGGCGCCTCGGCCTCTTCCCCTCGGCTCGTTCACTCGATCCTTCGTCCCCTAGCCATGTCCAACGTCTTCCTCTCGTCGTCGCTGTCCCCCTGGACTCCTCTCCCCCTCCGATAGGCCTTTAATGGCGCTCGCCGCCGCGTGCCCACGGGCGCGCTATAGCTGGCCATCGTCTTCTTCCTTCGTCTTCTTCCTCCCTGCGCTCCCTTGGCCACCTCTTCCCCGTGAGCTCTCCCTCCTATTCCCTCTCGTCGTCTAACCCCGAGCTCATGCGCGTGCACGCGCGTCCGCGGCGCCGGACACGCATCCACGGCGCCGGACACGCATCCACGGCGACGCCATCTTGACCCCCTCCTCCCCCGCCTATATAAGGCCACCCCGACCCCTTCTTTCTTCACCACTGGCCTCCTTCACCTCCTCTAGCCTCCGCTGACCACTTCCCCGAGTTCGAGCAGCTCTCCCCACAGCCAATGGTCGCCTCGGCCGCCGGCTTCCTCCTCTAAAATTCGTGGCATGCCGAGCCCCTCCCATCCTCATTCCTCCACCAACCGCTTCCACCATCACCCTGGAGTCACCCCAGCTCCTCAGCCCCTCCTTTGGCGCACCGGGGCGCCATGACCATCTCCTCCCGATGCCACCGTCCGCCGGCCTCGTAGCCACCGCCGCCTCGGTCCACCTCACTGGTCATGGGTGGCACCACCAGATGCGCCTCTCCACGCTGAGCTCGCCCATAGGCGGAGCACTGCGGGAGACGCCCGGAGTCGCCGGCAAGCCTCCACATGGTCGGCCGGTCCTCTAGCAAGCGCGGGAGCGAGCGAGGTTGAAGACGAGCCTAGGCTAGGCGGGCTCCACCACCCGCGGACCCCACTCGTCAGCCGCACAACCCGTTGACCCGCCCTCGCTGACGTGGATTAGTGGAAACGTATTCCTCGGAATATGTTTTCACTAATCGAAAGCGTAAGCAGTTGCAGTTGTGGGCTAGAATACGCTTTCACTTCACCGATTCCTCGAGTGCGCATTCTGTTTTTCTAGCCGAGGGTCTGTTTGTGATGATTTTGTTACAAATAGGTCCCTGGAAGAAAAACAATCATAACTTCTTGATCCTAATTCCAAATGAGGTGATTCCAAAGCCGACTTATTCGCTTCGTCGAGCCCATTCTGCTGGTATCAATTCACCATGTGTTAACATTCTGAAAATGACCATTTTTCCCTTGCGAGTCGTTCCGCGAGATTCTCGCACTTCCTCCCAGTGATTTCTTCCACCCCAGGCAAGCCACAACCACCATTTGCATGATAGCCATGCAGTAGCATTGGTTTTCAACTTAAATCTCTAATAACTGTATGTTTGTTTTGCTACTGTTGTCGTTATTTCGGTTATGCTTATGGATCAGTGATTACCATCATGCTATGTTTTGTTGCACTCTGTTATCATGTTCTACCTGCTAGTATTACTTTCATTTTGGCTATGCTTGGTAGTAGTACATGTTGGGTTGGTCATGTTCTTCGGTGCATGAATGTCGTCGGTTACCAAGTACCGTTGATATGCATTGTTCTTTTTCTGTTAGTTGGTTGTGTTTACTCGGTAATGTTATTGATAAGTTCTTGCATGGTATTTATTGTTAATGCTAGTGGTCATGTTATGCTATGAGTAGTGTTGTACTTGTAATATTCATGCTCGTCATTATGCTATGCTCAGTTGGATATGATTCATTGTTGATATGGTTGATAGTTATATTGCACCCCCATGCTTATGTTGATATCATGCTCATGCATTGTAATTGCATCATGTTATTTTATCGTGGCTGAGCATATTGCATTCAAGTTTAACAGGATTAAATTGAACTTGAACAACTGTTGGCTGAGTCATGGTGCCACCATATCAAGCTGACCAGTGCAACCACGCTTCCCTTTATGGGAAGGTCCTAGCTGGGTCTATTGTCAAGCCTCTCGCCGGTGCCTCCAACGAGGGAAAGTTATGGGCGCTTTCTACCCTAATCAGGTAGGCGGACATAAGCCTTGTGTGCCCGTTGTTGTTGTTATGGTACCTTGTCCCCGTTTGGGACCATTTATGCTTTGCCACGACGGTGGCCATGATGCCTTTGGTAGGCACGAGGCCACCTAGGACTGAACCCCAAGGGGGTGTTGGTCGAAGTGGCCGGGAGATTGTCATGGCAGTAGGACGGTTTTGTCGGAACTCTGTTGGTCCACCCTAATGGGAGTGCGAGGCCATGGGTTCCGTGGTGTGGGTACAGTGTACTAACCTCTACAGAGTGTGTATTGAATCTATCAATAGCCACGCCCGCGGATAAGGGCCCAGTTTGTAGTTGGTTACACTATGGGTCAACAGTAATAATAATAATGTGCTTAATAACAACCCTGGTTCGATGATGAGATAAGTTGGTTATGTGATCCGTGAAATCACCATTTGGTTACGAGGTAACCCGTTGAACCAAGAGTGGTTCCGTTTGTGATCCGTGAATGATCACCGTTTGGTTACAAGGTAACCTGTTGAGCCAAGAGTGGTTCCATTTGTTATCCGTGAATGATCACCGTGGTATCGACGATACCGAGTTGTTGGATATTCATGATGTTGTGCGAGAATCATGGGTAAAGATCAAGCTCCTTGTGGTCATTTAATGAATACTACGGTATTGTTTATACCAAGATTTATTGGATCCTGAGATGATCGTGTAATGTCCGAGGTTGGTAAGTGATGCATGTGATGGTTATGAGGTAACCCGAGCAGAATAAGTGGTGCATATAGTGTCATCATGTTGCATGCTGGTATCGTCAGATTTATATGTTCATGCCATGCTCATATTGTTCTAGCTGTATCATGTTCATGTTGTTCATGCCATGTTATCCTGATGACCTCATGATAAATCCTGCTTAACCTGTAAATGCCATGTTGTTGTTTCTCTTGATTGCTTTGGTTGCTGTGAGCTTGCAAGTACATTCATTGTACTGACCTGGCGTGTCATGCCAGTTTGCAGGTCATGCTGGATTTGATTGCTTGTTTGCCATGGATCCCTTGTTTGCGGGCTAGGCTAAGCGTTCTAGCCAGAGTCCATGTGGAGTGGAGTTCATCACCGTCGTCGTTGTTCCACTGCTAAAAGTTTTTCCGCTACTTCGAGTTGTTCTGCTGCTTGCATAGAGCAACTACGGCAGGCATAGTGTCGATGTGCCGATGTAACCCTTGTACCCAAATAGATTGTAATAAAGAGCTGATTTGTTCTATGCTAAGCAGTGCCGTATTCCAGAAGACTTCATCTCGATCTATGGGCTGGAATACGGGGCGTTCCGGTTTCTCTGAGCCGGGGTGCCACAGGCTTGGTATCAGAGCAGGTCTGGCTGTAGGACTCCCTAGTCAGCGCGAGCGGTAGAAACCGGTAGAAATCAGTAGTATTGAGTCTGTCTGGTTTGTTGCATTTGGTTGCCGCATTTTTTTGTTGCATAGCATGCATATAGCCTCAATATTTGTTGCTAACGGTTTATCTGGTGAGTGTAGCTAGCATCGGTTCGGATCCACTACAGCTCAGCCATTGCATTTCTTCAGTTTACTTTTCTTGCTCATTCTTCGGTGTTTTGTGTCATTTCTGTCCAAGCAGAGTGATGCCAAGTGATCCTGACACTGTTTGCAGAAATGGTGCTCAGGTATCGCGTCGATGTCTGATACGTCTCCAATGTATCTATAATTTTTGATTGCTCCATGCTACTTTATCTATTGTTTTGGACTATATTGGGCTCTATTTTCCACTTTTATATTACTTTTGGGACTAACCTATTAACCGGAGGCCCAGCCCAGAATTGTTGTTTTTTTGCCTTTTTTTAGTGTTTCAAAGAAACGGAATATCAAACGGAGTCCAAGCGGACCAGCCCAGAATTGTTGTTTTTTTGCCTTATTCAGTGTTTCAAAGAAACGGAATATCAAACGGAGTCAAGCGGAATGAAACCTTCGGGAACGTGATTTTCTCACTGAACGTGATCCAGGAGACTTGGACCCTACGCCAAGGAACATCGGAGGCGGTCACGAGGGTGGGGGGCACCCCCCCTAGGGCGCGCCCCTTGCCTCGTGGGCCCCCTGTGGAGGGGTGAGGTGCACTCCAAAACTTTTGAAAGTTATAATCTCCCCTCCAAATTCCTATTTTCAATTTTTTTTCAAATAACACATACTTTAAAAATAGTACAAAAAGGTTTCTTGGAAAATTTTCAAATAAATATAAAAATAAATTAGACAATATTTGGGAAACAACAGAAAAGGAATCAAGTCATTTCGATTTATATTTAAAAAGTTATAGCCAGTCAAAGTTTAGTCAACTTTCTGTTTTTAAAATAAAACTGAAAAAAGAAAAACGTTTCGAAAAGAGTACACGTCGAAGACGTACTTTGGGAATGCACCTCCACTTAAAACACGTGGTGGCGGGGCTCGGTCACTGACAGTGGGTCCAGCGGGCCCACTGGTCAGGTTTGACTAGTCCCCCGCCTTCTTCCTCCTCTGTCCGAGCCGAGGCGGGGGCTCCGGCGATCGATGCCGTGCAGCGGCTCCTCGTGAGGCTCGAGGCGCGGGATGGATCCGCCACTCCGGGGCGGTCCTCCCGATGGTCGAGAGGGTGGCGGGGACGAAGGGAGTCGCCGGTGGCGAGCTTTGCGGCGGACGACAGTTTCGGGAGGTTTGGGGGTTTGGGCTATGGTGCTTCCCTATCGATGCTGAGAGGGTGGGAGGCTCCGCACGGTTGGGGGAAGAAGGATGGAAGCACGGGAGGGGTTTGGGGGCCTCGGTCTTGGCCGGATTTCACCGGAGTGTGGCGGCGGCCGAACCTGTCGGGGACGAGGAAGACGACCGTCATTCGCCGATTTCTGGCTACGGGGGGCTCTAGAGGGGTGGTATGAGGTTGCTTGAGGGCCTGGACGAGCTCGGGGGCCCCTTAAATAGGAGAGAAATGGCGGTTCCCCAGCGGCCGGGGATAAGATCATCAGCGACCTCCGTTCTGTAGCTAGGGGGCATGTGGCGATGGTTGGCGTTGTCTGGCAGGGCGAGGGGATAAGCGAGAACAGCTCAGGGGCGAGCTGGCAAGCGCTAGTGGCTCGAGCGGCGCCGTCGATGGAAAAGGCATACTGTGGCCGCCGGCGTGCCGCCAAGAGGGCCCTGATGACGGCACTGTAGGGCACCAGGGCAGCTTGGAGGGTTCTGGCGAGTGGTCGAGGGTAGGGCGTGGCTCTGCGGGCGGGCAAAGGCCAGGGCGCGACGCGGCGGCTCGGGCGCACGCACGTGCAAAACGCACGCTCTGGGCTCGCCCGGCGCACGCACGCTATGTGTTTGCCGAAATGCCAGCGTGTACCAGAGAGCATAGGAGGGGCTGGTGACCAACAGATCTAGGCTAGTGGTAGCTGGGATGCTAGTGGACATGCTCGTTTGGCTGTTGTGGCAAGTCTGTAATGCAAACTCATGAGCATGTCAATTATGTTCATGAACTCAAGCTGTTCAACAGAATGTCAGGAGCCTCTAGGCAACTCTTGGGGTTGCCAAAGTCCCCTGATAATAGTCTCTTTGGATGAATAAGAGGGTGGTAAAGTTAGTTTGTCAAAAACATAAACTTGTTAGTGCAAGTTTTGCAAATCTACAGCTTTGGACAGAAAGAAAAAGGCATGATTGCAAGCACTTAAAATCCTCCAATGGGTCCACTCTTCTGGACTTAAGGGTTTTGTAGGGTGGTCTACAATCAGGAGAAAGAATCAAGGGAGAAAGAGCAAGCAAATATATGGTTGCAGTACAAATCACCAAGTCGAACCAGAATGCAAATGAGGATGATTTACTCAAATTTTTCAAAGGACATAACTAGTTTTTTTGCATAAAGTTGAATAACATACTCCTATTAACATCCCATAATTTTGGTGGAAGTTTTAAAGAAATATTTAAATAGGTTGTAGTGCAAAATTGCCCACTGGACCAGATTTGAAAATTTGATGTAGAGCTCAAAATATCGAAAGAATGAAATATATTTTTGCAGAAAAGTGATTTAAAAACATCACATGACGTCCCCAAATTTTGGTGGGATTTTTAAATGAATTTATAAAAGGGTTGCAGTGCAAATGGGACCCTAAAACTAAAGAAAACTCACTTTAAGGAATAGGGCTCAGAGAGAAATAATTATATAAATAATCCCACTGATAAAAGAATTGTTTTATTTGAGAGGGTAAATAACAATAATGACTGAAAAGTTTTCACTTGGGGTAAAAACTCCACAATAATAAAGAAAAGAATGGTTCTGAAATCAAAAGGAAATCCAGAAAATAAAAGTTTAAGTTTCCTGGCAAAATTTTAATAAACAAAACATGGTTAAATTTTTGGGCTGTCACAACACTACCCCCCTTAAGAAAAATCTCGTCCTCGAGATTTGTTAAGAGTTGTTTTCGAAAATATCATTCCTGTTAGTTGAAACCAAAAAGTTTACTCATAGTACAAACCTTGTGTCGTCGAGGTTGGTTTTTGGCAGTTACGTCCGAGGTTAAAAAAATGCAATCGCACATCGACATACTCATGCATGGCTACTATTTAAAATAGGGCGCACAAGCAACAACATTTAATTACGGCGATACAGGATCACACAGTTACAAGGCGAGGGCATACTAAGACTCGGTACTACTCGAGTGACTTAGTCCACCTCGTTTATATCTAAGCGGGCGTGCCTTGTGGACGTCAAGGCTTCTCCACGGTTTTCACCGTCGGGATTAGCGGGAGGGGTTGAGGGACTGCAGGGTCGGGGTAGCGATGATGACCATCTCGGGGATTGTTGGCCACAATCCCGTTGGAGCGTGTTCCCAAAAGGCGACGAAGCACTTATGGGGACATCAAGGTGTTTTGGTCGATGACTGGGGCAGACCTCAAAGACTCGATCGGTTGTCCGAACAACACGACTGGGTTGTCGGTGTTGGGCTCATCTTCTCCTCTTGTCGGAGCTCGGCGAATCAGCTCTCCACGAGCTGCGATCAGATCAAGGGTGATTTGATCAAACATATCCTCTAGTGCACTTACATAGTATACCAGATGCAATAATGCAGGATCCGTATCGTGATCTCCGTTGGCAACTTGGGGTGGTCTACCATACCCGTCGCGGCTGGGGTAGTAGTAGAACGAGCGACAGTTAACTCTGGGCGACAAGTGCCGAAGTTGAACTATAGCCTCTCGCGCGGCTAGTTGGATGGCTTGTGGCTCAAAGGAAGTTGTCCTTCCGGTGAACCTGTAGGGGCGTTTTGGAAATAGACCCCTACCATAGATGTGCACAGTGGCCCAGAATTGATGGCTCTCACCGCTCATGGACCCTTAGTACACAACATATTCTGGGGGCTCTCTAATGCAAAGGCACGGCGGGTGAGGTTTGCTAGCACGGTCGCAAAACCTCCAAGGTTGGTTGCTGTGGTCTCATTGTGTACGATGGGGCCAGGCATTATAGTTCGGTTTGAGGAAGAGGCTGGGCTGTGCTGTGTTGAGGCTAGCGTGCCCTTTTTATAGAAAAAGGGGACGGAGTCTTCCTTCGCACGCTTGCGAATGGGACAATTTAGGGGTCGGTCACTGGCGTGTGATCGACAGGCTAGGCTGATAGGTTGGGCACCGACTGCCAAAAGGTGTCGGGTCACTGTGTGGCTTTCTTGCACGAGAAGCTTGGCCGGGGTTTGGTTAAGGTCTGGTGGGTTGGTTTACCTAGGTTTTTCGACCTGGCTAAGATAGGATTAGCCAATGGTCAGCCTGGCTCTGATACCAAGTTTGTCAGGACCGGGTTTTCGGGATATTAATTTCCAAAAAAGGGCCCTTGTGCTCACCAGCCCTAGGATTACTGTTAGCTGATGAGGCACCAACTTGATACAGAAATTCCAAGCAAAAAAAAACATAATATGTAGTACAAGACCATTCTGGCCTATGAGTACAACAAATGGTTTGTGGTTGATGGCGGAAGCGGTTTGTGGATCATCAGCGTCTATGGGACTCCATTTCCCACAGGAACAGCTGACCAGGTTAACTCCTATCTTCGCGAGGATCCTATCACCATTGCTTAGGTTCCGGGGCTGTCATCGCAACGCTCCTCTCCACGCAAGAAATCTGGCCAAGACAATAGCTAGGGACAAGCCAGTGAGTACTCTGAATGTACTCACAAACATTATGAACACGGGTATAATATAACAAACGATAATCATGCTCTGAAATATTCTATGATCACATTGTCAGTCCTAAAATAAAATCCCTGATGCATGCAAGCAAGTTATTCATCTAAAACAGGAGTATGAAATCAGGGAATAAAAATAGAATGCACCGATTATGGTGGCGGCGCCTCGAAGGACAATAATATAAAGCATGCCTCGATCGAGGCGTCGGCGACACCACATAAAGGGCTTATAAGTGAAATAAGTAACAAGCATGCCACAGTCGGGCGTCTATGCGACACCACATAAAGGGCTTATAAAGTAAATAAATAACAAGCATGCCATAGTCGGGCGTTTGAGCGACACCACATAAAGGGCTTATAAAATAAATAAATAACATGCATGCCACAGTCGGGCGTCTGAGCGACACCACATAAAGGGCTTATAAAGTAAATAAATAACAAGCCTGCCACAGTCGGGCGTCTGAGCGACAACACATAAAGGGCTTATAAAGTAAATAGTCAAAGTGAATACCCAGGAGGTAGAACCGTCCCAGGGATACTCAATAATTCAAGTAATATAATGGGTTAGTCCATAATAATAATAATCACAATCATCATAATCAACACAAGTCACAAGTCATGATCCATGTTCTGGTTTGGCAGTTTCTCCTCCGAAGACCGACACTAAGACCGACACTTGACCCATCCCAGTCTGTAGTCCTTAACCATGGACACGGCTATTCGAATAGATTTAACCTCTGCGCAGAGGTGTACTCTTTACCCACGAGTAGCAGTTCCTTTTGTCCATCGGGACTAATTCCGTCTATGGTCTTTTAATTGAAAACACGCCTGACTTGCACATACCAGCTTAACTTACCGGTGTCTGGAATCACCCACGACACCTGTCAAGCAAAACTCTAAGTGGGGAGGCTACAACCTCGCATAGCATGGGATCAAATTTATATCGCGCGCTCTAATGGGTGCCCCCCTCTCGGTCCCAACCGGAAACACCCACGCCCCCGGACCAGGTGGCATGCCTACCGGCTGCAGTCGGTATCTTCCACCATGGCCTCTCTGTACGGTGTGTGCTAGAAAGGGGTTGACAACTTACTGAACCGTACCCTACTTGCTGCAGGGACAAGTGGTAGTACGAAACAAATATGGGCGTTACTGGAACAAGACTCGATCTATGGTCGACTCAGGAGGTTTAAAAGTTCCCTGCATGATATGTGTAACCAATATATATTTCAACCAACAAAATCACCACTCATTATACCTCACTATGCCATACCGGACATAACCGTCCCGACGGAGACCGGAGACAAGCTCACGCCTACCCAAGGCAGAGGTTTTCTCGGGTTTCTTTCTCGCATGCATGCAAGGCATACGAGGATGATTACCATCACAAGTATATCCATTTCCAACAGCAAGAAAATCTCCAATATGCATTCATGCAAATGATTGCGTCCACATAAAATAACGAGTTCTCCGTATTAAGGTGGTGTTATAATCGTGTCAACCAACACACGAAAGTATTATGCCAGGGTTTAGAATGCTTGCCCTCAATATGTGGAGGGGTGAGGTGCATTCCAAAACTTTTGAAAGTTATAATCTCCCCTCCAAATTCCTATTTTCAAAAAAAATTCAAATAACACATACTTTAAAAACAGTACAAAAAAGTTTCTTGGAAAATTTTCAAATAAATATAAAAATAAACTAGACAATATTTGGGAAACAACAGAAAAGGAATCAAGTCATTTCGATTTATATTTAAAAAGTTATAGCCAGTCAAAGTTTAGTCAACTTTCTGTTTTTAAAATAAAACTGAAAAAAGAAAAACGTTTCGAAAAGAGTACACGTCGAAGACGTACTTTGGGAATGCTCCTCCACTTAAAACACGTGGTGGCGGGGCTGGGTCACTAACAGTGGGTCCAGCGGGCCCACTGGTCAGGTTTGACTAGTCCCCCGCCTTCTTCCTCCTCTGTCCGAGCCGAGGCGGGGGCTCCGGCGATCGACGCCGGCGAACGGCGGCTCCTCACAGGGCTCTGAGGGCGGGGATGGATCCGCCACTCCGGGACGGTCCTCCCGATGGTCGAGAGGGTGGCGGGGACGAAGGGAGTCGCCGGCGGCGAGCTTTGCGGCGGACGACAGTTTCGGGAGGTTTGGGGGTTTGGGCTATGGTGCTTCCCTATCGATGCTGAGAGGGTGGGCGGCTCCGCACGGTTGAGGGAAGAAGGATGGAAGCATGGGAGGGGTTTGGGGGCCTCGGTCTTGGCCGGATTTTGCCGGAGTGTGGCGGCGGCCGAACCTGTCGGGGACGAGGAAGAAGACCGTCATTTGCCGATTTCTGGCTACGGGGGGCTCTAGAGGGGTGGTATGAGGTTGCTTGAGGGCCTGGACGAGCTCGGGGGCCCCTTAAATAGGCGAGAAATGGCGGTTCCGCGGCGGCCGGGGATAAGATCATCAGCGACCACCGTTCTGTAGCTAGGGGTCGCGTGGTGATGGTTGGCGGTGTCTGGCAGGGCGAGGGGATAAGCGAGAACTGCTCAGGGGTGAGCTGGCGAGCGCTAGTGGCTCGGGAAGCGCCGTCCATGGCATAGGCGTACTGTGGCCGCCGGCGTGCCGCCAAGAGGGCCCTGACGGCGGCGTTGTAGGGCGCCAGGGCAGCTTGGAGGGTTCTGGCGAGTGGTCGAGGGTAGGGCGTGGCTCTGCGGGCGGGCAAAGGAGCCAGGCGTGATCGGCGGCGGCGCGGCGCACGCGACGCAAAACGCGCGCGCTCTGGCGCGCCAGCCAGACGACGCTTATGTTTTTGCCGAAATGCCAGCGTGTACCAGAGGGCATAGGAGGGGCTGGTGACCAACAGATCTAGGCTAGTGGTAGCTGGGATGCTAGTGGACATGCTCGTTTCGCTGCTGTGGCAAGTCTGTAATGCAAACTCATGAGCATGTCAATTCTGTTCATGAACTCAAGATGTTCGACAGAATGTCAGGAGCCTCTAGGCAACTCTTGGGGTGGCCAAAGTCCCCAGATAATAGTCTCTTTGGATGAATAAGAGGGTGGTAAATTTAGTTTGTCAAAAACATAAACTTGTTAGTGCAAGTTTTGCAAATCTACAGTTTTGGACAGAAAGAAAAAGGCATGATTGCAAGCACTTAAAATCCTCCAATGGGTCCACTCTTCTGGACTTAAGGGTTTTGTAGGGTGGTCTACAATCAGGAGAAAGAATCAAGGGAGAAAGAGCAAGCAAATATATGGTTGCAGTACAAATCACCAAGTTGAACCAGAATGCAAATGAGGATGATTTACTCAAATTTTTCAAAGGACATAACTGTTTTTTTTGCATAAAGTTGAATAACATACTCCTATTAACATCCCATAATTTTGGTGGAAGTTTTGAAGAAATATTTAAATAGGTTGTAGTGCAAAATTGCCCACTGGACCAGATTTGAAAATTTGATGTAGAGCTCAAAATATCCAAAGAATGAAATATATTTTTGCATAAAAGTGATTTAAAAACATCACATGACATCCCCAAATTTTGGTGGGATTTTTAAATGAATTTATAAAAGGGTTGAAGTGCAAATGGGACCCTAAAACTAAAGAAAACTCACTTTAAGGAATAGGGCTCAAAGAGAAATAATTATATAAATAATCCCACTGATAAAAGAATTGTTTTATTTGAGAGGGTAAATAAGTCCAATAATGATTGAAAAGTTTTCACTTGGGGTAAAAACTCCATAATAACAAAGAAAAGAATGGTTCTGAAATCAAAAGGAAATCCAGAAAATAAAAGTTTAAGTTTCCTGGCAAAATTTTAATAAACAAAACATGGTTAAATTTTTGGGGTGTCACACCGATCTAGCCTGTAACATCTCATATCACTTTGCGGCCTTACGCACAGTATTCCCACGGGTGTCGCCTTACCATGGCCCGGGACCGTTTGCGCCTTTTGGCTCACGTATGTGATAGTGTCGCTAGCATCCATATGACAGAGAACCCGGGCCGACATGACTAGTCGTGAACCCAAAGTGGCACTAACTTACGGGGACATGCATACATGAATCAACATCGAGCATGTCGGTCAGCAGCGTGCGAATCCGGGCTGTAGCACTGGCCTAACAGGACTCAGGGAACCCGGGCTGTAGCAGGCTAGGTAGGACTCCGGATGTCACGGCATGACATTTCCCCGAAGGGACAGACACAGGAACGAAGTGAATCACATGCCGGCCAGTCAAGTGTTCCGGAGTAGTAGTGCTGGGCTAGCAGAACTCCGGTGAACCGGGCTGTAACGGACTACTATGGCTCATGGAAGCACAAGACTACATTTCCCCATAAGAGAGGCTACCAAGGATAAACAACTAGGTTGTCGGATCCCACACATACCAAGCATTTCAATCATACACACAATATGCTCGATATGTGTAAATACAACATGGCATCACAACATAACTCTACGACTCAAGTATTTATTCATTAGGCTCCGGGGAGCCAAATATTACAAACATGGGTCTCATGACCCCACATACAGAGCATACAAGCAACAAGCACGTGCGAAAGCTTAACTTGTCTGAGTACAGACAACTACAAATGACGAAGGCTGAGAAGTCTGACTATCTACAAGACCCTTCCAAGGGTACAAGATCATAACTGAGGTAACAAGCTAAACATCGAAGTCCACGCGGAACTACTAGCGAGACTGAAGTCTCTCTGCAAAACATAAAATAGGCAAACGTGAATACAATGTACCCAACAAGACTTACATCAGAACTATCTACATATGCATCGGTATCAAGAAAGGGCGTGGTGGAGTTTAACTACAGCAAGCCAGCTTTGACTTAGTGGCTAACATGAACTACGACTGCAAGTAACTCTTTTGAGGTGGCGCACACGACCACATATTCACCATACCAATACACCACTATGGATCCGCTCCCATCTCCCTACGAGAACGCCATCCATAGCACTCACACTTATCTTGCGCATTTTAGAGTATCCACTTTCACTTGTCTATGAACTGTACAGGCAACCCAGAAGTCCTTTTCCGCGGACACGGCTATTCGAATAGATGATGTTAACCCTGCAGGGGTGTACTTCTTCACACATGCTCTCGCCACTTACCACTATGTACACATCGTGTATCTCGGCAACCTTTAAGCGGAAGCCTGGCGAGGGAGTCGGCCACGACCTGACTAACCACACCAGTCTCTAGTCCAGGTTTTGTCGCCTATTCGGGTTCCATCCGCAAGGAGATCCGGCCGGGGTGTCGCTGACGGTCCCAAACGATGTGAGCAGGGTTCCCAAGCCCACCACCCGGGTGCCACTTGGTACACCGTGCCACTGTTCCTAGTCTATCCCAAGCCCACCTGTACCGGGTGCCACTTGGTAGACTACTAACACTACCTACAAACACCAGAAACTAGTTGCAACTCCTGGACAGAGATCAAGTTGATTAATAAGTCGAGAGGGGTCGAGTTATCGGAACCCAATGTGTGGTAGTAACTGTTCATGGATCACAAACACATAACTCAGTTCCTGAGGACGGTTTCAATGAGACAACCCACCATGTACTCCTACATGGCCTCTCACTGCTACCTTTATCAAATCGTGTTCACAAACTTAGCTCTCAACAGTAGGACATGTTCACAACTTCCCAATTCATCCCCGATAAATCAGACCTGACACAACTCTAAGCAATAGCAGGCATGACAAACAAGCATGAACGAGTAGGCACATCAGGGCTCAAAAAACTCCTACTCATGCTAGTGGATTTCATCTATTTACTGTGGCAATGATGGGTCATGTAGAGGAAAGGGGTTCAACTACCGCATCATGTAACAGTTGGAGCATTGTTGTCCTAACGCAATAAAAGAGAGCAGGAGCGAGAGAGTGGGATTGTATCAGAATGAACAAGGGGATTTTGCTTGCCTGGCACTTCTGAAGATGATATAGCTCTTCATCGGTGTCATCGAACTCATCGTCGGAACATACGTCTACTGAGGGGGTACGACCACCGGCAAAGAAGAGGGAACACAATAAATGCAATGCCACAATATGATGCATGAATGTGACACGACAAGATGCTGTGAGTTGAGCTAATGCAGCTAGGAACGATTTCAAATATCATTAATTCAAATTGTTTCATACCGCAACTTTAAGTTTTTCAAACATGCATGAAAATGGTACAGATGGATAGATTGGATTTTTCTGATCATTTTTCATATATAATTTATTTCATTCTGAGTTACAGTTGATTTTCTATAAATTTTCGAAGTTTGGGGTATTTTCTGAAATTTATAAATCATTTCTGATTTATTTTAATTCCAGAAAAAGATTTATGACGTCAGAGTGACATCAGCACCATGTCAGCAAGTCAACTGGTCGGTCCAGGTCAAACCTGACCAGCGGAGCCCGCTGGTCAGTGACCCGGTGCCAGTTTGTCTCACTGACAGGTGGGCCCAGGTCAACGGTGACGTCAGCGGGTCAACTGACGTGTGGGGTCCACTGTGTTTAGGTTAAAACTTAACAGGGGTTTACCCCGTGGTTAAAATAGGTGGTAGGGCCCACATGTCATCGACACGTGACACTAACTAAACATGATTAACACCTAAACTAATGGTGCCACATTAGCGTCACTGGAGTTAGGTGCCGGCGACCTCAAGTCGCGGCGGAAGGTCGCCGGAGCGGCGCTACAGGCGGCAGTGGGTCAAGCCAAGGGCACCAGTGGGTTGCCCTCGCTCGCCCGCATCCAGGGGTAGCACCTGCTGGTCACGGGGCGATCTGTAGCAGCGGCGGCGGCAAGTTTGGCGGCGGCCGGAGTTCGGCCAAGGCGGGGCTATGGCCTAGAGGTCAAAAACTACCAGGGAAGAAGGGGGAAACGACTCGGGGGCTCACCGCGAGTTCATAGGGAGGGTAAGTGGGCTCGGGGACGTCCTGTCAGCGGCGAATTCGGCGATGGCGTTTGGTGGCCGAGGCGGTGAGGAAGATGGCGATGGCGGCGATGCTGCAGGGCATCCGGGGCGCGTTCTTCGGCTTGGAGATTCACGGCATCGAGGCAGAGCTAGTGGACGCAGCCACGGGGCATGGGGCGGCGGTGGACGCGGTGCTACACGTTCACGGGACGGCGGTCGGCAGCTGCGCTCGGACACGAGCGAGGAGAGAGCAAAGGGGGGAGCCAGAGAGCGAGGGGGAAGTGAGGGGAGGCATCGGGCGCGGATCAGGTCGAGGGAGGCAAGCAGGAGGTGGCCGGGAACGCACACGCGCGTGCCACACTACCCTCTACCTACTGGCAGGAGGAAGAAGACGGCTCTTCCATCGGTGGGTTGGGCCGCCAAAGTGCCTGAACAGGTAGGCCGGCCCAGGTAACTCTCTCTCTCTCTCTCTCTCTCTCTGTTTTCTAATTTAAATTGTTTCTGTTTTCTATTTATTCTGTTTTGTTTTGATTTAGTAAAATATTAAACCATTTTATAAAATCCTGGAAATAATTAGGGGTGTTGTCTGAACTATTCCAGTGACCCATAACAATTTCCAACATTTTTGGAGCACCTAAAATATATATAGAATTTAAATAGCTCCAATTCAAATATGTTTGAATTAATTCAAAGCCCAAATATGTCTTGCAAAAATGTAAACCATTTTTGGTAGATGATTCCACCTCAATCCAGAAATGTTGAACATTTTTAAAGGGCATTTTGAGTTCAATTAAAAAGATTTTATTTTAACCCTAGTCGAATTCATTTGGTGCTAGGGTTTGAGAATCCCCATTTCATATTTAAATGAAATTTAGACATGATGACACGATGATCATGCGAGGACAAGCAAAGGCTAAGCTAGGGCTGTGACAGTTTCGGTTTCTCTGAGCTGGGGTGCCACACAACCCAATGAATAAAATTTATTTTTGCTTTTTGCTTTATGTTCTTGAGTATTTGCACTATTATGCTACTGTTATGATTGTGTTTTTTGTGTTTTAATTAGTGTTTGTGCCAAGTAAAGCATTTAGGATCTTCTTGGGTGATAGTTGTTTGATCTTGCTGAAAAACAGAAACTTTTGCACTCACGAAAAAAATTCTTATTTTTAACCACAGCATGATAAAAATACCAATTCTTTTTGCAGAAGATTAATATACAAATTGCTCAGGCTGTCCTAATTTTTTAGAATTTTTGGAGTTCCAGAAGTATTCGAAATATCCAGATTGCTACAGACTATTCTATTTTTTACAGATTCCGTTTTCTTTGTGTTGTGTGCTTGTTCTAATGGCTCTATGCTTTTCTTTGATGAGTTTTTGCCATAGAAAATTTGGGATACATTAGATATAATGCAAGAACAAAATATGAATTAGTTTGCTACAGTACTTATAGTAATGATTTGCTTTCTTATACTAACGGATCTCACGAAGGTTTTGTTGAGTTTTGTGTGATTGAAGTTTTCAAGTTTTGGGTTATCTTACGATGGATGAAGAAATAAGGAATAAGAAGAGCCTAATCTTGGGGATGCCCCGGCATCCCAAGATATAATCGAAAAGAGAGCAAGCAACTAAGCTTGGGGATGCCCCGAGAAGCATCCCCTCTTTCTTCTAACGGCCATAGGTATTTTACTCGTCACATACTATGTGTTTTGCTTGGAGCGTCTTGTATGATAAGAGTCTTTGCTTGTTTTATTTTGTGTTTTAAGTCTTGATTCCTTGCTGGACACACCTATTTGAGAGAGCCAAAACCATCTCATGACTTGTTAGAATTGCTCTCTATGCTTCACTTAAATTTGTATGAGATATGGACTTGCTCTAGTGCTTCACTTATATCTTTTTGAGCATGGTGTGCTTTAGTATTTTTCAAGAAATGCTCTCTTGCTTCACTTAGATTTATTTGAGAGTTAGTGAAATTTTCAAGAAATTCTCTCTTACTTCACTTAAATTAATTTGAGAGAAACAAATACTATGCTCATGATCTTCACTTATACTTGTTTGAGCTTATCAAAAGAACATATGAAAATTAGTTCCAAACTGATAGATATCCAAGAAGGATATAATAAAAACTTTCATGAAGATCATTGGACAAAATAAACTTGATTCTGAGTAATAGTTTTGAGATATGATGATGTGATATGTGAGTCATGTTGATGAGCAATTATGCTTTAGTAAGAATATTGGTGTTAAGGTTTGTGATTCCCTATGCAAGCACGAAAGTCAATAATTATGCAATGAAATTATATCCTACTTGTGGTGCATTATTCGGTGTTAATTATGCTTAATGCTCGCTTATGAGATTATTTGTTTCTTGGTTGGTCGCTTCTCAATCTTTTCCTAGCCTTCATTTTGCACTAAGTATGATCTCTACTTGTGCATCCAAAATCCCTTAAACCAATTTTGCCACATGAGTCCACTATATCTACCTATATGCGATATTCTTTTGCCGTTCTAAGCAAATTTGTATGTGCCATTTCTAATTTTCAAAATAAACTTCTCTTTTGTGTGTTCGTACCACTCACGGAGTGCTGAGGGGTGGCTAAAATTTTGCAAGCTAGATGTGTTATTCTCAAGATGAGTTTTTATTCACTTGTCGTTGCACGAGAGTAAGGCAAAGGTATTAGGGATGCCCAGTCCTGAAATGAAAAATGAATTTACTTTATGTTGTCAAATAATAAATTCGTTGGAAAGTGTTGGTATGGAAGGCACCCGTGGATACGGTTAGCCATGGAAAGTGAAAGTATGGTGGAAAAAGGAATATAACTTTATTTTTTGTTTGGGAACCGCCTGTGATATATCTAGCATGGAAAGTGTTGGGAAATCTAGGTCGTTTTCGTTGGTGGGAAAGACACACCTCCCAAAATGTTTTTATCTCTAAGTTTTTCGCTTTGAGCTCTGGCACCTCTACAAATCCCCACTTCCCTCTGTGAAGGGCCTTTCTTTTAGTTTATGCAAATTTTTATTTTGAATTTGAGTCTCCATCTTCTCTTATAAAAGCACCAACTAGGAGTAAGAAGAGCCTAATCTTGGGGATGCCCCAACATCCCAAGCTATTATCCAAAAGAGAGCAAGCAACTAAGCTTGGGGATGCCCCGATTGGCATCCCCTCTTTCTTCTAACGTCCATCGGTATTTTACTCGAAGCTATATTTTATTCGTCACATACTATGTGTTTTGCTTGGAGCATCTTGTATGATAAGAGTCTTTCTTGTTTTATTTTGTGTTTTAAGTCTGGATTCCTTGCTGGACACACCTATTTGAGAGAGCCAAAATCGTGTCATGACTTGTTAGAATTGCACTCTATGCTTCACTTAAATTTTTATGAGCTATGGAATTGCTCTAGTGCTTCACTTATATCTTTTTGAGCACGGTGTGCTTTAGTATTTTTCAAGAAATGCTCTCTTGCTTCACTTAGATTTATCTGAGAGTTAGTAAAATTTTCAAGAAATTCTCTCTTGCTTCAATTAAATTAATTTGAGAGAATGAAATATTATGCTCATGATCTTCACTTATATTTGTTTGAGCTTATCGAAAGTAACATATGAAAATTAGTTACAAAGTGATAGATATCCAAGAAGGATATAATAAAAACATTCATGATGATCATTGGACAAAATAAACTTGATTCTTAGTATTAGTTTTGAGATATGATGATGTGATATGTGAGTCATGTTGATGAGAAATTATGCTTTAGTAAGAATATTGGTGTTAAGGTTTGTGATTTCCTATGCAAGCACGAAAGTCAATAATTATGCAATGAAACTATATCCTACTTGTGGTGCATTATTCGGTGTTAATTATGCTTAATGCTCGCTTATGATTATTCGTTTCTTGGTTGGTCGCTTCTCAATCTTTTGCTAGCCTTCATTTTGCACTAAGTATGATCTCTGTCGGATCACGGGTTCCGGCAAAACCCTCAAGGTTCAAACACTGGGGTGCGCGCGAAGATCTCTCCTCTCCCAAGCTCTCGCACTCCACGATCTAGCGGACTGACTCGCCGAACCCAAAGAACACAGAGACACAATATTTATACTGTTTTGGGCCACCGATGTGGTATCATACCCTACTCGAGTGTATGTGGTGGATTGCCTCTTGTGCCGGGATGAACAATACAAGGGGAAGAACAGCCTCCTGAGGCGAGGTGTTCTTGTGCTGGTGAGCTGGAGAAGGGTTTTTTTCATCCCCCTCTTCTGTGGTGGCTAGTCCTATTTATAAAGGCCCTGGTCCTCTTCCCAATTATTGAGCGGGAAGGTATCCCACAATGGCCAATTTTGAAGGGGAACAACTAGTACAGCTTATCCTGACAAAAGCGGTCTTCGCCTGCCAAAGGCTCTGGTGGAGACGCCGTCTTGGGGTCCACAGTGACCTTCGTCCTGCCGTCCTGCTGGTCTTGGTCTCGTTGCACCGATATGGAAACCTTTGCCTGATGCCTCGGCACTCCGCGCCTTCGCTTTCCCCGTTAGCACCAAAGAGGGAACAAGGACACTGCATGCTCGAGCGCCCGCCTGGTTGCGGTCGTCATTGCTTGCATCATTGGAACCTCACGAGGTTTGCCTTGCCTTGATCTCTCCGCTTCTCGCGAGCCAGCCTGGTGAGGCCACTCCTGAGGAGGTCTTCTATCGTCCGCCTCACGAGGCTTGGCCCCTCGCGAGGGTCTTGAGTGCTCGCTGGTGAAGGTGGGTCGTACGGGCCCACTTGTGGAGCTACGCCATGGGCCGCAGGTAGGCAAGTAGCTGACAGTAGCCCCCGGGCCCAAGGCGCGCTCGGACTTGGCTTCGAGGCAAAGCCAAAGGGCAAGCGCGGAGCGCCTTGCGCCCCAATAGCCTACGGCCTTGGTTGACGCGTGGCGGTTGATTGGACATGGGCGTCTCCGCTTCCCCATGCCACCTTGGCAACTGCCCGATTTGATGTGTCCCTGCTGCATGCAAAGAAAAATCATCATTGCCTGTGATCATGGGCGGTGCTGATTGGCCTTCTCCTGCTATAAATGGGGAGGGGGGCTGAGCCCCCGTCACCCATCTCTTCCCATTCCGCTTGCTTCTCCCCTTTGCTCGATTGCTAGTAGCGACACCAATGGCGTCGCCGAAGAGGTTTTCCGCTGCGAAGAAGGGGAAAACTCCCCGCGATGAGCCCGGGCCGCTTCCGCCGAAGAAGAGGTCGGTCCATCGCCGTGATGTAGTCGCAATGCAGGAGGTGACAAGGCCTTCGTACGAGCGGCCACCTCCCGGGTATCCGATGCCTTTATATGCCCAAGCTGAGGGCTCAGGAGGAAGAGGCGGCAATCGGCGCCGCCCACGCCGCGACCGTGGTTGCCGCGGCGCTGTGGCGCGCTCCATCGGCCCAGGGGTCCATGCCATGGACTCCTCGCGTGAGCTCGTGATGTGGGCAGCGATGCCTCCACGCAGTCGGTTCAGCCTCCTCCAGTTCTTTTCCACCGAGATGCCGCCGAGGGGGCCCCTTGAACTATGGCTGCAGCACGCCGACTGCAATGCGCCGGTGACCGGAGCGGAGGTGGAAGCTGTCTCCCCGGGCAAGATCTTCATGACCCGCGGCTGGGGCGAGGTCGCCAGGGTTTGCCGCACAGAAGGCACCCTCGCCATCCACTTCAGGTACGACGGCACCTCCACGGTGTTCTTCAAGGTCTTTGACGCGGAAGGCCGCCGCTTGGAGTGCTGCCCCAGACAGGGCCACCAGGACTGCCCCGCCAGCAGTCCCTTTGGCGGCAGCGGCGACACTTGGGAGTCCAGCGATTCTCCTAAGCCCTACGAGACTCTGGAGACGAGCGACGACAGCTACGTGCCCCCGAGCTCTCGCTGCACCCGGAGCAAGGCCGCAGTGCCCGGCCGTCGCCGTCGCTGATCTGGATGGGGTTGGCGCCGGCCTCACAGGGCCCACTGTTGATGATGGCGTCGGCGGTGCTGGCGTGCATAGAGGGGCTCCTAGAAACTCCTTTCTTTCGTTCCCTGTGACAAATCGAGATGAACCCCGCTGGGGCGTGTAAAGGGCCTCTAACGCTTTTGTTGATATTATCCTTATTGTGAAATCATGCGAGTGCGTCTCCCGTCCCGGCTCGGTCTCCCCTTTCCATCTCGCGATAGCTTGGTGCTCTACGCTGAAAGTTCCCGGTCCCCAGGCAGGCTGCAGCCATCGCTGGTATGCCAGGTCGCGATGCCGTGGTCAAGGACAGGAGGTGAGCGGCCCGAGGTCCAGTAAGAGCTCCTGAGGCGCGATGCTCAAGAGGTCCCCTTTAGCACTCAAGCAGCTACCGAAAGGTAGGAAAGGGAGGCGACATCGCCGCAATGGGGCTGCGACAGGTGAAGATTATATAATTAGGTGCTCGATCAACGCCGGAGCGAAACTTATCTTTGCGGTCGAGAGACGATCCCTTGTGGTGTGCCAGACTCGAGGGCCGTTGGCCATTGTGCAGCTAGGTTAGGCCTGTGCGAGCCTCCCCCTCTTCTCCACGCTCTTCTAAGTGCTCTACGTCCTCAGGTCCCGGCCCTCGAGCGAGCTCAGCCGCCACTGGTATGCCAGGTCGCGATGCCGTGGTCAAGGCCAGGGGGTGAGGGCTGGAGAGCCAGTAAGAGCTCCTACGTCGCGATGCTCAGGAGCCTCCCTTTTAATGTGCGAGCGAATTGCATGGGAGAAGATGGAGCCCGTGGTACCACCTGTTGTCATCCTCCGGAGGCTCCTGCAGGTTAACGCAAAGAGGGGCACAAGTTGCTCTTGTGATCGCTATTTCGCCGTCGGTCGCTTCGCAAGAAGGTGAAGGCACTGAGGGCCTGGTGAGGTGACATGCGCGAGGCGTGCCTCAAGTCCCCGCTCAGATTTGTCGACGTTGGAGGGACGGACCCGAGCACAAGCGTCGTGCCAACATGAGCAGCTCCCGGGATGGGTGACAATCAAGCAGGTGATAATCATAGATAAACCATGCATGAGAAGGCAGAAAAGCTTGAGTAAATGCAAAAGCGACACATGCCACTGGGTAGGACCCGAGCGGCTTGGGGATGATGTAACCTGAGGGGCGCCCCCAGCAAAGTGAGCTAAAGACATAGAAGGATACATGCCACAGGGACGGACCCACGAAGCCTGGGAATGATGCAGCCCGAGGGGTGCTCCCAGCTAAATGAACTTGGAAAATGTCACCTGGTTTAGTTCCTGACAAGATGTTGGTGCAGCTGAAGGTGCGCAGTGACGAGGCTATTCCTCACGAGCCACCCGGGCCCTCAGCCTCGGGAGGCTCTTGGGGCCCAGGCGGTTCCTTGAGGACTGTGTCCATCTCCGCCAGGACCATGTGATGCCTAGCCTCCTGAGCCACCAGGATGCTCCGCAGGTTGCGCTCGAAGGCGGACGCCATGCTCGGCAGGCCAAAAGGAATGCGAACGTAGCTGTGAGGTGGGCCCTCACAGCGTCCCACGCGTGAAGGCCATAAGCGCTCCTGGGATGCGGCCCGATTCAGCGCTGGGATGTCGACGCAAACACGCAGCCCACCATCCTCGCCTGGATGCGGGGCCGCACGAGGTGGGCGGCGATCGCCGCGCATGGCCCTTGCATTTTCCAGCTCCTGAATGGTCTTGTCGAGGAACTCCTGAGCACCGAGCGCTCCTTGCTCGGCGCCTTCCTGAGGGAAACATTCTGCGAAGCACGCCTCCACGTGGTGCCCAAGCGCCTCCCACGTGACGTTGGCGAGGTCAGAGGCCCTCCAGAAGAGAGCCCCCGAGCCATGCCCGAGGATGGCGCCTGGCGCGCTTTCCTATGCACGGGAGGGAGGCGCCCACCTGAGGGCACTGGTCTTGAAGTGGTGCTGCTGGTGGTGTCGCCCTCTTGAGGACCTGCGTGGAGTAGCTGCTTCTTCTTCATGGGGGTGGCCTCGGGAGGGTACATGATTCCTTCGTTGTCGGGGTCTTCAATTGCTATGGCTTGGAAGGCGCGCTCGAGGGAGCACACTGCATCTCTTTCTTCGCAGGGGACCATGATGATCCCGCCGCTTCCAGGCATCTTGAGGATGTTGTAGCCGTGATGAGTGACCGCCATGAACTTGGCCAGTGCTGGGTACCCGAGGATGGCATTGTATGGCAGACGGATGTGAGCGACGTCAAAGTCGATGAGCTCGGTGCGGTAGTTGTAGCGTTCTCCGAAGATGACGGGAAGGCGGACCTGCCCCAACGGCATGGTGGAGCCGTCGGTCACTCATGAGAAGGGCTTGGTAGGCTGAAGCTGATCGTATGGCACTTGAAGGCTGTCGAACGTCTCGACGGACAGGATGTTGAGCCCCGCGCCGCCGTCGATGAGGGTCTTGGTGACTTGTACGTTGCTGATGACGGGTGAACAAAGCATCGGGAGAGTGCCAGCGGTTGCCACGCACTTGAGCTGATCTGCCGAACTGAAGGTGATGGCGCACTTGGACAACCTGAGCGGGCGCGTTGCCTCGAGCCTGGGGAGGACTGCGTTCACCTCGCGGCCAAACTGCTTGAAGATGCGCTGGGAAGCTGGGGCTTGAGCTCCGCCCAAGATGAAGGTGATAGCGCGAGGTTCCTGGAAGCCCCCAGCCCCCTCGTCCTGATGGTCATCGTCGTTCCTCCTTGGTGGTGGTGCCAGCGGAGGAAGGCCAGCATTGCCCTAAGGGCGATCCTCGCGAGGCTGATCCCTCAAGTGGCCCTCACGAGGTTGCTCCAGCCAGCGGTCCTCATGAGGTCGGTCGCGCCACTCCTGGAGAGGGTCGCGGTCGTCCCAGCGTCCTCCACCTCGTCCTCCTCGTCAGCCATAGCCCTGGTCGTTGCGCTCGGGGCGTCGATCAAAGCGTCCATCTAGAATGGCCGTGAGCTCTTGACAGTCATTTGTGTTGTGGCAGTGCACGTTGTGGAAGGCGCAGAATGGTCGGCTGCTCTTGGACGATTCAGGAAGGTCCTGGCCGCGCTTCGTATCTGGCTTTGCTGCAAGTACGACTACTCCCTTGTGCTTCACGTCCTTGGCCTTGGCTTTCTTGTCTTCTGGATCTGCCGTCGAGAGCTCGACGAGGGAGAGACGTCGTTCCTCGACTCTCATGCACTTGATCGCCAGGTTGAACAACTCCAGAGCCATGCACAGGTCTTCATGGATAGCGAGCTCCTCCTTCATCTTTATGTCGCGGACGCCGTTGGAAACGCGGAGATGATGGCCTCATCCGTCACCTTGGGGATCCTGAGGCGGGCGCAGTTGAAGCGCTGAATGTACTTCTGCAGAGTCTCTCCAGGCTGCTGCTTGATGCGGCGCATGCCACCCCCGGCCGTCAGGCGGTCGCAAGTGCCCTGGAAGTTTGCGACGAAGCGGTCACGCATCTCACCCCAGGAGGAGATGGATCCCGTGGGCAAGTTCAAGAGCAAAGAGTGTGCGCCGTCCTTGAGAGCCATGGGGAACCAGTTCGCCATGACTTTTTTGTCACCGTTTGCCGCCTCGATGCTCAGCTTGTAGAGCTGCAAGAACTCTGCAGGGTCAGGGGTGCCGTCATAGCGAGGAGGCAGGTTTGGCTTGAACTTGCCCGGCCAGATGACACTATGCAGCTTCGGAGTGAAGGGGCGGTAGCCTGCCGTCGCCACTGGAGCCCGCCCTGGGAGTGGAGCTAGATCTTGGTGGCCTCACGCCGCCACGGCAAGTGGCGCATGGCCATGCCATGGAAAGCGATCCTGACATGGCGATGCCGGGAGTGGTGGTGCATTCTCTTGCGGTCGAGGAACTTCTTGGCAGCTTCTTTCTTCACGTGCGGGCACCTGGTGTGGTGGGTCCCGTCGCGAGGCCGCGTGTCTTGGCGTCAGGACGCCGTCTTGGTGCGGAGGTGGTGGAGTCGCTCCATGAGCTACGTCGCCCGTAGCTGGCGGGGGACGAGGCGGTGAGAGGGATGGCGCTGGGGAGTCCCCTGCAGCGCTGACGAGCTCGGCAATGCGGTCGAGCCAGTCCTCATAGAGGTCGTCGACCGGGTGGTAATGCAGGAGCTCGCGCGCCATGAGCAGCGCGGCCTACGCGTCCGTGGGAGCACGACGAGCGTGAGACGACGAACAGGCGGGGGTCAGCGACGGAGTGGCGGTGTGGCCGTCCCGCCGCACCGAGGGGTGCAGCAAGGACACCTGCTACTCGTTTCCGGCCGGGCCGGTGGCAGCATTGGCTGTGGGTGATGGAGAATGACGGTGAGGCCCGCCGACAGGAGCCGTCTAAGCGACGCGGGCGGCGACGGCGGCCCGACGCTCAGCGCGGGCGCGACAAGCGTCCGACATGGTTGTGGTGGAGCAGCGAAACGCGGGTTGACGAGAGGAAAGCTTCAGCGCACCCCTACCTGGCGCGCCAAATTCGGATCACGGGTTTCGGCAAAACCCTCAAGGTTCGAACACTAGGGTGCACGCGAAGATCTCTCCTCTCCCAAGCTCTCGCACTCCACGATCTAGCGGACTAACTAGCCGAACCCAAAGAACACAGAGACACAAGATTTACTCTAGTTCAGGCCACCGATGTGGTGTTATACCCTACTCCAGTGTGTGTGGTGGATTGCCTCTTGGGCTGGGGATGAACAATACAAGGGGAAGAACAGCCTCCTGAGGCGAGGTGTTCTTGTGTTGGTGAGCTGGAGAAGGGTTTTTTTCGTCCTCCTCTTCTGTGGTGGCTAGTCCTATTTATAAAGGCCCTGGTCCTCTTCCCAAATATTGACCGGGAAGGGATCCCACAACAGCCAATTTTGAAGGGGAACAACTAGTACAGCTTATCCTGACAAAAGCGGTCTTCGCCTGCCAAAGGATCTGGTGGAGACGCCGTCTTGGGCTCCATACTGATCTCCGTCCTGCCGTCCTGCTGGTCTTGGTCTCGTTGCAGCGATATAGAAACCTTTGCCTGATTCCTCGGCACTCCGTGCCTGCGCTTGCCCCTTTAGCACCAAAGAGGGAACAAGGACACTACGCGCGCGGGTGCCAGCCTGGTTGCGGTCGTCATTGTTTGCGTCATTGGAACCTCGCGAGGTTTGCCTTGCCTTGATCTCTCCACTCCTCGCGAGCCAGCATGGTGAGGCCGCACCTGGGGAGGTCTTGTGTTGTCCGCCTCGTGAGGCTTGGCCCCTCGGAGGGTCTTGCGTGCTCGCTGGTGAAGGTGGGCCGTACGGGCCTGCTTGTGGAGCTATGCCGTGGGCTGCAGGCAGGCAAGTCTGGGGACCCCCATTCCCAGAACGCCAACAATATCTACTTGTGCATCCAAAATCCCTTAAACCAGTTTTGCACCATGAGTCCACTATATCTACCTATATGCGGTATTCTTTTGCCATTCTAAGCAAATTTTTATGTGCCATCTCTAATTTTCAAAATAAACTTCTCTTTTGTATGTTCGTACCACTCGCGGAGTGGTGAGGGGTGGCTAATATTTTCCATGCTAGATGTGTTATTCTCACAATGAGTGTTTATTCACTTGTCATTGCACGAGAGTAAGGCAAAGGTATTAGGGATGCCCAGTCCTGAAATGAAAAATGAATTTACTTTATGTTGTCAAATAATGAATTCCTTGGAAAGTGTTGGTATAGAAGGCACCCGTGGATACGGTTAGCCATGGAAAGTGAAAGTATGGTGGAAAAAGGAATACACTTTATTTTATGTTTGGGAACCGCCTATGATATATCTAGCATGGAAAGTGTTGGGAACTCTAAGTCATTTTTGTTGGTGGGAAAGACACACCTCCCAAAATGTTTTTATCTCTAAGTTTTTCGCTCTGAGCTCTGGCACCTCTACAAATCCCTACTTCCCTCTGGGATGGTCCTTTCTTTTACTTGACGCAATTTTTAATTTTTAATTTGAATCTCCATCTTCTCTTATAAAAGCACCAACTAGGGGGCACTATGATCGTACTTGAGCATTGGGTGTAGTTAATATTCGAGTGTGTTTCATGAATGGATCAATGGCTGAGCATGATGGGCTAGGCATAGCTTATTTACCGTTGATATTTTGAAAGACATGGTTGCTTGTTGGTATGCTTGAGTATTTAAGTTTTCATGTCAAAACAAGACTATTGCTTTGAACCACATAAAAGTACAAATGTCCATGTTATAAAGAAAAGAATATGAGATGACATGTTAGGCAGCATTCCACATCAAAAATTATGTTTTTATCACTTACCTACTCGAGGACGAGCAAGAGTTAAGCTTGAGGATGCAGATACGTCTCCAACGCATCTATAATTTTTTATTGTTCCATGTTTTTATATTATCAATCTTGGATGTTTTATAATCATTTTATACTCATTTTATATCATTTTTTGGTACTAACCTATTGACATAGTGCCAAGTGCCAGTTGTTGTTTTTTGCATGTTTTTTACATAACAGGAAATCAATACCAAATGGAGTCCAAATGCAACGAAACTTCATGGAGATTTTTTATGGACCAGAAGACACTCAATGGGCCAAGGTAGCGCCTGGGGATGCTCCGAGGGGAGCACAACCCACCAGGGCGCGGCAGGAGGCCCACGCGCGCCCTGGTGGGTTGTGCCCACCTCGGGTGCCCCCCAGACCGCCTCTTTGCTCCATAAATACCCCAATATCCCAGAAACCCTAGGGGAGTCGGCGAAAATCAATTCCAACCGCCGCGAAGTCGAGAACCAGTAGATCCAATCTAGACACCATCACGGTGGGGTTCACCACTTCCATTGGTGCCTCTCTGATGATGCGTGAGTAGTTCTTTGCAGACCTTTGGGTCTGTAGTTATGTCAGGACCCCGATCCTAAGTCACACCGATCTAGCATGTAACACATCATATCACTTTGCGGCCTCACGCACGGTATTCCCACGGGTGTCGCCTTACCATGGCCCGGGACCGTTTGCGTCTTTTAGCTCACGTATATGATAGTGTCGCTAGCATCCATATGACAAAGAACCCGGGCCGACATGGCTAGTTGTGAACCCAAAGCGGCGCTAACCTATGGGGACAGGCATACATGAATCACATCGAGCATGTCGGTCATCAACGTATATATTCGGGCTGTAGCTTTGGGCTATGAGGACTCGGTATCCCGGCTGTAGCAGCTAGGCAGGACTCGAATAACACGCGTGACATTTCCCCGAGGGGACAGACATAGGAACGAAGTGAAACACATGCCGGCCAGTCAAGTGTCCAAGCAGTAGTGCTGGGCTAGCAGGACTCCGGTGAACCGGGCTGTAGCGGACTACTATCGCTCGGAGGCACGAGACTACATTTCCCCATATGAGAGGCTGCCAAGGATAAACAACTAGTTTGTCGGATCCCACACATACCAAGCATTTCAAACATACACACAATATGCTCAATATGTGTAAATACGACGTGGCATCACAACATAACTCTACGACTCAGATATTATTCATTAGGCTCCGAGGAGCGAGATATTACAAACATGGGTCTTATGACCCAACACTCAGAGCATACAAGTCAAAGCACAAGCGGAAGCTAAACGTGTCTGGGTACAGACAACTATAAATGGGAAAGGCTGAGAAGCCTGACTATCTACCAGATCCTGCCGAGGCACAAGATCGTAGCTGAGGTAACAAGCTAAACGTCGAAGTCCAAGCGGAACTACTAGCGAGACTGACGTCTCTCTGCAAAACATAAAATAAGCAAACGTGAGTACAATTGTACTCAGCAAGACTTACATCAGATCTAACTACATATGCATCATTATCAAAGGAGGGTGGTGGAGTTTGACTGCAGCAAGCCAGCTTTGACTCGGTGGCTATCCTGAACTACGACTGCAAGTAACTCTTTTGAGGTGGCGCACACGAGTCCACATATTCACCATATCAATACACCATTATGGACCCGCTCCCGTCTCCCTACGAGAACGCCATCCATAGCACTCACGCTTATCTTGCGCATTTTAGAGTATCCACTTTCACTTGTCTATGAACTGATATAGGCAACCCAGAAGTCCTTTTCGCGGACACGGCTATTGAATAGATCATATTAAACCCTGCAGGGCGTACTTCTTCACACACGCTCTCACCACTTACCGCCGTTTACGACATGTACTCGGCAACCTTCAGCGGAAGCCCAGCGTGGGTGTCGGCCACGGCCTACCTAAACACTCAAGTCCCTAGTCCAGGTTTATCGCCTATTCGGGTTCCATCCGCAGGAGTCCGCCGAGGTTTCCCATACAGCCCCGAGCGATGTGTGCAGGGTTCCCGAGATACCAAGCGGGCTTTTCGGTACACGGGCCACGGTGCCTACCGCAACACAACCCACCCCTAAGGTCAGCGTTGCGTGCGGCCCCAAACATGCTACAAACACGAAACTACTTGCAACTCCGGACTAAGAACAAGGGTGGTTAAGAAGCGAGAGAGGTCCATTGGTTTGGGCCCAATGCGTGGTAGTAACTGTTTCATGGATCACAAACACAGAACTCAGTTCACGAGGGCGGCTGCAATGAGACAACCCACCATGTACTCCTACATGGCCTCTCACCGCTACCTTTACCAAATCGTGTTCACACACTTAGCTCACACGTGATGAGGACATGTTCATAACTATTCCAATTCATTCCCGATGAATCAGACCCGACTCAACTCTAAGCGATAGCAGGCATGACAAACAAGCATAAATGAGTAGGCAAAACATGGCTCAAACAATTCCTACTCATGCTAGTGGGTTTCATCTAATTCTTGTGGAATGACAGGTCATGCAAAGGATCAAGGGTTCAGCTACCGCAGCAAGTAACACATGAGTCGTTGTTGTCCTAATGCAGTAAAATAGAGCAGGAGCGAGAGAGTGGGATTATATCGGAATGAACAAGGGGGTTTTGCTTGCCTGGCACTTCTGAAGATAATATAGTTCTTCATCCGTGTCATCGAACAATCATCGGAACATCGTCTACCGAGAGGGGACAAACACCGGCAACTGAGAAGGAACACAATCAATGCAATGCACAGTCACATGAATGACATGTCATGTTAAGGTACTGAATTCACCTAATGCAACAGTAATCCAAGTTAATTGAAGTGGAATTCAAACAAGGTTGAATTCCAACTCCAAATGCTAGTTCATAAATTACCCTAATCATGATTCATCCTTCTCAGTGAGGTTAACTTGTTCAAACATGCATGAAAATGCTATAAACAGATTCTTCATATTTTTCTGATCATTTTTCATATATAAATTATTTCCATTGGAGTTATAGATTATTTTCTATGATTTTTAGAAGTTTAGGACATTTTCTGGAATTTCCTGAATTATTATAAATCCAGAAAATGATTTATAGCGTCGACTCACGCCTTGTGGCGTCGGCAGGTCAGCTGGGCGCCCCAGGTCAAACCTGACCTGTGGGTCCCGCGTGTCAGTGGCACAACTATTTAACCCAGTTATTTAGCCTTAAGTTAATTCTAACTACGCTGTTTGTGGGGCCGGGGCCCACTAGTCAGCGACTAACTAGCTAACTAACCTAGGTTAATTAGTGTTAAGCTAATACTAACTAAAATGTCAGGGGGTGGCCCACACATCAGTGACGCACGGGGGAGGTCAAACCATGGTCAAACCGGGCCAACTCGCGGAGTTGACCGCGGCTCGTCCCAGCGGAGCCGAGGCAGCGGAGGTGCGGGTTTCCTCCTCCGTGACCAAATGACCGCGGAGGGCGTCTATGTGGCGCTGGCGCTCGTCGCGTCGAGTAGTGGCAGCGGCTGGGCGAAGATGGCGGAGTCGTCACCGGCGTCGACCGTGGTGGTCGCCGGAGCTCGGGCGAGCTCGAGTCGGCCCACGGTGGCGGGAGGCTCGTCGAGGCACCTACGTGATCTATGCAGCGCGGGGAGAAGGCTGGGCACGACAGCCGGGCCACTAGGTGGCCGGAGGCACGTCGGCGGCGGTCACAGGCGGCGGCGGGTTTCGGTCATCGGCAAAACGGCGACTAGAGCTAGCGAACGTCGCGGAGACAAGGGGAGAACGGTGTAAAAGCTCACGAGGATCGTGTAGGGCTGGTCGGCGAGCTCGGGGAAGCACGAACGGCGGCGAATCGACGGCGGCGATCCTCGGTGGCCGAGGAGGGGAACGGCGGAGCTAGCGACAACCAGGCGTCCGACGCCTTTTGGCTGGGTGAGGAAGAAGAGGGGGGGCGAGGCGGAGCTCTTGGGCTGGTCGGGGAGGTAAGGGGGAGGCGGTGGCGCGTGACAGCGGCGATGGCGACGGGGCCGCTCGGTCGCACTCGGGGAAGAAGCTAGAGAGCGAGGGAGAGAACAGAGAGTGAGGGGAGAGGCAGAGGGGGCTGCGGGGCGTCTCCAGACGCGTGGGAGGCGCCTCGGTGGCAAGCAGGAGGGCAGGGAGGAGGCGTGGCGAGCTGGGCTGATCGCCGTGTCCCTCCCTCGCCCTCTTGGCAGAGGTAGGCGACGATGCAAGAGGCGGTTGGTGGGCTGGGCCAATTGGGCCGAGGAGGGGGGGGGGAAAGCTGGGCCAGGTGGGCTGCGCAGGTAAGCTGTAAAGTATTCTCTCTCTCTTTTATTTCCATTTTCTATTTTCTGTAATTATGTTTGGCTTTAATAAAAATGCCAGGGCATTTCCAAAAATCATGAAACTGGTCAATGTCACTGTTTGGAATATTTCCAACAACAAACATTTCAGTTTATGATTATTTGAACATTTAAAATATTTTATAGTATTTAAATGCCCAAATGCAAATACCATATGAATTAATTCAAAAGTCCAAATGTCATGGAAAAATGTGCAACATCCCTGGTTATGTTTTAAAGCATTTTTCCAGATACGATGAACATTTTTGAAGTCCATTTGGTTCATTGAAAAATATTTCTTAGTTGAACCTATTTGAATTGTTTTTGGTGCTAGGGCTTGGTCATCCCCATTTCAAATTTTCATGAAATTAAACATGATGCATGGATGCAATGCCACTGGTTACAAGCAAGCTCTAGGGCTTATCTGGGGCTGTGACAGCTCACCCCCACTAAACAAGAATCTCGCCCCGAGATTCAAGACGTGAGGTAAGAGGAAAAGGGAAGTCACAAACTATCACAATCTTCATGATCCATTTGCCCTTCTCGAAGATGTTGATTCGTTCCATCATCTTAGTCTTGACGTCTTTGCTTTCAAGATCTTCACTCGGCACGACAACAGAAGGAAGGGGGAAAACCCTGCATGATTCGATCTTTACGAAGATCAAGCAAATATGATCGACATTACGGACTGAGACGGTGACATATCTCGAGTTGAGACACAGAACACATCGAGAGGGATGGAAGAACAACAACGGGGTTTGATTGGTGGCAACGATTCCACGCTTAGGGAGATGGTGGATGGTGTCAAGGTGGCGAGGAAATATTTACCATGATCCCGTAACGGGACACCTCGAGAAAGGTGACGCAAGAACTATTCCCTTAAGTGGCAAAAAGAATTACTTTTGATCCACAGATCATTGGAACTCTTTATACCAGCCTAAGGCAATCACAAGCGATCATTTGGTGGAATGCAAAGGAATGGTACACCCGGACTAGAATGGATGATGTGGACTACCTTGTTGAAGACAACGCAATGGATGATTTTGCTTATCATCGAAGGTGGAGGGGACCCATAGTAAGTCCACTTTTTGATGATGATCCTAGACAAGAGTTACTAAGAAAGCAGCCCATAGTGAAATGGAACAAGGACGGTGCAAGCTGGGTACGAAATGCAACTGTTGGAATGTTCCAACCATCATATCTGCCTGAGATTCAGATCCGATTGGTGATGGGATACTTCAGACTCAGCATGTCTGAAAAGGAAAGGATGCAACACAAAACGACGAGAAGACGTTGCGAGATTCTCGGGATATGAACTACGATAGCAAGCTCCAAGACATGAGCTGGTTCTGCTACAAACCTGTGAACACACTGTCCTAGACAAGCATGACCACATAGTAGTCTTATTATCAAACACTACCGAGTTCAGGTTGGGAACCATCATCGAGGATAACGAAGTCTTGTACATGACCATGGATTAGATCCCAAGCATAGACTTCTTTTCCGTGAACAAGTCAATCAGTGGCTTGGTGTGCTATGGAATTCATATGAAATGAAGATGATCAGTCTATCATGCCATAGAATACTTCGCACGTGCATGGCGGCTTGGGATGATTCGGAGGAAACAAAACAAACCTTTCTCAAATTCATGGCGGCAACTTACACCTAAAGCACATGAATTGAGGAAGTCACTTCTTCCATCCAAGCATAGGCTTCATGAGCGGATCACGAAGGCATTGCTTACACAAGTTTCAACACTACGTTGGTGTTCCACATGACTCATGGGGAGACAAATTGCTCTTGATGGGCTCAACAGCAACTCATCGGAATTTCCATATCACTGGACTTCCACCATCATGTGAACACGGTGATAGCATTGGTCAGACCAAAAGATGTAATGGGGTATGCTCGAGGGATCAACCACGAGTAAGACAACATTACGAATATCGTTGGTTCTGATTTTGACTTGACAATGGCCCATACTCAAATCAAAGAGTTGGTAGGACAATAGGTTCAACAACTGATCACGAGGACCAATCGATGAAGATATCATCTTTCTTCAACACACACTACACAAGAATATCCCTTTGGATCGAACTAAGTTAGGCAAGCTTTTATCTTCCAACTCTCCAAGTTGTTGTCTAGCTTAACCGACTAGCTCAGGGGTATCCAACACAGATTCTTGGAGAAAGGGTGGTTCACAGGGAACCAACTTGATCACGAGCTCAACATAATAGTCAGGAAACAACCCGGTAACACTTCCAAGAAGATATTTGGAAGGTCACGAACCACCGGTATGCTACTAAGCTCGAGAACAATCCTGCTTTTGAGGGCAAGACGATATTATCAAATGAGTGAGGACTTGACAAGATCCTAACTCATCAATCGAGGTGTGCACCAGAAATAAGGACTAGGTAGCACAATCTATCCTAGAATGATGATTTAGTAACCAACACGCTAAGAATGAGGATATTGTCCATTTACTACCAAGCAACGAGGTTGCTAGGAGTATTGATTTCACACATCAAAATTCACTTGTCGGTATTCCGGTTGCAACAACACGGGACCGAGGAATGAACGATGATGGCGAGAGTATCACTACATCAAGAATTCATAAGAGAAGGTGCAATTCTTATGACATTATTGACATAAAGATGGTAACACTCCAGGTGGAACAGAATCAAAAGCTGAGTTGGCATTTTGATCTGCGGGATACAACTACTTTGACCCAATCCTAGAAATGGACAAGGTACTGGAGTTTGTTTCTCCTAGTCATTCTGGAATAGAATGGCTTGTCGGACCACAAGGATAATAGGCATTGATGACGAATGCACGACTACTCCTGGCTATCAATTGATAGAGGATGGTCGGGATACAACTAAAGAGAGCAACTCAAAGGAACATATAATTTTCTGAGTTGGGGATGCGCAGATTAGTATGTCGGGCAAGCTCAACATTTCTTCCGGATAATCCATGCAGAAAAGGTAGAATTGGCAGAGTCACAATATGAATGGAGTACTCCTCAAGAGCACTCTTATGGTGATGTTTTGGTTCAACAAGGAACTGCTGCCATAAGCGGTTCGTAGTATTTGGAAGAAGGAAATACCACGGACCTCGAGGACTATCGCAAGGTTACTAATATCCTAAAGGCACTAGCAATTACTAAAAACAGGGAGTAAGTAGGATGAATCTCGGATTCAGAAACTCAGGAGTAGAATACCTACTACTAAATGGCATCACGGGATGCTTTCGAAAGTGATGGCCAGAATCATCACACTGGGAATACAAAAGCATTGCTAAATTGCTAGGTGACTTCCTAAACACCTAAGGTCATAATAATAATTCCAACATATATGTCAAGGCAATAAATTACCTCAACGCATCGGTTAGTGTGCTTATTCTGATCAAAAAGGACATCGGGAACAGAAAGAAAGGATTTGCAAATGCATCAGACTATTTAGAGACCTGGGATGACTCGGACAGCATAACGGCTGTAAATGCTCAAAATGATTTGAGACATCCTGCAAAAATGGTGGCATAACCACTCGACAACATCATAACAAGATTCTGAGATCAACAGTTATCATTCAGAAATAGTAGGAACTGAACTGGGGATTAAAACCAACAATCCTAAAGGTCTATGGATCAGTAACACGTCATCCTGATAGATAGATGAGAAGCCTAGTTCTTAAACCCGTAGAAGAGAAGAGGATGACTCAGATCGAAGGCCATGAGGTATAAGGAGTAAAAGAGCCTTACGTTCCTTCCACAATCAATTCCCTTACATGACTAAAGCATTTCTAGACACAACCGACCAGTTTGGCTTGGTAATCCTCTGACGATCGGGCTCGATACCAACGCTGTCGGGACCCGATCCTAAGTCACACCGATCTAGCATGTAACACATCATATCACTTTGCGGCCTCACGCACGGTATTCCACAGGTGTCGCCTTACCATGGCCGGGACCATTTGCGTCTTTTGGCTCACGTATAAGATAGTGTCGCTAGCATCCATATGACAAAGAACCCGGGCCGACATGGCTAGTTGTGAACCCAAAGCGGCGCTAACCTATGGGGACAGGCATACATGAATCACATCGAGCATGTCGGTCATCAACGTATATATTCGGGCTGTAGCTTTGGGCTAACAGGACTCGGTATCCCGGCTGTAGCAGCTAGGCAGGACTCGAATAACACCGCGTGACATTTCCCGAGGGGACGGACATAGGAGCGAAGTGAAACACATGCCGCCAGTCAAGTGTCCAAGCAGTAGTGCTAGGCTAGCAGGACTCCGTGAACCGGGCTGTAGCGGACTACTATCGCTCGGAGGCACGAGACTACATTTCCCCATATGAGAGGCTGCCAAGGATAAACAACTAGTTTGTCGGATCCCACACATACCAAGCATTTCAAACATACACACAATATGCTCAATATGTGTAAATCTGACGTGGCATCACAACATAACTCTCGACTCAGATATTATTCATTAGGCTCCGAGGGCGAGATATTACAAACATGGGTCTTATGACCCAACACTCGAGCATACAAGTCAAAGCACAAGCGGAAGCTAAGCGTGTGCAGGTGCGAGACAACTATAAATGGGAAAGGCTGAGAAGCGACTATCTACCAGATCTGTCGAGGCACAAGATCGTAGCTGAGGTAACAAGCTAAGCGTCAAGTCCAAGCGGAACTACTAGCGAGGCGACGCGTCTCTCGCAAAACATAAAATAAGCAAGCGTGAGTACAATTGTACTCAGCAAGACTTACATCAGATCTAACTACATATGCATCATTATCAAAGGAGGGTGGTGGAGTTTGACCGCAGCAAGCCAACTTTGACTCGGTGGCTATCCTGAACTACGATTGCAAGTAACTCTTTTGAGGTGGCACACGAGTCCACATATTCACCATATCAATACACCACTATGGACCCGCTCCCGTCTCCCTACGAGAACGCCCTCCATAGCACTCACGCTTATCTTGCGCATTTTAGAGTATCCACTTTCACTTGTCTATGAACTGATATAGGCAACCCAGCAGTCCTTTTCCGCGGACACGGCTATTGAATAGATCATATTAAACCCTGCAGGGTGTACTTCTTCACACGCTCTCACCACTTACCGCCGTTTACCGACATGTACTCGGCAACCTTCAAGCGGAAGCCCAACGTGGGTGTCGGCCACGGCCTACCTAAACACTCAAGTCCCTAGTCCGGGTTTATCGCCTATTCGGGTTCCATCCGCAGGAGTCGGCCGAGGTTTCCCATACAGCCCGAACGATGTGTGCAGGGTTCCCGAGATACCAAGCGGGCACTTTCGGTACACGGGCCACGGTGCCTACCGCAACACAACCCACCCCTAAGGTCAGCGTTGCGTGCGCCCCTGACATGCTACAAACACGAAACTACTTGCAACTCCGGACTAAGAACAAGGGTGGTTAAGAAGCCGAGAGGGTCCATTGGTTTCGGGCCCAATGCGTGGTAGTAACTGTTTCATGGATCACAAACACAGAACTCAGTTCACGAGGGCGGCTGCAATGAGACAACCCACCATGTACTCCTACATGGCCTCTCACCGCTACCTTTACCAAATCGTGTTCACACACTTAGCTCACCTTGATAGGACATGTTCATAACAATTCCAATTCATTCCCGATGAATCAGACCCGACTCAACTCTAAGCAGTAGCAGGCATGACAAACAAGCATAAATGAGTAGGCAAAACATGGCTCAAACAATTCCTACTCATGCTAGTGGGTTTCATCTAATTACTGTGGAATGACAGGTCATGCAAAGGATCAAGGGGTTCAGCTACCGCAGCAAGTAACACATGAGTCGTTGTTGTCCTAATGCAGTAAAATAGAGCAGGAGCGAGAGAGTGGGATTATATCGGAATGAACAAGGGGGTTTTGCTTGCCTGACACTTCTGAAGATAATATAGTTCTTCATCCGTGTCATCGAACAATCATCGAACATCGTCACCGAGAGGGACAAACACCGCAAGCGAGAAGGAACACAATCAATGCAATGCACAGTCACATGAATGACATGTCATGTTAAGGTACTGAATTCACCTAATGCAACAGTAATCCAAGTTAATTGAAGTGGAATTCAAACAAGGTTGAATTCCAACTCCAAATGCTAGTTCATAAATTACCCTAATCATGATTCATCCTATTCAGTGAGGTTAACTTGTTCAAACATGCATGAAAATGCTATAAACAGATTCTTCATATTTTTCTGATCATTTTTCATATATAAATTATTTCCATTGGAGTTATAGATTATTTTCTATGATTTTTAGAAGTTTAGGACATTTTCTCGAATTTCCTGAATTATTATAAATCGAGAAAATGATTTATAGTGTCGACTCTCACGCCCTTGTGGCGTCAGCAGGTCAGCTGGGCGCCCAGGTCAAACCTGACCTGTGGGTCCCAGCGTGTCGATGGCACAACTATTTAACCCAGTTATTTAGCCTTAAGTTAATTCTAACTACTATTTGTTTGTGGGGCGGGGCCCACTAGTGACGACTAACTAACTAACTAACCTAGGTTAATTAGTGTTAAGCTAATACTAACTAAAATGTCGGGGTGGCCCACACATCGCTGGCCTTGCAGGGAGGTCAAACCATGGTCAAACCAGGCCAACTTCGCCGGAGTTGACCATGCGGCTCGTCGCCGCGTGAGCGAGAGGCGGCGGAGGGTCTTGGTTTCCTCCTCCGTGACCAAATGACCGGCGAGGGCGTCTATGTGGCGCTGGCGCTCGTCCGCGTCGAGTAGTGGCAGCGGCTGGGCCTAAGATGGCGGAGTCGTCACCGGCGTCGACCGTGGTGGTCGCCGGAGCTCGGGCGAGCTCGAGTCGGCCTTCTGGTGGCCGGGAGGCTCGTGCGAGGCACCTCGTGATCTATGCAGCGAGGGAGAAGGTGAGCACGACAGCCGGGCCACTAGGTGGCGGAGGCACGTCGGCGGGCAGTCCTGCAGCGTGGCGGGTTTGATCATCGGCAAGCAGCGACTAGAGCTAGCGAGCGTCGCGGAGACAAGGGAGAGCAGTGTAAAAGCTCACGGGGATCGTGTAGGGCTGGTCGGCGAGCTCGGGGAAGCACGAACGGCGGAAAATCGACGGCGGCGATCCTCGGTGGCCGAGGAGGGGAACGGCGGAGCTAGCGACAACCAGGCGTCGGACGCCTTTTGGCTGGGTGAGGAAGAAGAGGGGGCGAGGCGGAGCTCTTGGGCTGGTCGGGAGGTAAGGGGAGGCGGTGGCGCGCGAACGGCGACGGTGGCGACGGGGCCGCTCGGTCGCACTCGGGGAAGAAGCTAGAGAGCGAGGAGAGAACAGCAGTGAGGGAGAGGCGGAGGGCTGCAGGCGTCTCAGAGGCGTGGGAGGCGCCTCGGTGGCAAGCAGGAGGCAGGAGGAGGCGTGGAGGCTCGGCGGTCGTCGCCGTGTCCTCCTCCTCCGCCCTCTTGGCAGAGGTAGGCGACGAGCGGCTGGGCGGTTGGTGGGCTGGGCCAATTGGGCCAGCGAGGAGGAGGGGGAAGCTGGGCCAGGTGGGCTGCGCAGGTAAGCCAGGTAAAGTATTCTCTCTCTCTCTTTTATTTCCATTTTCTATTTTCTGTAATTATGTTTGGCTTTAATAAAAATGCCAGGGCATTTCCAAAAATCATGAAACTGGTCAATGTCACTGTTTGGAATATTTCCAACAACAAACATTTCAGTTTATGATTATTTGAACATTTAAAATATTTTATAGTATTTAAATGCCCAAATGCAAATACCATATGAATTAATTCAAAAGTCCAAATGTCATGGAAAAATGTGCAACATCCCTGGTTATGTTTTAAAGCATTTTTCGAGATCGATGAACATTTTGAAGTCCATTTGGTTCATTGAAAAATATTTCTTAGTTGAACCTATTTGAATTGTTTTTGGTGCTAGGGCTTGGTCATCCCCATTTCAAATTTTCATGAAATTAAACATGATGCATGGATGCAATGCCACTGGTTACAAGCAAGCTCTAGGGCTGATCTGGGGCTGTGACAAGTTAGTAGCTAGATGGCTTCCTCTCTCTCATTTGATTCTCAATACAATGGTCTCTTGTAGATCCATATGATGTAACTATTTTTGTGATGTGTTTGTTGGGATCTGAAGAACTTTGAGTTTATGATCAGATCTATCTTTTCATATCCATGAAAGTTATTTGAGTTTCTTTGATCTCTTATATGCATGATTGCTTATAGCCTCGTATTTCTTCTCCTATATTTGGGTTTTGTTTGGCCAACTTGATCTACTTATCTTGTAATGGGAAGAGGTGCTTTTTAGTGGGTTCGATCTTACGGTGCTTGATCCCAGTGACAGAAGGGGAACCGACACGTATGTATCATTGCTACTAAGGATAAAATGACGGGGGTCTATCTCTACATAGATAGATCTTGTCTACATCATGTCATCATTCTTATTGCATTACCCCGTTTCCCCATGAACTTAATACACTAGATGCATGCTAGATAGCGGTCGATGTGTGGAGTAATAGTAGTAGATGCAGGCAGGAGTCGGTCTACTAATCTTGGATGTGATGCCTATATAATGATCATTGCCTGGATATCATCATGATTATTTGAAGTTCTATCAATTGTCCAATAGTAATTTGTTTACCCACCGTTTGCTATTTTTCTCGAGAGAAGCCACTAGTGAAACCTACGGCTCCCGGGTCTCTTTCTCATATTATTTGACTTTGCAATCTACTTTTCCTTTGCTTTTTATTTTCAGATCTATTAAACCAAAAATACAAAAATACCTTGCCGCGTTTTATTCTTATTTATTTTATTAGGGGTTCGATCTATCAATCTACTACAATTTTATTCACGTCTGATTGCCTATCTTGGGGCGCCGCTACCCGAAAGGGATTGACAACCCCTTTAACACGTCGGGTTGCGATTATTTGTTATTTCTGTGCAGGGGATGTTTACGTTGTGTTGCTTGGTTCTCCTACTGGTTAGATAACCTTGGTTTAATCACGGAGGGAAATACCTACCACTGCTGTGCTGCGTCATCTCTTCCTCTTTGGGGAAATACCGACGTAGCTTCAAGCCGCAATCACCTGGCGTACTGCAGAACGGAGGAAACGGCCTTGTGTTTGACCGGCCACAGTCAAAACGGGATCCTATTCATCGGGAGGGGTCTGGCATACCGCATAATGGAGGAACCGGACTTGTGTTCGACCGCGTATAGTCAAAACGGGGTCCTGTTGATCGGGAGGGGTGTGGTGTACAACAAAACGGAGGAAACAGGCATATGTTGGAGTGTTACGGTCGAAACGGGGGTCCTATGCATCGGGAGGGGTGTGTGTGCCGCAAAACGGACCTCCACAGGCTACTGTTCATCTCCACCGCCGACCTCCTGCAGCCTCCACGGGCTACTGTTCATCCACCGTCGACCTCCTCCAGTCTCCACAAGCTCATGTTCATCCATGGGCTCCTGATCATCCAGCCTCCACCGCTCCTCCACCGGCTACTGTTCAGCCAGCCCTCTCCACGGGGTCCTGTTCAACCACCCCTCCACAGGCTATTGTTCATCGAGCCCTCCACCGGCTACTGGTCAACCAGACCTCCACGGGGTCATCCTGTTCATCCATCCCTCCACGGGGTCCAGTTCATCCAGCCCTCCACGGGGTCCTGTTCATCCAGCCCTCCACGGGGTCCTATTATCCAGCCCTCCACGGGGTCCTGTTCATCTAGCGGCAACGACCTCTACTACCATGGGGTCCTGTTCATCCAACCCCCCACCGGGAACTATTCATCCAACCCCCCCCCCTCCCCAACAACACTCACTGTTCATCATGGGAAGGAGGCAGCAGGCTCGATCGGCTTCAGTTACCAGCAGTAGCGAAGGAATCACTCGATTGGGTTCAGTTAACAGCCAAGGATCGATCGATTTCTCGGGTTCAGTAACGCGTAGCCTGCAGTGCAATCGCTCGGTTTCAGTAGGCGAATGCCTCGCTCGGGTTAAGTTAGAGCCCAACGCCTCGCACCCACGCGCGTACGTGTACGAGAGGAACGAGCATCGCTCGGCCCCCGACCACCCACCATAACCAGGGACTCTCCGATATTTTCCTCGCCCTCGCTTCTACCGTGGTTTTTTCCGTCATGGACGGCCCGAAGAATGTCATGCAGCTACGTCACCGGCCTGCCCAGGACGAAAAGCCCATTTTCTATCATGATTTTTTGTCATAGAAGTTGGAGCCCACCACATCTATGATGATACCGGGTTTTGTCACAATTATCGACATAGAAGTGTCATAAGCATGACAGAAATTTTTTTGTTCGGCCCAAAATGTCACGGATGTGTCTTTTTTGTAGTGTGATGTCGCCCTAGTTGCCGGCACGGACCAGTTTCGTCAGTCGGGGCATGCAGAACGGCTATGGGTCCTTCTCCATGAAACAGCACCACCTGCCCTGCCATTCTTCCCCCTTCTCCTTGTGGGTGCCATCTGGGTACATCTTCTTGCTCAAGGCCCTCAGGATCTAGGTGACGCAGCCAAAAAGGGCCCCTCCTGGCTGGATGTGGGGGACGAAGTAGGCCGGAAGAGCACCGTATTAGGGACCACCCCGGCGAAGTTCTCGCAAAGGTGGGCAAAGATGGCCATACACGCTACAGCATTCAGCGTGAAGTCCAGGAGATGGAAGCAAAAGGTGTACATGATGTTGTTGAAGAAATCCGAAAATGGGGTGCAGAGACCGCAGTAGAAATAATCAACAAAGAAAGTCAATTTATCTGGAGCGGGCACGGCGCAAGAAGCAGGGCTGACGCGGGTGGCGGGATGCCCTGTCGTCTCTCTCCCCCACATGCACTGATACCAGTCCCTGAGCGCGCGCGCATCAAGCATCGGAGCAAACACGACGTGCTCCCTCCGCATCTTCACCAGCTCGCTCTCTGACACCTCTTCCCCCTCGCTTGCCTTGGACGCTCCCTTGCCCTTGCTCGTTTTGGTCGCCATAGGAGCCGAGGAAGGGCGGGGGACCGAGAGCGGTGAGGGCACGGCGGCGGTGGACGGAGGAGGAAGCTCTGGTTTGTGCTCGAGGAAGAAGAAGAGGACGGCAGTTCCTAGAATTGAGTGGGAAAAGGAGGTAAATGAGCAGCGCCCCTACGAATTCCTCTCTTTATGGGGAAGGCGCGGGGGCTTCCTCTTTAATGTTTGATGTGAAGGCATTTTCGCAGGCGTGCTGTGACTGTTTCACGCACGACCCCCACGTCGTGCACTCAATACGGATCATGGGGAAGCGTAGCAGACGAGATGATTACAGCAGTTAACCCATGCCACACGTACCCACGCACTGTTTGGGCCTGGCCCAACGACACGTCGCACTCGTGTATGGCCCAGGCCCGGGGGCTCCTGTCGGTGTACTAAAGTTTGGGCCCCTTGGTACCCCTTACTTGTGCATGGGCAGCTGCAGCCGCACATGCAGCGAGGCTCGACGGGGGCAGCTGGGGGCAAAATACAAGATGATGTCCAAGCCAGTAACCAGAAAGCAGAAGACAAGCTGGACCCCCGGCAGGATCCGTGCCGGGATGGCTCGTGAAGCCCCGGCAAGATCCTTGCCGGGACGGCTTGTGAAACACTGACAAGACCACCACCCTTGAGGTTGAGAGGTCTGACACCATCGACAATGTCAAGACTAAGACCTAGGGGCACATGCATAGTAGCATGCAGATCTTTGTGAAGACTGTTGGCATGCAGATCTTGGTCAAGACTAGTGGCATGCAGATCTTTGTGAAGACCAGATGGCAAAGTTCCCAGCAAAGTTCTTGCCGGGGACGTTTGCGAGGCCCCTGCAAGACTCTTGCCGGGGATGATTGTGAGGCCACAGTAAGGCTCGCGCATGGCGAGGCTCTGCTGCGCCGCCACCGTTCCAGCACAGCAACTAGCCAGCCAACCAGGCAAGCACCTGCATGGTGGCATGCAGATCTTTGTGAAGACCCTGCCACCGCTCCAGCGCAGCGACTAGCGAGTCAGCTTGGCGTAGAATGCCGTGTCATCTTGGATGCATGTCAATATGGGGTGAGGCGGCGACGGACGGGATGGGCTCTATTTTTGTCCTTGATGAAGTTAGAGGACACGTAAGCAGCACATTTAATGCGTTTGTCCTAAGACGCTAGAGATAAGCACGTGCACTGTAGCACTTTACACCTCATGTGTGCCTGCATGCCACTGTGGTAGCCCGTTGGTATAAAAGGAGGCCCAGGGCGATGCAAGAAGGTACTTTTGGACTTTCCGGCCTAGTTTGCATTTGTAGCAGCTATCCGAAGCTCAAGAACACTCGATATACACTCAAAGCAGGACTAGGGTGTGACACTCCAAAAAATTTTCTTTGGTTTTCTTCTAAATTTTGTTGGATTTGAAGGAGGTCACCAAAACCCTTCTAAAAATCTCTATCAAAAGCTTTTTCCCTCTGGCAAATATTTTAGTTTTGCATCTCCTTCAACTCTGGTGTTTGGTTTTTTTTTTAAAAATTTCCTCTGATTTCTCTCTCCTCAGGGATTCAAGAAAAAAATTTGAAGTTTATTTTTCTTTCAAAAAGAAACTCTAGGAGTTTTTCATCCTCTCCCATATTTGAGATCATTTATGGTTTGGCCATACACCACATGGTAAAATCTTCCCAAATATATATCCTTCCACTTTGGGAAATCCAAACACTCTATCTCTACTAGTTCAACTATTTTCTGAATCTTATTTCAATTATTTCCTCTCCCAAATCTTTTCTGCCTATTATATTGAGCCTAGATGATTTGCAAAGCAAGTACCTAAATGCATTTGAGTTTTGACCTCAAACCAACTCCCTTGAATGGTCCTTGGTACCCACAACCTAGATCAATCAAGATCCACTCCTCTTCTGTTCAAAAATTTCAAATTATAGTCCCTGCAAGTTTGGACCAGATTTGCCAAATTTGGTGAAATTCATATCTACACTACTCCCAAAATTCCACAAATATTCAGGCAGCCTCTAGATGCAATGAGAGGCCCCTCCACCAAAAACCAGCTCAAGGAAAAATCCCAACATGCTTAAATCATTCTGCCGAACACCTTGCGTGCACTGTTTCTGCTCATCTTCAGTTAAATTCAGAGTTTAGTGTCGATCTCCGTCAGTAACTTCTGTCACGAGTCCACAGTGCCCTTGGCACGTTGCTCGCAGCCTATCCCTCTTGTCCGGAGCTTCACACGAGCGCTTGGCGCGTTCCTGGCGTCGGTGGCGCCGCCCGCCCTTTGTCTGCGGCGTGCTGCGGCGGATGCACCACCGTAACGGCGACAGGGGGCAAAACTGCGGTGCAACGCCGTTCGGCGCCGCCCAAGCGTCCAGGTGGCTCCGCGTGGCCACCTCCTTGCCAGCGCACGTATGCGGCACCGTCGCCGTGGCGTGGCACACGCAGAGCGTGCTCTCTGCCGCCGACGGGCCGTGCGGCCATTCCGTCGAAGGCAGACCGTAACCAGCCCTCCCGTGCTGAGTTGGACACGGGAACGGCTCCAGTACTCCTCCTAGACGATGCTCAAGCTCCTAAGCCGACCGTCCAGCCACAGCACCGCCGTAATCAACTCGCTGCACTTATCCGTTCACGGCAACTGCCTCGGGCTGGCTATATATAGCACCCCGAGCTTGCTCTCGCCCCCGCACACCTCCACTACCTCCCCAAACCTCGCCAAGCCCCTGGAAGGGCCACGAGGAGCTCTTTCTTCCTCGACTCCGGCCACCTCCGTCCGCCTCGGGCTCCAGCATCGTTCTCTCTGGTGAGGGCTCCTCCGCCGCCCTACTTTCGCCCGTAGCCTCGTACCACCTCTAGTAGGATAACCCCCACCTCAATTTTGGCCCCGCAGCTCTCTCCGGCGAGATCCACGACCGTCCGAACCGCCGTCCGCCGGAGCAAGGGCCGCCGTCGACGTGGTGCTCGCCGACGACCTCTGCCACCACCCACAGGCGCGGAATGGCACCCTGAACACAGAGGTACTCTCCGATCTCCCTGCCTCGCCGTGGCTCGCGCCATGGCGACCATCTGACTCCGGCGCCGACGAGCCCCGACTCCCTCGTTTGAAATTTCAAACCTGAAGGGTGGGACTCGCCCGTCAGCCTCTCTTTTGTTTTTTTTTGAATCGTTTTCTGAAAGCGTACTTTGGCAAATACGCTTCCACTCTAAACCGTTTTTCTGGATTTTTCTGCAAAGCCCCCTGGAAGTTTTCTGTTTCATTACAGATGGGTCCTTGGGATAAAACCCTTATAACTTTTTAACAGAAAGGAATTTTTGAGTGATTCTTTTTGTGTCCTCTTCAATTTTTTTTCTAGTTTTTTATCATATTTATTTGAAAAAAAATTGGATCAAATTTATGTACCCCACGGTATTTACGTTAGCGCGTGTATTTTTGTTTACCGTAGATACCGAAGGAGGTGACGGAACCTCGAACTTCCCCGAGCTAGACCCCGACTACTCCGAACCAGACAAGCAAAGTTTGAACTTTTGATATGATAAGTGTCTGGGCATGTTTGCAATATTTTTGTATCATGGCACGTTCATGAGCATTTTCGATGATAGTTTATCTCGTGAGCATTGAGGCAAATGAGCTCGGTAAATCCGTGAGTTGCTGGAAACTTGTTGCATGGCCATGAGTTGGCATGAGTATGGGTAAGATGGCAGTGTTGTGGCATGCCAGGCTTATGCCATATGGTTGACCAGTGTCAACATAAATCGGTCGATTTCCGTCCGTCTTCCTTTCCGTACTACCACTGTTTCCCGCAAGGGATACGGCCTAATAGGTTGCAAACCACTTCTGGAACACACCAAATCGAGAGGCGGGATGAAGGTTCCATGGCCTGGATTAAATCCTTTCATCCGTCAGGGTGCATGGGTGTTTCGGTTGGGACGAGAGGGGCACCCTTAGAGCGCGTATATAAATTTGATCCCATGCTATTCGAGATTGTGATCTCCCCGTCTCAAAGTTTTTCTTAAACGCTGTCTAGGGTGATTCCTGGCAACATGAGGTATGATGGGTGTGTACTAGCTAGTTGTGTTTCCTCTGAAATACCGTAAACGGAACTAGTCCTTCGTGACTATGGAAATCCGTAGGCTGTGAACAATTTTGGTACAAACTCTGCAGAGTCAAAATTCTTGAATTCATTTTATTCATGTCCAAGTACCGTGATCATCTCATCTTGTCAAGTGCCAGTCTCAGTGACAGAAACTCCTGAGAACCATTAGAGTATTAAATGTTTACTTTCCTGTGAACGGACTAACCCGCTTATTGTTTTGTGATAAATATTTTCCGTGAGCACTATATCTTGTCAGTTATGAATAATGAATTATAAGCCCTTTCTGCGATGTCGCTCAGACGTCCGACTACGGCAAATGTTGTTATTTAATTTTATTATAAGCCCTTTCTGTGATGTCGCTCAGACGTCCGACTGCGGCAAATGTTGTTATTTAATTTTATTATAAGCCCTTTCTGCGATGACGCTCAGACGTCCGACTGCGGCAATGTTGTTATTTATTTTTATTATAAGCCCTTTCTGCGATGTCGCTCAGACGTCCGACTGCGGCGTTGTTGTTATTTATTTTCATTATAAGCCCTTTCTGCAATGTCACTCAGACATCCGACTGCGGCATTGTTGTTATATATTTTCATTATAAGCCCTTTCTGTGATGTCGCTCAGACGTCTGACTGCGTCATCATTATTATTTACTTTTATTATAAGCCCTTTCTGTGATGTCGCTCAGACGTCCGACTGCGGCATCGTTATTATTTACTTTTATTATAAGCCCTTTCTGTGATGTCGCTCCGACGTCCGACTGCGACACGCATGTATTTTTATTTCAATATAAGCCCTTTATGAGGTGTCGCCCGACGCTCGATATGCATGTTTTACTTATTTTCACCCTTCGAGGCGTCACTTCAGACACTTGATCGGTTTTGAGTTTATCCTTCTTTGGGTTTTCGAGCGGACTACCGCCGATTCCCTTCTTATCTATTTTTGCTATACTGTTTTATTTGAGCATTGTTAAAATTAATCATGACTCATTCATGCATTCATTTGTTATATCTTTTGTCCGAACTGTCTTGTGAGTACTTTCAAAGTACTCACCTGGCTTGTTGATTTGGCCAGATGCTAACAAAGGCGATCTCATGGATGAAGAATTCGATAGCGAGTCGGACGCCTAGAGGAATCCCAGTCAGTCTCGTGCGACCCCTGGATTAGTCATTGTGATATATCCGCTTCCGCTACCCAAATAAATTCATCGAGCCTCACCTCGACGTTCGATGAGCCGCCGATCTGAGAGACTTATTAACCACCCGCTGTGTTATTCCACCAACCACTCATATCTCGAGTCAAGAGTATTTCCACCCCACACCTTTGAGTCATATCCGCCACTATGTATAATTATCGGCGTGTTTGTAATAATTGGTTGGGCATCTTCAGTCCGACCCCTGTAATATTGTAATGCTGCTGGCTTATTGTATCAAAGTTTTGTCTACCGGTATGAAGGATTTTCCTCATATTGGACTTCATAGGTCGGTTGTTCAATAAATATTTTTATTGAAAAACCGGTCGTGACAAGCTTGGTACCAGAGCCAGGCTGCTGTAGGAAGCCACTAGGTGCGATCGCTAATCGGTTATTAGCATATAGAGCTATTTTATTTTTTTCACAAATGTAGTCAATTTCTGACAGTCAGCATAAATTTATGATTTGACTACTCAGGACTTTTGCCTACTTTTGTAGATGGCTGGCAACGACTGCGAGTCGCAGATGTTCGCCAACATGCCCGATGGGCTCGTCAAGCTTCTCTCCTTCATCTTCCAAGTCGCGATGGGGCCAGATGTACGCCCAGTCTTCTCTCTCTCTCTCTCAGCACAAGGTCAACGACTGTCTGACCATGCACCAAGCCGTGGTGGAATTCAAGAGAGGACGAGTTGAGCGCTACCGGTTCGTGGGGAGAGCCATGCCCACAGAGAAGCATGCACTGCAGATGTCAGCCCGTGAGGCGATAGCTCGTCTCAGGGATATCCTTCCTTCGATGAAGACTCGTCGCTACCGCTACCTGCCATGTCACGTGGCATACACCTGCCACTACGCGTTCTCTTGCCCTAGAGGAGAACGGGACAAAGCTTTTGAGATGCTCATCGAGTATCTCCGGGCTTTGGAGGCAGCCTTCGACAACCTGGTGGACGACTTTGTAGCCGCCCGCATGGACTCAGTCCATGGCTGTGCCGCCAACAGAAGGGAGCTCCTGCGCGCTGCACCGCCACTGACTTCCGTCTCGTCATCAACATCGTTTGCTCCTGCTGCTCGCACCGCTACTCGTCGCCTGCCTACCACGGAGGAGTTCAACCACGTCATTGTGCCTACTCCGGTTCGTTCTGCACCACCCCTTGTGCCCGCTCAGATTCGAGTTGTCCCGCACAGGGCACCTGCTCCACCAACTCCGCGCAGCGCCTCGCGTCTGGAGCCTATCTCCGAAGAGGAGGTTGAGTCCCCAGCCTCTCTACGCCTCACCCATGGCAGGCCAAGGGAAATCCTTACCATCTCCGACTAAGTACGCTTAGCCGCCTTGCGATGTACCGACTTGTTTGATATGTTTATATGTAAATAGGCTGTGAGAAGTAGGTTGTTTGCGCATCATGTAGGATCTGGAGAAGTGCACTAGACTAAATAACATGTCAGGATTTATGTACGCATATCCTGAGTGACGTATTGTATAATTACTGATTGCGTGTAAGATATGTAATGAACAGTCCTTCTCCGTGCGCAAACGTATTTTCTCTTGAAATATCTTGGAGCATTTGCAACTTTTTGCATCTTCTTGAATTTATTGATTTTTGCGGCTCAATTTCTTTTCTTATGAGTGTTTCAAATATATCCCAGAGTGAACTATGTCTCGTCCTTGGACGCGCTCCATGCCAACTCCGACAGAGGAAAATTATGGCACACCCCCAGGCAACAATTTCACACAGGGACAGACAAGTCAGCAGGACAGTGAAACGGCACTTTCCCAAATGTGTCGTCTTTATGAACAAAGTCAGCAGCAACATCAGGAAATACTGAACCAAGTCATCAATATGGGAAATCACCGTGGACAGTATCAGCAACAATCAAAATTATCTGAGCTACAGAAGACACGTCCCCAAACATTTTCTCACACTGAGAAACCTCTTGAAGCCGAGGACTGCCTTCGAGACATGGAGAGAAAATTAATCATTGCCCAGTGTTCAGATCTTGAGAAAGTGCTTTATGCTCCGCACTATCTCACTGGAGCAGCCGCATCGTGGTGGGAAAATTTCCTACACATGCACCCCAACGAAAATAATATATCATGGGAGGAATTTAAAGAAGGTTTTAAGTGGGGCACATATTCCTAAGAGTCGATGAAGATCAAAAGAGAGAATTTGATGACCTCAAGCAAAGAACAATGGCGGTGTCCGAATATAACAGTCAGTTTACCCTGCTGTCTCGCTTCGCCAACAAGGAAGCGAATGTCGAAAACAAAAGATGGAGAAGTTCCTAGGCGGATGACACCCGCGCTTAAATGTCAATTGGTCGTACACACATTTCTAGATTTTAAGACGCTAGTAGATAAGGCCATTACCTTGGAAAATGAGAGATGCAACTTAGAATATTTCCACAAACGAAAGAGGGACCAGTCGAAACACACCCGCAACCACCACAGCAAGACGGATGTTCAGAAAAACTGGACACCCAAACCCACGACAAACGTCTCACGCCCAAGCAAGAATTTCCATGCAAGGGACAAGGAGTTCACATACCGCCAAAGCGTTACCTGTTACTTGTGGAGAAGAAGGGCACTATGCCAAGCGGTGCCCCAAGCCAAGAACTTCGCCCCAAAGCCGAACAACGGAGGCAATAATTCGGCACCAAAGCGCAATAATTTCAACCCAAATAACAACCACAGGAAGGGTCATCTGAACCACGTGACCAAAGAGGAAGCACAAAATGCCCAAGATATCGTACTCGGTACGTTTCCTGTCAACACAATACCTGCCATGGTTTTGTTTGATTCTGGAGCTTCTCACTCATTCGTTTGAAAAGTTTTGCTTTGCAAAATAATTTTCGATGCTTCCCTTAGGAAAATCTATGATCGCCAAGTCCCGTGAATCAAGCAAGTTACCCGAATTATTGCGGGATGTGGCTATCGAGTTTGAAGGGTTGAAGTTCCACGCAAATCTTATCGTATTGGAGAATAAAGGACTGGATGTCATCTTAGGGATGGATTGGTTAACCACCAACAAAGGTTTTATTGACTGCTTCAACAAGACCGTAATTCTCACCCATCACCAAGGGAAGACCATTAAGGTTTCAGCCAAGGAAAGAAAAATATCCCGGCAACCGAGATTGAATAAGGTGGATATTTCTGAATTGAGCAAGGTTCGATGAGTGTGTGAATTTCAGATGTGTTTTCGAAGAACTACGGGCATGCCACGGATCGAGAGATAGAATTCAGCATTGAGCTAGCACCGGAACCGCCCCATATACAAGAAACCATACAGAATGGCACCATCCGAATTGGTGGAACTAAAGAAGCAAATAAAGGAACTGTTGGAAAAAGGGTACATCTGAGCAGTTCCTCACCTTGGGGTTCACCAATTTTGTTTGCCAAAAGAAGGATGGAACACCGAGATTGTGCATAGACTATCGGCGCTAAACATGGTCACAATCAAGAACAAATATCCGATGCCACAAATAAATGATTTATTCGATCTACTCGCTAAGGCCAAGGTGTTCTCAAAGATTGACTTGAGATCGGGATACCATCAACTGAAAGTGCGAACCGAAGATATTCCCAAGACCACTTTCACCTCCAGATACGGATTGTATGAGTTCACCGTAATGCCATTTGGACTAACAAACGCCCCCGCATATTTTGTTCACCTCATGAACAAAGTATTCATGAAGTTTATGGATAAGTTTGTTGTGGTATTTATCGATGATATTCTGGTATACTCCAAAACACCAGAAGAGCACGCTGAACATCTCCGGATTGTACTAGGAGAACTCAGGAAACATCAGTTGTACGCTAAATTCAGCAAGTGTGAATTTTGGCTAAAGCAAGTAGGTTTTCTAGGCCACGTACTGACTCAAGAAAGTATCGCCGTAGACCCGGAAAAGGTCAAGGCCGTACTTGGCTGGAAGCCACCAGCCAGCGTGACGGATGTACGAAGTTTCTTGGGAATGGCAGGATACTACCGGAGATTTATTGAAGGATTCTCCACCATAGCAAAGCCAATGACGCAACTACTCAAGAAAGACAGGAAGTTTGAATGGACGGAAGCCTGCGAGAAAAGTTTCCAAGAACTAAAGAAGAGACTGACGACAGCACCAGTACTAATTGTGCCAGATATACACAAAAATTTTGAGGTATTTTGTGACGCATCTCGAAAGGGCCTCGGGTGCGTATTAATGCAAGAAGGTAAGGTTGTCGCATATGTTTCCAGGCAGCTTCGCAAGCATGAGGAAAATTAGCCTACCCATGACCTGGAATTAGCAGCAGTTATTCATGCACTCAAGGAATGGAGACACTTTTTAGTTGGTAATCGTTGTGAAATATACACGGACCACAAAAGCCTCAAGTATATTTTCACACAACCAGAACTAAATTTACGGCAGCGACGCTGGTTGTAATTAGTAAAGGATTATGATGTTGGGATCCACTACCACCCGGGCAAGGCAAATGTTGTAGCAGATGCTCTTAGTCGGAACCCCAGTCCGGACAACGACGGCATGCCAAACTTAAGACCTGAATTCCAGCAGGAATTCGCAAAGCTCAACCTGATGGTGGTCACCGAAGGCAGTGTGTCAAACTTAGAAGTACAGCCTACCCTGATAGAGAAGGTTAAAGAGGCTCAACGTGGACACCCCAACATTGAAGGCATAAAACGGAAGATGAAGTTGGGCAAGGCCTCGGAATTCATTATTGATGAGCAAGGAATATTGTGGTGCAGGGAATAGGCTGCGCACCAAATATCCATGACCTTAAACAACAAATCCTGGCTGAAGGCCACACGCTCCATATTCAATCCATCACGGAGGAACAAAAATGTACAAAGATCTTGAGAAACATTTTGGTGGCATGGTATAAAAGAGACATAGCCACGTTTATTGCATGTTGTGACTCTTGTCAACGCATCAAGGCCGAGCACCGAAACCGGCGGGCTATTGCAACCGAATAAGATACCCGAGTGGAAATGGGACGAAATTGGAATGGATTTTATTGTTGGACTACCTCGGTCGCGACACGGACATGATGCCATATGGGTAATCACAGATAGGCTGACTAAAGTAGCTCACTTCATCCCGTGAAGACAACACACACCACTCGAAGCTTGCTAGGCTCTACCTCTCCCGTATTGTTTGCCTACATGGAGTCCCAAAGAAAATAATCTCGGACAGAGGCACTCAATTGTCTCCGGTTTTGGGATCACTTACAACAAGCTCTGGGAACTCAGCTGGCATTCGAAGACCGCATACCATCCCAGACGGATGGGCATCTTGGCGAGTAAACCAGATTCTAGAAGATATCTGAGAGCATGTGTCCTCACCTATGGGACCAGTTGGGAGGAGAGCTTACCATACGCAGAATTCGCATATAACAACAGCTATCTGTCCAGCCTGCAAATGGCACCATTTGAAGCTCTGTACGGACGACGATGTCGTACCCCGCTAAATTGGTCGGAAACCGGAGACAGTCATATCTTCGGCCTAGACCTGCTCAAAGAGGATGAGGATAAAGTCAAGGTAATTAAGGACCGACTCAAGACAGCCCAAAGTCGACAAAAGAGTTATTACGATCAGAAGCATCGTGGAGTCCATTTTGAACCCGGTGAATTTGTGTACCTACGAGTATCACCCATGAGAGGCCTGCACCGATTCAAGATTAAAGGGAAGCTAGCACCAAGATTCATCGGACCATTCGGCATAGTAGCACGAAGAGGCACGGTGGCCTACCAGCTAGACTTACCCGAAGAATTATCCGACATCCACGACGTATTTCACGTCTCCCAATTGAGGAAGTGCATAAGCAACCCAGAGAAACAAGTACCCCATAAGAACATTGACGTGCAACCAGACCTTCCATATCGGGAGCATCCGATAAAAATCTTGGAAGAGTCAGAAAGGAGAACCCGACAGAAAACCACCAAGTTCTTCAAAGTTTAGTGGAGCAACCACACCGAAAGTGAAGCCACTTGGGAAAGAGAGGATTTCCTTCGAACAGAGCACCCACAATTATTTGAGGATCAACTGGAATCTCGGGGACGAGATTTTTCCTAAGGGGGTAGGTGTTGTGACACTCCAAAATTTTTTCTTTGGTTTTCTTCAAAATTTTGTTGGATTTGAAGGAGGTCACCAAAACCCTTCCAAAAATCTCTATCAAAAGCTTTTTCCCTCTGGCAAATATTTTAGTTTTGCATCTCCTTCAACTCTGGTGTTTGGTTTTTTTTAAATTTTTTTCCTCTGATTTCTCTCTCCTCAAGGATTCAAGAAAAAAAATTGAAGTTTATTTTTCTTTCAAAAGGAAACTCTAGGAGTTTTTCATCCTCTCCCATATTTGAGATCATTTATGGTTTGGCCATACACCACATGGTAAAATCTTCCCAAATATATCTCCTTCCACTTTGGGAAATCCAAACACTCTATCTCTACTAGTTCAACTCTTTTCTGAATTTTATTTCAATTATTTCCTCTCCCAAATCTTTTCTGTCTATTATATTGAGCCTAGATGATTTGCAAAGCAAGTACCGAAATGCATTTGAGTTTTGACCTCAAACCAACTCCCTTAGATGGTCCTTGGTACCCACAACCTAGATCAATCAAGATCCACTCCTCTTCTGTTCAAAAATTTCAAATTATAGTCCCTGCAAGTTTGGACCAGATTTGCCAAATTTGGTGAAATTCATATCTACACTACTCCAAAAATTCCACAAATATTCAGGCAGCCTCTAGATGCAATGAGAGGCCCCTCCACCAAAAACCAGCTCAAGGAAAAATCCCTACATGCCTAAATCATTCTGCCGAACACCTTGCGTGCACTGTTTCTGCTCATCTTCTGTTAAATTCAGAGTTTAGTGTCGATCTCCGTCAGTAACTTCTGTCACGAGTCCACAGTGCCCTTGGCACGTTGCTCGCAGCCTATCCCTCTTGTCCGGAGCTTCACACGAGCGCTTGGCGTGTTCCTGGCGTCGGTGGTGCCACAGCCCGCTGCCGGCGTGTTTTGGCGGCGGCTGGACCACCGTGCTTGGCGACAGGGGCAAACTGCGCGCATAACGCCGTTCGGCGCCCGTAAGCGTCTGGTGGCTCCGCGTGGCCACCTCCTTGCCAGCAAGACGCATGCGGCACCGTCGCCGTGGCTTGGCATGTGAGAGCTCTCTGCCGCCGGCGGGCGTGCGGCCGTTCCGTCGAGGCGGGCCGTAACCAGCCCTCCCGTGCTGAATTGGACACGGGAACGGCTCCAATACTCCTCCTAGACGATGCTCAAGCTCCTAAGCCGACCGTCCAGCCACAGCGCCGCCGTAATCAACTCGCCGGACTTATCCGTTCACGGCAACCGCCTCGGGCTGGCTATATATAGCACCCCGAGCTTGCTCTCGCCCCCGCACACCTCCACTACCTGCCCAAACCTCGCCAAGCCCCTGGAAGGGCCACGAGGAGCTCTTTCTTCCTCGACTCCGGCCACCTCCGTCCGCCTCGGGCTCCGGCATCGTTCTCTTCGGTGAGGGCTCCTCCGCCGCCCTACTTTCGCCCGTAGCCTCGTACCACCTCTAGTAGGATAACCCCCACCTCAATTTTGGCCCCGCAGCTCTCTCCGGCGAGATCCACGACCGTCCGAACCGCCGTCCGCCGGAGCAAGGGCCGCCGTCGACGTGGTGCTCGCCGACGACCTCTACACCCATAGGCGCGGAATGGCGCCCTGAACACGGAGGTACTCTCCGATCTCCCTGCCTCGCCGTGGATCGCCGCCGGCGACCACCGCGGCTCCCTGGCGCCGACGAGCCCCGACTCCCACGTTTGAAATTTCATTCCTGACGGGTGGGACCCACCCGTCAGCCTCTCTTTTGTTTTTTTTAATCGTTTTATGAAAGCGTACTTTGGAAAATACGCTTCCACTCTGAACCGTTTTTCTGGATTTTTCTGCAAAGCCCCCTGGAAGTTTTCTGTTTCATTACAAATGGGTCCTTGGGCTAAAACCCTTATAACTTTTTAACATAAAGGAATTTTTGAGTGATTCTTTTTCTGTCCTCTTCAAAATTTTGTCTAGTTTCTTTATCATATTTATTTGAAAAAAAATTGGATCAACTTTCTGTACCCCACGGTATTAATGTTAGCGCGTGTATTTTTGTTTACCGTAGATACCGAAGGAGGTGACGGAACCTCGAACTTCCCCGAGCTAGACCCCGACTACTCCGAACCAGGCAAGCAAAGTTTGAACTTTTGATATGATGAGTGTCTGGGCATGTTTGCATTATTTTTGTATCATGGCACGTTCATGAGCATTTTCGATGATAGTTTATCTCGTGAGCATTGAGGCAAATGAGCTCGGTAAATCCGTGAGTTGCTCGAATCTTGTTGCATGGCCATGAGTTGGCATGACTATGGGTAAGATGGCAGTGTTGTAGCATGCCAGGCTTATGCCATATCATTGACCCAGTGTCAACATAAATCGGTCAGTTTCCCGTCCGTCTTCCTTTCCGTACTACCACCTGTTTCCCGCAAGGGAATCGGCCTAATAGGTTGCAAACCACTTCTGGTACACACCAAATCGAGAGGCGGGATGAAGGTTCCATGGCCCTGGATTAAAGCCTTTCATCCGGTCGGGGGCATGGGTGTTTCGGTTGGGACGAGAGGGGGCACCCTTAGAGCGGCGTATATAAATTTGATCCCATGCTATTCGAGATTGTGATCTCCCCGTCTCAAAGTTTTTCTTAAACGCTGTCTAGGGTGATTCCTGGCAACTTGAGGTATGATGGGCGTGTACTAGCTAGTTGTGTTTCCTCTGAAATACCGTAAACGGAACTAGTCCTTTGTGACTACGGAAATCCGTTGGTTGTTGACAATTTTTGTACAAACTCTGCAGAGTCAAAATTCTTGAATTCATCTTATTAATGTCCAAGTACCATGATCATCTCATCTTGTCAAGTGTCAGTCTCAGTGACAGAAACTCCTGAGAACCATTAGAGTATTAAATGTTTACTTTCCTGTGGACGGACTAACCCGCTTATTGTCTTGTGATAAATATTTTCCGTGAGCACTATATCTTGTCAGTTATGAATAATGAATTATAAGCCCTTTCTGCGATGTCGCTCAGACGTCCGACTGCGGCAAATGTTGTTATTTAATTTTATTATAAGCCCTTTCTGGGATGTCGCTCAGACGTCCGACTGCGGCAAATGTTGTTATTTAATTTTATTATAAGCCCTTTCTGCGATGTCTCTTAGACGTCCGACTGCGGCAATGTTGTTATTTATTTTTATTATAAGCCCTTTCTGTGATGTCGCTCAGACGTCCGACTGCGGCGTTGTTGTTATTTATTTTCATTATAAGCCCTTTCTGCGATGTCGCTCGGACGTCCGATCATGGCATTGTTGTTATATATTTTCATTATAAGCCCTTTCTGTGATGTCGCTCAGACGTCCGACTGCGGCATCGTTATTATTTACTTTTATTATAAGCCCTTTCTGTGATGTCGCTCAGATGTCCGACTGCGGCATCGTTATTATTTACTTTTATTATAAGCCCTTTACGTGATGTCGCTCCGACGTCCATTGCACACATGTATTGTTATTTCAATATAAGCCCTTTATGAGGTGTCGCCAGACGCCTCGATTATGACATGTTTTACTTATTTTCACCCTTGACGTCACTTCGGACACTTGATCGGTTTTGAGTTTATCCTTCTTTGGGTTTTCGGCGGACTACCGCCGATTCCCTTCTTATCTATTTTGCTATCTTGTTTTATTTGAGCATTGTTAAAATTAATCATGACTCATTCATGCATTCATTTGTTATATCTTTTGTCCGAACTGTCTTGCGAGTACTTTCAAAGTACTCACGGCTTATTGATTTGGCGGATCTTGTGAAGGCGATCTCATGGATGAAGAATTGATAGCGAGTCCGGCGCCTAGAGGAATCGGTCGGTCTCGTCGACCCTGGATTAGTCATTGTGATATATCCGCTTCCGCTACCCAAATAAATTCATCGAGCCTCACCTCGGCCTTCGATGAGCCGCCCGATCTGATGAGACTTATTAACCACCCGCTGTGTTATTCCACCAACCACTCATATCTCGAGTCAGTAGTATTTCCACCCCACACCTTTGAGTCATATCCGCCACTATGTATAATTATCGGCGTGTTTGTACTAATTGGTTGGGCATCTTCAGTCCGACCCCTGTAATATTGTAATGCTACTAGCTTATTGTATCAAAGTTTTGTCTACCGGTATGAAGGATTTTCCTCATATTGGACTTCATAGGTCGGTTGTTCAATAAATATTTTTATTGAAAAACCGGTCGTGACATAGGGTTGTCGGAGTAATGGGCCACGGGTAGGCTAACCAGAGTCCCAAGACCTTTCAAGACATCGGGGTTGACAACGCCCCTCAATACGATGAGCGAGGTGCTGCCTTCTGGAAGCCGACTGAAGGAGTGGCCGGCTTCCCATGAGCGGCCGAGTCCTGGACGCAAGACTGAGTCAAGCCGACTCCCGCCTGGCGGCTCCCAGAGAAGCTGGCTCCAGGGAGTCGGCCCGCGACACCTGCCGAGCCTGTGCCCTCGTCAGGAGGACGGGACCGGGAGTGGCTACAGTACAGCCCGTCCCCTCCTCCAAATCAGGCAAGCATGGCCATAGTGCCCCGTACCGGCGGAGATCTCCGCCCGGCGCGGCACTGTTGCCACCGCTTCCCTGACATCACCCTGTATGGGCGGAGTCATGTTCCCACGACGGCCTGTCTGTACGGCCCAAGGACGACGGGTCCCGCACGTCAGCGAGAGTCGAAGACGGCAAAGAGCCCTACCAGTCGGACCCGAGGGAGGTCGGCCTCTAGGTGTCGGCCGGCCCCTTCCTCGGGGTCCGTGCGCCATCAACCAGACAAGATGGGGAGTGGCTACAGTAATCGCCCGCCAGGTGGCGGTGCTGTAGCCATGACCCCCCGACCAAGCCCGCGTCATTATAGATGCGGCTGCAGTAATCAGCCGCCGACAAGCCCGAGAGCGGCGGGTACGGCCTGTCGGCCCGTACCTCGCCAATCGGCGGGACCCACCAGTCAGCGGGCCCCAGCAGCCGGCGGAGAAGCCGACACACGAGAGAATGACAGCCGGGCCCAGCCCGACCGAATTACCAATGTAACCCTGGGGGGTAGGCCTATATAAACCCCCCAGGGCACACATGCAAAGGGTTCGGAACCAGTGCTAGTTAGACAAGATCCTAGAGGAAAGGAGAGAGCTAGCCTTGCCTTCTCCTACATCTAGCATACAGCTCGAGGAGCACTCATGTATTCACTTGAGCCTTAGTGATCATGCGGAGGCCCCGCAGAGCAGGAGTAGGGGTGTTATCTCCTAGGAGAGCCTTGAACCTGGGTAAAGTACGTCGGCGTTCGTGTCTACGCCTCATCCCGCTTCCGGGCACCGGCGACGTTCTACTCGCTCCCACCATGATAAGCCATCCTTTGGCATATGTCGCACCCAACCCCCGACATTTGGCGCCCACCGTGGGGCGAGGTGCACCATTGTCCGGAGACCTGTTCTGGCCGAGAGCCCTTCCTGGCGAGCGCAGCCAGCCCGGCACGCCAGACTGCCCGCCTCCTCCCCCTAGCAGGGAAAGGCGCGTTTCCCGCCGCCTGTTGATCACCCATCACTCGGCGACCACCTTGGCCGCCGAGAAGGAATCAGAGAGAATGATGCCCGCCAACGGATCGACCGCCTCAACCGATCCTTGGCGCTAGAAGAAGAAGATGAGTTGGGTCCGCCTTGTTTCGGCCCCCACATACGAGATGAGCCCTTCCGCAAAGGGTTCACGCTTCCAAGAGACACACCCAAATACACCGGCTCCGTGAAGCCGGAGGACCGGCTAGTTGACTACTCCACGGCCGTCAGCATAGCAAACGGCAACAAGCGAGTCGCCGTGAAATACGTTCCGCTCATGCTCCAGGGCATAGCCCGGACATGGCTGAACAGCTTGAAGCCCCGAAGAATTAACAGTTGGGTCGACTTCACCGACGCCTTCGTCCGCAGCTTCACCAGCACGTACAAGCGGCCGCCCAAGCCCCGCCAGCTCTGCCTGTGCGTACAAGGCCACGAAGAATTGACTCGCGACTACCTCACGCGCTGGGACGAGCTCCGCAACTCTTGGGAGGGCGTGCACGAGGTGCAGGCCATCGAGTACTTCACCGCTGGATGCCGAGAGGGCACCCTCCTCAAGCACAAGCTTCTCTGCGATGAGCCGGAAACTATCGACGAGCTGCTAATCATAGCAGACAAATACGCCACGGCCGACTCCTCCATGAAGGAAGAGATCCAAGTAAATGCATCTGGCAAGATGACCCCTCAGGCTCCCAGAACTCCGGCTGGCGACACCAGCCGGCGTCAATGATAGAAACGATCCTGGCGCAAGGCCCGCGGCGGCTTCCACCAGCCGGCTGGTGGCAATAGTCGAAGACCAGCGGCCGGAAGGGCAGGCTCCACCCAAGCGACAGAAGGGCGGCAAGCCCAATTGGTTGCCGGCTTTCCCGTATGAGCAGACTCTTGATGCACCATGCAAGTTCCACAGCGGCGCGAAGCCGTTAAACCACACCACTCAGAAGTGTCACTGGCTCACCAGGATCGCCAAAGGAGACGGCCTCCTGCCTCCCCCGCCTGCTCGGCAGCAGCCTCCTCCCGCGCCCCAGCAGCCGGCGGCCAGGCCAGTCGGAGCCGTACAGGACGAGTTTCCAGAAGAGCATGGAGCCTAATTCATATTCACCAGCGTGGCCGTTGACGGCGCAGCAGGCGGTAGCAGCATCAAGAAGTGAACGCAGAGCAGCCAAGGTCGAGTTCATGCATTGGTGGAGAAACCCATCAGGCTGGGCAGAGCCGATCACCGGAGGTGATGCCCAAACCGGCTCCTATGCTCTGGTTTGGGCGCCACCCTTGCGAGCAGGCGAGATGCTCGTTTCTCCCGGGTTCTGATAGATGGCGGCAACAGCATCAACATCCTGTACAAGGACACAATGGAGAAGTTAGGAATCAACCAAAGACAGCTTCACCCGGCGGACCGTCTTCCATGGCATAGTTCTGGCTGTCACTGCTCCTGTCGGCAAGATCCTGATAGACGTCCTCTTCGGGGGCAAAGATCACTTTCGCCGAGAGCAGGTCTGGTTTGAGGTGGTAGACCTTGAAAGCCCATACCATGCGCTCCTTAGCCGGCCAGCTCTGGCCAAATTCATGGCGGTCCCCACTACGCCTACCTCAAGATGAAGATGTCGAGTTCCAAGGGGATTCTAACCATAGCTGGCGACTACCAGAAGTCGCCCACCTGTGCAGCAGAGAGCAGTCGGCTGGCCGAGTCCCTCGTGATTGCGGCTGAGAAGCGGCTCCTTGACCGGGTTGTGGCGATGGCTGGAAAGCGGCCGGAGATGTCGCCTGACCCCAAGGAGTCGGAAGCTGAAGGCTTGTTCAAGCCGGCCAAAGAGACAAAGAAGATACCCTTGGACCTGGAGCACCCGGAGAGGCACGCTTTCATAGGTACAGGCCTCGACAACAAATAGGAAGGCGAGCTCGTCGATTTCCTCCGTGAGAATCGGGACATCTTCGCATGGTACCCCAAAGACATGCCAGGTGTTCCGATGGATTTCACCAAGCACAAACTAAACGTCCGGTCCGATTCCAGGCCCGCCAGGCAGCCCTTGCTCCGCCTGTCAGAAGAGAAGAGAAGAGTCGTTGGAGAAGAGATAGCCCAGCTGTTGGCAGCCGGCTTCATCATGGAAGTGTTCTTTCCAGAGTGGTTGGCCAACCCAGTCCTCGTGCTGAAGTAAAACAAGCAGTGGCGTATGTGTATCGATTACACTAGCCTCAATAAAGCATGCCCAAAAGACCCGTTTGTTTTCCAAGAGTCGACCAAGTGATAGACTCCACAGCCGGATGCGAGCTGTTGAGCTTCTTGGATACATACTCAGGGTACCACCAAATCAAGCTGAATCCGGCTGACCGACTGAAGACCGCCTTCATCACACCATTCGGAGCCTTCTGCTACCTGACCATGACGTTTGGCTTGAGGAATGCCGGCGCCACCTTTCAACGCTGCATGCGAAGTGCCTCCTCAAGCAACTTCGGCGAACGCATACGTTTACGTGGGCGATGTGAGTGGTGAAGGCGGAGAAGCGTGGAACGCTGCTTGAGGACCTCAAGGAGACCTTTGAGAATCTGCGCCGATTTCAAATCAAGCTCAACCCAGAGAAGTGTGTCTTCGGAGTACCAGCCGGCCAGCTTCTTTGATTCCTAGTCTCTGAGCGCGGCATAGGCGCAACCACAGTGAAGATCAAGGCCATCGAGAGGATGGAAGTACCCGCCATTGTTGGATGTGCGAAGTTCCTTTGCTGTTTGGCTTCCATCGGCGGTTCATCGATCGGTTGGGAGAGAAGGCTCTTCCTCATGCGGATCATGAAGAAAACCACCTTTTTGAGTGGAGCGACAAGGCGGATGAAGCCTTCCTCCAGCTCAAAAAGATGTTGACTACTCCACCAGTCTTGGCGGCCCCGACTCCTAAAGAACCCATGCTCCTCTACATCGCCGCCACCAGCCGGGTGGTCAGCACAGTCATCATGGTGGAGCGCAAAGAGGAAGGCAAGGCACTACCAGTCCAGAGACCGGTGTATTACCTGAGTGAGGTATTGTCGACCTCCAAGCAGAACTATCCCCACTATCATAAGATGTGTTACGGTGTACACTTCGCCGCCAAAAAGTTGAGGCCATATTTCCAAGAGCACACAATCACTGCGGTCTGCACGGCTCCATTGGCCGAGATCATTGGAAGCCGAGATGCCTCGGGCCGAGTCGCCAAGTGGGCCATAGATTTGCCCCCTACACCATCTACTACCAACCTCGCACGTCATCAAGTCGCAAGCGCTATCAACTTCCTCGTCGACTGGGTCGAGACCCAGTACCTGCCACCAGCGCCCGACTCCACTCATTGGCGGATGCAGTTTGACGGCTCCAAGATGCGCACCGGTCTGGGAGCTGGCATCGTCCTTACCTCTCCCAAAGGCGACAAGCTCAAGTACGTGCTGCAAATCTATTTCGCCGCCTCCAACAACGTCGCCGAGTACGAGGCACTCATTCATGGACTCCGGCTTGCCAAAGAGCTCGGCATCCGCCGGATCCTGTGTTATGGTGACTCTAACTTGGTGGTCCAACAGTCGTCAGGAGACTGGGACGCTAAAGATGCAAACATGGCGAGCTACCGCTTCCTCGTATAGAAACTCAGCGAATATTTTGAGGGGTTCGAGTTTCTTCATGTGACAAGGAACGGCAACGAGCAAGCAGACGCCTTGGCAAGAATCGGCTCCACCCGTCAAGCAATACCGACCGGCGTCGCCCTTCAACGCCTCTCCAAGCCGTCTGTCAAGCCTTCGCCAGAATCAGATTCTATCTTCATGCGGCTCCTCACAGGCGGTCGGATCCAACTTGAGAGCTCAACGATCGGGCGCAGGAATTACTGGCGAGGCGGCCCATGGGCGCAGCAGTAGTTACACTGGCCCGGGACTTGAACCCGGCACAGTGACTGGCTGCCAGCCCGGGACTTGAGCTCGGCCCGGGGACTTCATCGACCCATCAAGCGGCTGCCGACTCCAACCCGCCGCCTCCCGGCCCAGCCGCCCTCATCCAAGTTGCGGTCCTAACAGTTGCAGAATTTGCAGCACCTTCTTGGGCCCAGCCCATCCTCAACTTCCTAGTGAACAAGGAGCTGCCGCCTGATGAGATCTCGGCCCGGCAAGTGCAACGCCGGGCCGCGGCCTACACCATAGTCAACAGAGAGCTGGTCAGGCGCAGCACCACTGGTGTCTACCAACGCTGCGTCGAACCAGAGCAAGGCCAAGCAATTCTCAAAGATATCCACCAAGGCGAATGTGGCCACCACGCGGCTTCAAGAGCACTTGTCACCAAAGCTTTCCGCCATGGTTTTTTCTGGCTGACTGCCCTAGAAGACGCCAAGGATCTGGTCCTGAAATGCAAAGGGTGTCAGGTGTTCCGCTCGAAGCCACATCAGCCGGCTTCTGCACTCAAGACTATCCCCATCGCCTGGCCCTTCGCCGTCTGGGGCCTGGATATGGTGGGACCATTCAAGACAGCTCGTGGCGGCAGGACTCATCTACTTGGCGCTGTGGACAAGTTTACCAAGTGGATAGAGGCAAGGACAATCAAGAAACTGAATGGGACGACTGCCGTGACTTTCATCGCCGACATCACTACTCGGTACGGCATACCGCATAGCATCATCACCGACAATGGCACCAACTTCGCCAAGGGCGCCTTGGCTCGTTTCTGCGCGACACAAGGCATCCGACTGGACTTAGCGTCCGTTGCCCACCCGCAGTCAAACGGCCAAGTTTAGCGAGCAAACGGCCTCATGTTATCCGGCATCAAGCCCCGACTGGTCGAGCCTCTCGAGCGTTCAGCCGGCTGCTGGCTCGACGAGTTGCCAGCCGTCCTCTGGAGCCTGCGCACAACACCGAACAAGTCAACAGGCTTTACGCCTTTCTTCCTCGTCTACGGTGCCGAAGCCGTCATCCCAACGGACATAGAGTTCGACTCCCCTCGAGTCACCATGTACACCGAAGAGGAAGCAGAAGAAGCACGGCAAGACGATGTCGATCTGCTGGAAGAGGGCCGGCTGTTAGCACTCAGCCGGTCCAGCATCTACCAGCAGAGCCTGCACCGATACTACAACCGAAAGGTCAAGCCGAGATCTTTCCAAGAAGGAGACCTTGTGCTCCGGCTGATCTAGCGAACAGCCGGCCAGCACAAGCTCTCAACACCTTGGGAAGGCCCCTTCATCATCAGCAAAGTGTTGGGCAACAACTCCTACTACGATCGATGCTCGAAGCCTTGAGCACGCATAGCGAGGGGCGACTCGGCAAAGAGGCGCAGCGGCCATGGAATGCAAATCTCCTCAGAAGATTTTCTGATTAACGAGTATGTACCACGCTACCTTTTGTATTAAAGTACGAAGACTCCGGGTCCCCCGAGAAGAGCTCGGGGACTGCCCTCTTTTCTCTATATGATAAAATTATGCCTATGAGTATGTCATTTTTTGTTATCTTTGCTTGTCACGGGGTTAGCCTAGTCGACCGGGGACTTACCGCCTCGAGCTATAAATGCTTCCTCTTGGCGGACAAGTAATGTGTGGCACTCAAGCCGTCTCCTACCGGAAGCCGCCCAGCTCATGAGGCGGCAGTGATTCTTGAGCAGGAGCAAGGTAGAAAAAGCGCCCACGAAAAATGGCTAAGGACTCAAAGCATTGCATAGTTTAAGCGGTTTCAGCCTTTTATACAACCAGCCAGTTCAGCGATCGGCTGGCCATTTCCTATTTCGACTTGCTAAAACTCTACAACGAAGTACTAGCCTTCCCAAGCTAGCCAGAACTTGACCCAGCAATAGACCATGAGCGCTGCTTGGGCGACAAAGCGGCAACCAAGGGAAGGCAGCAAAGAAAAAAGCCAAGAAGCGATAAGCAAGAAGAGTGGAACTCGGGAAATATTTACATAATAAGGGCCCTTGGCCAATCTTCAACAAAGTTTTGATACACCCTTGGGTGGGAATTGTACAAAATTAACAAGTTCATTCGAGACTAATAAGACATGCGAAACAAAAGATAAGCGACAGCCTAGGAGGCGGCGAAGGTTGGAGGATCGGAGGAGTCGGCAGTGCCGATCGGGAGGCGGCGGCTGGTCGGTCTCTGCTTGATCGCCTCCAGTAGTAGCTGGCTCGGTCGGGCGCGGCTCGTTGCTGGAGGCGCGGTCGAGCTGTGGCTGGCCGTCCGCTCCGACCTCTGGCACCTCCTCTTCGCCGCCCTCCTCCGATTCGCCTTCCTCCTCGCCGCTGGAGTCGATCACCTCCACTGAGCCCTCGTCGTCGGCCGGGTTCAGCCCGAACCATTCTGGCGGCGCCTCGTCGCCGTTTTCAATCCGCTCTGGGACGAAGATGCTGGTGTCGGTGTACTCGGCGATCGACGTCGCGCGCTTGACAAGATCGTCCTCCACGGCCGCCAACTCTGCCTGAGCCTCCTGCCGGAACGTGGCCAGCTGGGCTAACTTCAGCCCAAGGTATCACGCCAGCGAACTCCAAGGCCGGTGTGCCCCAGCCGGGCGAAGATCCGTCAAGCCTCAAGGCGGCGGCCGCTACCTCCGGCTGTCGGCGGTCCGGCGAAGTCTTGCTTGATGCCGTCATGTCCAAGCCCGCAGGCGGCGGCTACTGGCGCCGACCGCGCCGAAGCGGCGCAGCATCCACTGAGCCGGCTGAAGATGAGCCTCAATGCTAAGGATCTGCTAGTAAAGGGATCGGGGGCGTCGGCGGCGATCTTCGCACCATCCGCCCTTCGCCCTTCGCGGTCAGCTTCGATGGCCCGGTTGGCGATGTTTGAGTGGCCAGGGAAGAAGACTGCCAAAGTAGAAGCAAAGAGCAAAGTTAAAGACTAGAAGCCGGTGTTAACCAACAGCCGACGGCACAAAGAAGAAAATGAGGAAGACTCACCATGAACTATGTCTTCGATATCGTGGCAGCCAGAGGTCAACATCGCCACCCTGTCGGACCAAGCGGAGCGCTCGCTCGCGAACTCAGCAAGGAGACCTAACTCCTTGTCCTTTGCCTCCTTCTGAGCCTTCTCGAAGAGCTCCTTTTGTTCCGACAGTTGCGCGGTCAGCCGGTCGCGCTCTCCAGCCAGCTGGCTGCACTCTTCCTCCTTAACCCGAAGCGCGGCGTTGGCCTCATCCAGCTGCTCCTATAAGGCACCGTCGGCTTCTGCGAAAGAAAGAAGAAAGCAAGGTGTTATTCGCCAACAAAGAAACATAGTCGCCAAGGAGATCCGGCGCGAATGCTCAGCAGTCGGCCCGAATCTCGGGGACTACAACCCATAGTCTTCGCGCCCAGCGAAAAAGAGGACATACTCGGTTGTCCGACAAATCGTGATCCCTGAGCCAGCTCTGGGCATTGGGTGGAAGGTGATCTCCGTATATTATGGTAATCTGCGACATGAAATTGAGGCGAGTGTCGATGCTTGGAACTTCGCCGATTAGAGTTCCGGGCCGCTGCTCGGCAAGCCGGCCCGAAACTTCGAGACTACACCAGGCGTGGGCTGAGTGCGCCCCACCAAAAGCACAAAAACAAAAATAAAGAGGAGAAACGTGCCGGACGGCTTCTCCGCGGCCAGAGTGCGCCTTGTTGCGATTCTTGAGGCCTCGCTCTCGGCTCGGATCTTGGCACAGGCGTCCAAGCGCCCGATTCATCGGGCGATCCGCTTCCTCGCACCCACCCGATGGGCGCGGCACTTTCGTCGCCTCGGTGTATGCAGGATCGAGAACTTCGTGCGCCGGTCTCCGCGAGGCGTGGCGCGAAGCCGCCTTTGCAAAGGCGGCGACACGTTGGTGCGCCGACCCCGAGATCTAGTCCCGCCGCCACCTCTCCGGTCGGAGGCACCGGCGGGTCGCCGGCTTCCTGCCCGGAGTGCTCCCAGACGGCGGTGGCAGCACGAGCACGTCTGGTATGGAGGCGTCGCCGCCGTCCCATTCCTTGATCGGATGCTCACCTGACCTCCCGGTATGCCAGAACTCCGGCGCCGGCGAGTTGAAGGAGTGCTTGAGACCGCCCGGCTGGCTGTCGCAGCTTCTTGACCGTTTCTTATTTGTGGCGGCTGCGTCCTCCGCCAATTTCTCCTTGGCGGCGGCCTCTGATTTCTCGGCCTCCGCCTTCTTCAGGCAGGCGGCCTTCTGCTCTTCGCGCGCCTCCCGCGTGTTCTGCTCCCTCGCCTCCCAAGGTCGGCGGCCGGGTCAATCCGCTGGGCTGTGGCGAAAGTCTTCGCCGACCCCATGATGGAGGCCGCGGCTGCCTTCTCAAGAGAAAGGGGAACCCTGGGCCAAGGAAAACAAAGAAGAAAACTCAGAACAAATCGATGAAGAGAAGATAAGGATGCAAGGGAGGAAAGAAATTACGCGGAGACCAGTTGCGGCATCTTCACCTCCCTGCGGAAGCGGTTGACCTTCGCGTCCGCCTCTTCCCGCTTGGTCGCAGCGACCGAGCCCTTGGGCTTCTTCGGCCGGCTGCCGAACAAGCACGGCGCCGCCCTTCGCTTCTTTGCGCCGCCTTGGGCGTCCGGCGCGACAGAGGAGCTCGCACCTGGCTGGCCGGCTCCTGGTTGGTGGTGCGGGGCGACCTCCCCCGCGTCGTCGTCGGGCCAGTCTTTGAGGCTGGCCTCGTGCCTCGCGCCGTCTGCTCTGCCGCTTCCTCCCTCGGCGTCGTCCTCCAAGGCCGCCGCCCCCAAGTCGGGGTCGTCAACACCGCTTTCTGCCTAGTCGGGGAGGAACTCGCGGGCCGGCCCCGTGGTGCCGGCTGCTGGCTGGAGGAGTGGGCTATGACCAAGGACCGGTCGGCGAGACCTAGCAAGGCGGACTCGGCAAGAAGGAATCAGGGGAGCCGGAAAAAGTAACAACTCACCATGGGCGGAGGATGGGCGCGCGAATACGGCTCCTTGCCAAACTGCCACTCTTCCAAGAGCTCGCAGTTCGCAAGGTAGTTCACCATGTAGGCCACCTCCTCGTGAGGCATCTCCTTGGTGCACATCCGGCTTGGATCCCGGTGGCCGCTCATCTGACAGATCATGTGAGGACGGCCTTGAAGCGGGAGCACTCAGTGCGCCATGAAGGCGGCCAGCAAGTCGGGCCCGGTCAGGCCCTCCGACTGCGTCATCACTTGGAGTCGGGCGACGGCGGCGGCTCCGTCAGGCGTCAGCGTCCTGGCCCGGTACGACCAGTTGGGCTATCTTCCAGCCGGCGCGCCGGCTGCGTAAGCCGGCAGGTTGACCCAGTCACCCTCCACAAAGACGCTCTTCATGTAGAAGTACGACTGCTGCCACATCTTCACCGACTTTATCAGCGCGATGGGGGGAAATGGGTTGTCGGCCCCCGTCCTCCGCACCCTGATAAATGTGCCGCACTGAGACGGCATGCAGGCGACGTGGGTGCCAAGCTTGGTGTAAAGAACTCCCCCCGTAGCTCGAGGGTGGGGAGGACGCCGAGGAAGCCTTCGCACAGAGTGACGAAGGCGGACAACAACACCACCGTGTTCGGAGTGAGGTGGTGCGGCTGGAGTCCGTAGAACTCGAGGAAGGAGCGGAAGAAGCCGCTCACCGGCAGACCGAGGCCGCGCAGGCAGTGCGAGCGGAAGACGACCCGCTCACCCTCCTCCGTCGCCGGTGAGATTTCTTTCTCCGGCGCGAGGCGGACCTTCACGAATTCCTCGCGAGGCAACCGACGCGTCTTGCGGAGGAAGTCGATGTGGTCCTCATGAACCTCGAAGCCGTTCCACTCCCAAGAGCGCACCGCAGGGGGCGTGGTGGTGGAAGAGGAGCTCATTGGGAACGGGTCGCCGCGACGCTCGACGAAGCTTGGGGGCGCGGCGGCGAGAGGCAAGAAAGAGCAGGCAATGAGGAGGGGGGACGCGCGTGCCCTGCTGCTCCCCCTCCCCCGCCTACTTATAGACCCTCGGGCTGCGAAGCCGAGGGGGCGACCGTGGGATTAATTGTGCCGTAACCCCACGCCCCCCACGATCCCCACCACGCGAGTTACTGCGCGCAGTAACTCCGTGGGAATCTCAACCGCCCGCCTCGGCCGCAGCGGATCCGCTCGAAAGCCGAGGAGGGTAGTGGCGGGCCCGGTCCGAAGACGTGTCCCATCGCATGCGTAAGCGGGCAGACTGGCCCGGCCGCACGCCACCACATGACAGGCCCAGGACGGGCGGAGGCACGGAGGCTTCGCTGGTACGCCACATGGCTCCCACCGAGGCGTTCAAAAGATTGGTCAAGACGGGTTGGGGTGAGGCCGACTCCAACCAGTCGGCTTGGCAGGAGACGGACGAAGCTCCACCTCGGACGACGGGAGAAGGAAACTGTTGAGGCTCCTCGCCCAATCATCCGTGGCGCCTCACCAGCTTCAGGGACTACTGTCGGAGTTATGGGCCACGGGTAGGCTAACCCGAGTCCCAAGACCTTTCAAGACATCGGGGCTGACAACGCCCCTCAAGACGACGAGGCGAGGTGTCACCTTCTGGAAGCCGACTGAAGGAGTGGCGGCTTCCATGGCGGCGAGTCACGGGCGCAAAAGGTGAGTCAAGCCGACTCACTTTGGCGGCTCCCGAGCCCGGCTCGAAGTCAGCCTGCGACACTGCCGAGCATGTGCCCTCGTCGGGGAGGGCGGGACGGGAGTGGCTCGGTACAGCCGTCCCCTCCTCCAAATCGAGCAAGCATGGCCCACGGTGCCGTGCGTGGAGATCTCCGCCCGTGGCGCTGCTTGTTGCCACCGCTTTCTGACATCACCCGTATGGTAGTCATGTTCCCATGACGGCCTGTCTGTCTGACCAAGGATGACGGGTCCCTTGCGTCGGCGAGTCGAAGGCGGCGAGAGCCCTACGGTCGGACCGAGGGAGGTCGACCTCTAGGAGTCGGCCAACCCCTTCCTCGGGGTCCGTGCGCCATCAACCTGATAAGATGGGGAGTGGCTAAAGTAATCGCCCACCGGCGGCGGGCTGTAGCCATGACCCCGACCAAGCCTTCGTCATTAGAGATGCGGCTCTGATAATCAACCGCCCGACAAGCCGGGAGGCGGCGGAGTGCGGCCTGTCGGCCCGTACCTGCCAATCGGCAGACCCACCGGCGGTGGGCCCAGCAGCGCCGGCAGAAGCCGCACACGAGGCTGACAGCGGGCCCAGCCCGGCCGGATTACCAATGTACCCCTGGAGGTTAGGCCTATATAAACCTCCCAGGGCACCCATGCAAAGGGTTCGGAACCAGTGCTAGTTAGACAAGATCCTAGAGGAAAGGAGAGAGCTAGCGTTGCCTTCTCCTACCTCTAGCATACAGCTCGAGGAGCACTCGTGTATTCACTTGAGCCTTAGTGATCTTGTGAAGATCGTGCAGAGCAGGAGTAGGGGTGTTATCTCCTAGGAGATCCCTGAACCTGGGTAAAGTACGCCGGCGTTCGTGTCTACGCCTCATCCCGTTTCCGGGCACCGGCGACGTTCTACTCGCTCCCACCATGATAAGCCATACTTTGTCATATGTCGCACCCAACCCCCGACAAGGGTTTTACACTTCTCAAAGGTCCAAACGTGGGTAAAAATCCATCGTGTTGATCGTTAGATCTGTTCTTTGTGCACTCCTCTTTCCCTGCCAACCATAGAAGGGATCCACGTGAACCCATAGGTGTCGTTTCCCCGATAGAGGTAGTACGTCAATCACACATGGTTCCCAAAATTGGAACCGTGTGCAATGACTTTCATTTTGCCTATTACGTCAATCACACACGGTTGGCTCTAGCAAACCGTTGCCTCCAAAACTCTTTGTGGGACAGAAAACTCTCACCACCCAATTCAGAAAAGAAAAAAGAAAACCCTCAGCCCGCCCGCCACCCCCTCTGGTCCCCATTCACACCTGCACAAGATCCTCCGCGTCTATGCATGGCACCCCCTATCGCGGCGGCAACCATTTAGCTCGACGCCTGCCGCCGCCAGGCTGTCGGCAAACCCCACCATATTTCACCACTTCCGCTTGCCGCCGCCTATCGCCATCGACTTTCTCGACGCTGCTCGCGGTCGACCCAGCTCTGCCCTGTTGGGGAATCTGCCATACTGAGGTTTTTTTTCTCATGGACAACAAGGTACCTAATTTAATGAGATATTATCTCATCTCTTATCCCAGTTCATCTGCCTCCTTTAATAACCAGGTCGAAATCGCCGTGAATTCATTTTTATTCGAGCTGATTTGAGGGTTTTCTTTCATTCATAGAGTGTACATCTTGGACACATCAAGACTACGCGACCTCCGCCAGACAACCATGAAGTTCCATCTCACCGTACCAGATGACTTGAGGATGCGCGTGGTATGTTCAATCTCACCCTAAATCGGTTGGCATGGCCTACTTTCCTGAACATATACTAAATATTGCTACATTTGGCTAAAAGGTGCCACATGCACCATATACGTCAAAGGGGATTATTCCTCTTATTTCTATATTCGGTAAATAAATGATGTATTGTTCTTTCGATTACTCTCATATTTCCATGATAACATGTTTACCCTATCTGTTTAATTATAGTTTTTTGTCGTTCGATTTCAACTGCTCTACAGTTCTTTCAATTTGGGCCCATATTTGCATGTTACCATATTTTCTTTAACAATTCTACCATTTTCCGCAGCACGCCCCTTGCTATGCCACAAAATCTGTAGTGCACATTCTTTCCCTTTACACAAATCAAGTCTGCAGGGATGTCATACTGAACACAAACCATGGATTTACAATCGTTGCTACTGTAAGACTTGATGAACGTGGTGACTCCTATTTTGGCACTGGCCTTTGGACAGAAATTTGTAAGTTTTATGTTGTCGGTGCAACAGAACCCTGGGTCCGTTGCCTAGACTATGCACAGGCACAAGAACAAGATTACCGCACCAAGATCAGATTGAAGCACAAGGGATCAGTTCATCGAAGGACCAACGTGCAACACAAGAAGACAAAGACTAACCAGAGTGACAGGATACAACTAAGGGAAAAACCTCCCTTGTCGGGCAGGTGAGCCTGGCGAGGGTGGTTTTGCCCCGGAAGCAAGCTTTCATATCATCCCAGCAGGCCTTTCGGGGCTCGCAGAGGCAAACTACTTCGCTGCACCAGCTCACAGTGCGCAAGTCATCGATCAGTGCGGTATCCAGCCAGAAAGTGACTAAGCGGCTGCTGTTTGCCACATGGCAGCCATTTCCTATAGAAATACCTCCAAACGACACCCGTCCTGGGACATGTCAAGCAAGCAGGCGCGAACCAACGAAACAGCCCGGTAGGGCCTGCTGATGTCGCTTGAAGCTACGTCGGTATTTCCCCAAAGAGGAAGGGATGATGCAGCACAGCGGCGGTAGGTATTTCCCTCAGATATGAAACCAAGGTTATCAAACCAGTACGAGAAGCAAGCAACACAACGTAAAACATCCCTTGCACACAAATAACAACACCTCGCAACCCGACGTGTTAAAGGGATTGTCAATCCCTTTCGGGTAACGACACCAGAAATGGCGTGCGGACGAGAGAAAGTTGTAATAGATTGAAATAATAGATCGCGAATAAAATAAAGTGCAGCAAAGGATTTTTGTATTTTTGGTTTAATAGATCTGAATAAAAAGTTCAAATAAAAAAGATCGCAAAACAAATATATGAGAAAGAAGACCCGGGGGCCGTAGACTTCACTAGTGGCTTCTCTCGAGAAAAATAGCAAAAGGTAGGTAAACAAATTACTGTTGGGCAATGGATAGAACTTCAAATAATTATGACGATATCCAGGGAATGATCATTACATAGGCATCACGTCCAAGACTAGTAGACAGACTCCTGCCTGCATCTACTACTATTACTCCACACATCGACCGCTATCCAGCATGCATCCAGTGTATTAAGTTCATGGAAAAATGGAGTAATGCAATAAGAACGATGAAATTATGTAGAAAAGATCCGTTTATCTATGGCGGTAGATATAGATCTCATCTTTTTATCCTTAGTAGCAACGATACATACGTATCAGTTCCCTTTCTGTCACTAGGATCAAGCACCGTAAGATCGAACCCACTACCGGGTACCTCTTCCCATTGCAAGATAAATAGATCAAGTTGGCCAAACAAAACCCAAATATCGGAGAAGAAATACGAGGCAATAAGAGATCATGCATGTAAGAGATCAAAGAAACTCAAATAACTTTCATGGATATAAAAAGATATAACTGATCATAAACTCGAAGTTCATCAGATCCCAACAAGCACACCGCAAAAGAGTTACATCATATGGATCTCCATGAGACCATTTTATTGAGAATTCAGCGAGAGAGAGAAAGCCATCTAGCTACTAACTACGGACCTAAAGGTCTACAAAGAACTACTCACACATCATCGGAGAGGCACCAATGGATGTGATGAACCCCTCCGTTATGGTGTCTAGATTGGATCTGGTGGTTCTGGACTCTGCGGCGGCTGGATGAATATTTCGTCGACACTTCTAAGGTTCTAGTATTTTTGGGGTATGTACAGAGCAAAGAGGCGGTCCGGGGGGCACCCGAGGTGGGCACAACCCACCGAGGCGCGCTGGGCGCTGGCCTTCTGGTGGGTTGTTCCCCCCTCGGGGCACCCCTCAGGTGCAACCAGGGCCCATTGCCTTCCTTCTGGCCCATTAAAAATCATCGTGGAGTTTCGTGGCATTTGGACTTCGTCTGATATGGATTTCCTGTGATGTAAAAAACATGGAAAAAAACAGCAACTGGCATTTGGCACTATGTCATTAGGTTAGTACCAAAAAATGAGATAAAATGACTATAAAATGATTATAAAACATCCAAGATTGATAATAAAATAGCATGGAACAATCAAAAATTATAGATACGTTGGAGACGTATCAGCATCCCTAAGCTTAACCCCTGCTCGTCCTCGAGTAGGTATGTGATAAAAATAGATTTTTTGATGTGGGTGTTGTTCATCAAGTCATACCATATTATTTTATTTATAGCATGGATATTTGGACTTTTATGTGATTCAAAGCAATAGTCTAGTTTTGACATAATAATTTAGATACTCAAGCGTGTCAACAAGCAACCATGTCTTTCAAAATATCAATGCTAAAATAAGTTATCCCTAGCCCATCATGCTCAAACATTGATCCATTCATGAAACACACTCGAATATTTACTACACCCAATACTTAAGCACGATCATATTGCCTCCTAGTTGGTGCTTTTTATGAGAGAAGATGAAGACTCAAAATAAAAATTGCAGAAAGTAAAAGAAAGGCCCTTCACAGTGGGAAGTAGGGATTTGTAGAGGTGCTAGAACTCAAAGCAGAAAAAATAGAGATAAAAACATTTTGGGAGGTGTATCCATCCCACCAACGAAAACGACGTAGAGCTACGAATACTTTCCATGCTAGATATGCCATAGGCGGTGTCGGGGAAACGACACCTATGGGATCACTAGAATCCCTTCTACGGTTGGCGGGCGCGGGGTTGTGAGAAGAGCAGGTCTAATAGGAAGCACACGGATCATTTACCCAGGTTTGGGTCGCGAGGATGCGTAATACCCTAGTCCTTCTTTGGTGGATGTATTGAGTGTCATTGTGTTCTTGAGCTAGCTACGGGGTGTAACTTGCCCAAAAGAGCCGAATCCCTCTCCTGGTCACCTCGGGCCTCCTTTTATAGGCAAAAGGGGTCACCACAGTGGCACACGGGAGGTGGAAAAGGTGTACAGCGTGCGAGCTTATCGCCCGGTGTTACGGGACAAAGCACATTAAATGCGCTACTTAGGTGTCCATTAGCTTTATCGGGGACGGGAACGAGGCCCGTCCCATCCGTCGCCGCTCCGCCTCGCTTCGACACGCGCCCAGGCGAGCGATGCGTGCAGTGCCATGTAGGCAGGCAAGCAGCTGAGGTGGCGCGGTGGTGGAGCCTTCACGAAGATCTGCATGCCACCACGCAAGTGCTTGCTGAGTTGGTGTACAGGCCGCCTGTCGCCACGCAGGTCCCTACCCAGCTAGTTGAGCTAGCAGCTGCTTGGGGACGGCGGTGGAGTCTTGGCTGGTGCGTGCCTGGCAGTGGCCCCGCTGATGCCCTTGGGAAGGGTCTTGCTGGGGGCCCGGCAAGGATCTTGTTGTGGCGTCGCAGTCGTCCCGGCAAGGCGCTTGCCGGGGGTTGTGGATCTCCTCGGCTAGGATCCCGCCAAGGGTCGCTGTCTTCTAGTCCTCATCTGATCGTGTGTTTATGATCTTGACAAAGATCTGCATGCCACCACGGAGGTGCCTCCCGAGCCTTGGTTCCAATGTAGTTGTTGACGGTGTTTGGAACCCTTGGGCTCAAGGGTGGCTTGCTCTGCTGGCGTTGGGCAAGTTGCCCTGGCAAGGCCCTTGCCGGGGCCGCGAAGGCCGCCCCGGCAAGGGTCTTGCCGGGGGAGTCCACCTCGCCCCTTTGCTCTCCTGTGTTTCGATACGTCCATTTTGCATCATGCTTTTATATCGATATTTATTGCATTATGGGCTGTTATTACATGTTATGTCACAATACTTATGCCTATTCTCTCTTATTTTACAAGGTTTACATAAGGAGGAGAATGCCGACAGCTGGAATTCTAGGCTGGAAAAGGAGCAAATATTATAGACCTATTCTGCACAACTCCAAAAGTCCTGAAACTCCACGGAATATCTTACAATAAAATATAAAAAATCCTCGCCAAAGATGAAGGCCAGGGGGCCCACACCCTGTCCACTAGGGTGGGGGCGTGCCCCCCTCCTAGGGCGTGCCCCCTACCTCGTGGGCACCCTGGTGGCCCTCCGATGCCCATCTTCTGCTATATGAGGTCTTTCATCGAGAAAAAAATCAGAAGCAACCTTTCGGGACGAAACTCCGCCGCCACGAGGCGGAACCTTGGCGGAACCAATCTAGGGTTGCGGCAGAGCTGTTCTGCCGGGGACACTTCCCTCCGGGACGGGGAAATCATCACCAACGTCATCACCAATGCTCCTCTCATCGGGAGAGGGCAATCTCTATCAACATCTTCACCAGCACCATCTCCTCTCAAAACCCTAGTTCATCTCTTGTATCCAATTCTTGTCTCCAAGTCTGGGATTGGTACTAGTAGGTTGCTAGTAGTGTTGATTACTCCTTGTAGTTGATGCTAGTTGGTTTATTTGGTGGAAGATCATATGTTCAGATCCTATATGCATATTAATACCCCTCCGATTATGAACATGAATATATTTTGTGAGTAGATACGTTTGTTCCTGAGGACATGGGAGAAGTCTTTCTATTAGTAGTCATGTGAATTTGGTATTCGTTCGATATTTTGATGAGATGTATGTTTTCTAGCCTCTAGTGGTGTTATGTGAATGTCGACTACATAACACTTCACCATTATTTGGGCCTAGAGGAAGGCATTGGGAAGTAATAAGTAGATGATGGGTTGCTAGAGTGACAGAAGCTTGAACCCTAGTTTATGCGTTGCCGTAAGGGCTGATTTGGATCCATATGTTTCATGCTATGGTTAGGTTTACCTTAATACTTTTGTTGTAGTTGCGGATGCTTGCAATAGAGGTTAATCATAAGTGGGATGCTTGTTCAAGTAAGAACAGCACCCAAGCACCGATCCACCCACATATCAAATTATCAAAGTACGAGCGAATCATATGAGCGTGATGAAAACTAGCTTGATGATATTCCCATGTGTCCTCAGGAGCGCTTTTCCTATTATAAGAGTTTGCCCAGGCTTGTCCTTTGCTACAAAAAGGATTGGGCCACCTTGCTGCACTTTATTTACTTTTTTTACTTGTTGCTCGTTACAAATTATCCTATCACAAAACTATCCGTTACCACTTGTTTCAGTACTTACAGAGAATACCTTGCTGAAAACTGCTTATCATTTCCTTCTGCTCCTCGTTGGGTTCGACACTCTTACTTATCGAAAGGACTACGATAGATCCCCTATACTTGTGAGTCATCAAGACTCTTTTCTGGCACCGTTGCCGGGGAGTGAAGCGCCTTTGGTAGGTGGAATTTGGTACGGAAAAATTTATATAGTGTGCTGAAATTTACTGTCACTTGTTACTATGGAAAGTAATCCTCTGAGGGGCTTGTTCGGGGTATCTTCACCCCGACCAGTAGAGCAAAGAGTTGCTCCTCAACCTAATGAACCTAATGAAAATGAATATGAAAATATTCCCTTTGAATTTCCTTCGGGTATGATGGAAAAACTGCTAGCTAATACTTTTACAGGAGATGGAACAAAGCATCCTGATGAGCACCTAATATATGTGGATGAAGTTTGTGGACTATTTAAGCTTGCAGGTATACCCGATGATGTTGTCAATAAGAAGGTCTTCCCTTTATCTTTGAAGGGAGACGCATTGACATGGTATAGGCTATGTGATGATACGATATCATGGAACTACAAAAGACTAAAATGGGAATTTCATCAAAAACATTACCCTGTGCATCTTGTTCATCGTGATCGCAATTATATATATAATTTTTGGCCTCGCAAAGGAGAAAGCATCGCTCAAGCTTGGGGGAGGCTTAAATCAAGGTTATATTCATGCCCCAATCATGAGCTCCCGAGAGAAATAATTATTCAAAGTTTTTATGCTCGGCTTTCTCATAATAATCAAACCATGCTCGATACTTCTTGTGCTGGATCTTTTATGATGAAGACTATTGAATTCAGATGGAATTTATTGGATAGAATTAAACGCAAATCTGAAGATTGGGACCTCGACGAAGGTAAGGAGTCAGGTATGACACCTAAGTTTGATTGTTTTAAATCTTTTATGGATACCGATATTTTTCGTAAGTTTAGCACTAAGTATGGACTTGACTCTGAGATAGTAGCTTCTTTCTGTGAATCTTTTGCTACTTATGTTGATCTCCCCAAGGAGAAGTGGTTTAAATATCATCCTCCCATAGAAGTAAAAGTAGCTGCACCTATTAAAGTTGAAGAAAATACTGTCACTTATAATGATCCTATTGTTCCTACCTCTTATGTTGAGAAACCACCTTTCCCTGTTAGAATAAAGGATCATGCTAAAGCTTCAACTGTGGTTCGTAAAAGCAATATTGTAACTTATACACCTCCTGAGCAAGTCAAAGTAGAACCTAATATTGCTATTGTTAAAGATCTCTTGTCTGATAATATTGATGGGCATGTTATTCAATTCTGTGGTGAATCCGCTAGAATTGCTAAACCTAGTGCTAAAGATAAACATAGACCTGTGGTAGGCGTGCCTGTTATTTCTGTTAAAATAGGAGATCATTGTTATCATGGCTTATGTGATATGGGTGCTAGTGCTAGTGTTATACCTTATGACTTGTATAAATAAATTAAGCATGAAATTGCACCTGCTGAGTTAGAAGATATTGATGTCACAATTAAACATCCCAATAGAGATACCATATCGCCACTAGGAATTGTTAGAGATGTTGAAGTCTTGTGTGGGAAAATTAAATATCCTGCTGATTTTCTTGTTCTATGTTCCCCACAAGATAGCTTTTGTCCCATTATATTTGGTAGACCCTTCTTGAATACTGTTAATGCTAAGATAGACTACGAAAAGAATGTTGTTACTGTTGTCGGATTTTGGGTTCCGGCAGACCCTCTAGGTTCGAACTCTGGGGTGCACGCGGAGATCACACCTCCAACCTACCTACGCCTCGTCGCCTCGCAAGGATCTAAACTACACAAAGAACAACACAAGGGACAAGAGGTTTATACTGGTTCGGGCCACCATTGTGGTGTGACACCCTACTCCAGTGTGTGGTGTGGTGGATTGCCTCAGGGGATGATGATGAACAATACAAGGAAGAACAGCCTCGCGAGGGTCTGTTCTTGGCCGGTGCGATGAACTACTAGGGGGAGTTCAGTCGCTTCTCTCTCTCTCTTGCTTATCTTTTCGGTCGATCAGGTCTCAATCTCTCCTCCCCTACCCTGTGGGTGGCTAGCTCTATTTATAATTGGAGGCCTTGGGCCTCTTCCCAAATATTGAGCGGGAAGGGCGCCAACAATTGGCCATTTTGAAGGGGAACATCTAGTACACTTATCCTGACTAAAGTCGGTCCTTGCCTGCCAAAGACTCTGACGATGACGCCGGCTTGGGCTCCACGATGACCTCCTTCCTGCCGTCCTCCTGGTCTTGGTCTTGTTGCACCGAAATGGTTGCCTTTGCTTGATGCTCTAGTCCTGCGCTTGCCTCCTTTGCACCAAAGGGGAAATGAGGACACTTCGCGGGCTGGCGCCCACCTGGCGCCCTCGGTCGTCATGGCTTGCGTCATGGGCACCTCATGAGGTACCCCGCCTTGATCTCTCCGCCTCCTCGCGAGCCAGCCTGACGAGGCCGTGCCTGAGGAAGCTTCCTGTCATCCGCCCCGCGAGGCTTGGCCCCTCACAAGGGTCTTGAGCTTGTGTTGATGAAGATGGGTCGTACTGGGCCACCCCTTGAGCCACGCCGCAGGCCGCAGGCAGGCAACTCTGGGTACACCCATTCCCAGAACGCCGACAGTAGCCCCCGGGCCCAAGGTGCGCCTGGACTTGGCTTAGCAGAGAAGCGAAGGGGGAAGTGCAAAGCGCCACGGCCCCCAACAGCCTGCGGCCTTGGGCGCCGCGTGGCGGTTGATTGGACATGGGCGTCCCCACTTCCCCACGACGCCTCGGCAACTGCACGAATTGACGAGTCCCTGCATGCAAAGCGGGTCATGATTACCTGTGATCGTGGAGGTCGACGGTTGGCCTTCTCCGGCCATAAGTACGGAACGGCGCGAGCCCTTCCAGTCCATCTCTTCTTGCTTTTCCTTCTTCTCCATCCTTGCCCTTGCTCCACATTGCGGCAATGGCTCCGATCCGGGGGTTCTCCTCAGAAGAGAAAGGAAATGCCCCCCGAGAGGGTCCCGATCCGCTTCCGCCGAAGAAACGGCTAGCCCTCTGCCGCCGAGATGAGGGCGCTCGGCAGGAGGTGTCGAGGCCCTGGTACGAGCGGCCACCGCCAGGGTTCCCGCTGCCCTTGTACGCCCGCATTGAGGGCCCTGAAGGAGTTGACGCCGAGGGCCACGGATGACGCCGCCGTCGGCGTCGGCGGGTCACGGCGGTGCGCGCTGTTCCTCCCGGAGTCCATGCCGAGGGCTCCTCCCGAGAGTTTGTGCTCCACGCCGCCATGCCTCCTCAATCTTGGATTCGCCTTCCTCCCTCCTTTGCCTTCGTGATTCCGCAGAGGGGCTCTCTGGAGCTCTGGTTGCAGCACGCCGGCTACAGCACCCTTGCGACCGGAGCGGAGGTTGCAGTCGTCGCTCCGGGCAAGGTCTTCATGACTCGAGGCTGGGGCGAGATCGCCCGGGTTTGTAGGACGAGGGGCGCCCTCGTGATCCACCTGGAGTATGACGGCGCTTCCGTGATGTTCTTCAAGGTCTTCGACGCGGAAGGACGCCGACTGGAGTGCTGCCCTGAGAGAGGAGGTCGGGGCCCTGCCGTGGCGACGACTGGGCTCGCCGACCGCTCCCCCAGCAGCTCCTCAGGCAGCGGAGGCGTCGGAGGATCCAGCAACTCCGCCGAACTCTTCGTGACTCCGGAGACGAGCGACGACAGCTACGAGCCCCCGAGCTCGCACCGCGCTCGGAGCCGGGTGGGCGCGTCAGGCCGCCGCCGCCACTGATCTGGATGAGGTTGGCGTCGGTGTCTGACGGCCCACTGTTGATGACGGTGTCTTCTGCAGAGGCGCGTGTAGTTACGCTCTTTAGGGTCTGCTCCTTTTGTTCCCTACAAGGAATCGAAGAACACACCCCGTGGGGGCTTGTAAGGTGCCGGCGGTTCCGTTTGTTAATATGATCATTGTCGTGATGTGGTGCGAGATGCTCATCCCATCTTAGCTTAGTTCCTCCTTTCGAACCTCGCGAGGGCTTGACGCTCTGGGCCGACAGGTCCCGGTCCCAAGGCAGGCTTCAGCCGTCGCTGGTATGCCAGGTCGCGATGTCGTGGTGAAGGCCAGGAGGTGAGCGGCCAGGGGTCCACTAAGAGCCCCTGAGTCGCGATGCTCAGGAGGTCCCCTTTAGCGCTCAAGCAGCCATCATTCGGCGAGAAAGGAGCGCGACGTTGCTAACACAGGATTGCTTTTGGTGCGAGGTCAGTGCTGCAATAGCTAGTATTTCCGTAGGATGACTTATCTTCGGGAGTCAAGAACCGCTTCTTGGTGCGGCATTAGGTCCGCGCATCGGCAGATGAGGAGTTGCCCGGCGAGGTCCCCACATGCCTCTTCCCTCTCGCCTTTACTCCCCTTTCTGCTCTACGTCCTCGGGTCCCGGCCCTAGAGCGAGCTCAGCCGTCGCTGGTATGCCAGGTCGCGATGCCGTGGACAAGGCCAGAGGGTGAGGGCTAGCGAGCCAGTAGCAGCCCATGAGTCGCGATGCTCAGGTACCCCCCCCCCCCCTTTAACGTGCAAGCGGTTCGCGCGGAAGAGAGTGAAGGAGACGCCGTGAAGGCCTCGCCTAACGCTGCTCCTTGAAGAGATCCTGCAGGCTCATCACAAGAAGAACAAGAGTTCGCCATGACAATCGACAGTCAGCCGTTGGTTGCTCTGGAGAGGTGACGAGGCACTGAAGGCTTGACGAGGTGGCGCCATGTGGGGCTGCCGCGGCCAGAGCTCAGCCATTCAGGTTTGTCGGCGTTGCAGGGACGAACCCATTCGCAAGCGTCGTTCCGTTAGGGAGCAGCTCCATCAGTTGGTGTCAATCGAGTGGGCGACTAGGTCAAACACGTTAATCACGAAGGAGCAAATACATTTAGATAGGTGCAGAGAAGGCGAACATCGCTGGGTCGGGCCCGAGCGACTTGGGGATGATGCGGCCCGAGGGGCGCCCCCAATCAAGTAACTAGAAACATGAATTAAAAGGGATACATGCCGCAGGGATGGACCCACGCGGCCTGGGAATGATGTAGCCCTGGGGGGCGCTCCCAGCTGAAAATGAAACTCGAAGGATGTCACCTGATAACGTTGAAGATGAAGGGATGCTGAAGTAGCGAACGGCGTGCGCTGATGAAGCCGATCTTCACGAGCCCCCAGGCCAAGGAGCCTCGGGAGGCTTCGGAGGCGCTGGTGGCTCCTCGCGGACCATCTCCATCTCCGCCAGGACTGCGGAACGCCTGGCCACTTGAGCCTCTAGGATGCTCCTCGTGAGGCGCTGGCGCGTGGCAGCCGCGTTCGGCAAGCCATAAGGCATGCGATCATAGCTGTGGGGTGGACCTTCACAGTGCCCCACGCGTGAGGGCCAGAGGTGCTCCTGAGAGGCGGCTCGGTTGAGCCCTGGTATGTCGATGCAGACGCGCTGCCCACCATCCTCGCCTGGATGGGGAGCTACTGCGGGTAAGCGGCGGCTGCCACTCATGACCTTGACTCCTGCAGCTCCTGAATGATCTTGCTGAAGAACTCCTGAGGGTTTGGCCCTCCTTGCCTTGCTCCTTCCTGAGGGAAACGTGCTTTGAAACACGCCTCCAGGTGGTGCCCAAGCACCTCCCTCGTGATCTTAGCAAAGTCGGTGGCCCTCCAGGAGACAGCCCCCGAGCCTTGCTCGACGAGGGCGCCAGGTGCGCCTTCCTATGTGACAGAAGGAGGTGCCCCCTGAACAGGCGCGAACACTGAGGGGCCTGCCTCCCGAGGGGTCGGGCCAGGCGATGTCTTCTTCTTCTTAGGAGCAACCTCGGGAGGCCTCCCGCTCCTGTGATTTGGGTCTTCAATTGACGTGGCTTGAAAAGCACGCTCCAGGGAACACACTGCGTCCCTTTATTCACAAGGCACCGTGATGACTCCACCGCTTCCTAGCATCTTGAGGACATTGTAGCCGTGATGAGTCACGGTTGAGGGAGTCCTGGATTAGGGGGTGTCCGGATAGCCGAACTATCACCGTTGGCCGGACTCCTAGACTATGAAGATACAAGATTGAACACTTCGTCCCGTGTCCGGATGGGACTTTCCTTGGCGTGGAAGGCAAGCTTGGCGATACGGAGATGTAGATCTCCTACAATTGTAACCGACTCTGTGTAACCCTAACCCTATCTGGTGTCTATATAAACCGGAGGGTTTTAGTCCGTAGGACGAACAACAATCATACCATAGGCTAGCTTCTAGGGTTTAGCCTCTCTGATCTCGTGGTAGATCCACTCTTGTACTACCCATATCATCAATATTAATCAAGCAGGAGTAGGGTTTTACCTCCATCGAGAGGGCCCGAACCTGGGTAAAAACATCGTGTCCCTTGTCTCCTTTTACCATCCGCCTAGACGCACAGTTCGGGACCCCCTACCCGAGATCCGCCGGTTTTGACACCGACATTAGTGCTTTCATTGAGAGTTCCTGTGTGCCATCCCTGTCAGGAAGGATGCCTCATCCCGTCTTTAAAGACGGCACCGTTGCTAAAGGAGCTTTGGCCACCGGCCAAACTCTCCGGCTAGGCGGTTTTCTTATGACCGCCTGTTCGGCCGCCGCGACGACGATGACTTCTCGGGTCATCGAAAGCAATCTTCACGTTAACTCGGAACTCGCCGAGCAGTTAGATCCGATGGAGCTCTCTTCCTTGAACGAGCTCTTGGATCGCATCGCCGCCCTGGGAGTCGCTACAAACTACGATCACATTGGTCCTAAAACTGATCTGAGAGAGATCAACTCTTCCCAGGCTACCCACCACGTTGCTGTGGTAGAGGAACAATACGGCGACTCTTCTCCTACCTTAAGGACTAGCTATGTCCGGATTGCTGGCCCCTCCATGCCGGATTCCCGCGGAGGGGAGGACACCACTCAAGCCCTGAACTTAAAGTCAGGCAGCGGGCTAGATTCATTGGACAACCTCCAAGAACCCAAGCTTCCAAGTTCGGAAACTTCTTGGCCCCTGAATCTTAGATCGGACGGGTTCGAATTTAATTCCACCGCCCACCCAAACATAAGCGATCTATCCCAAATCCGGCAAGAGCCCGGTGAAACAGTATATCATTACTGGGCCAGATTCCTCCTGGTTATGGACAGGATAAAGGATTGCCGCGATGAGGACGCAATCTCATTCTTCTGCAATAATTGCACGGACAAGGGAATCCTAAACGCCATAAGTCATCGTGAAATTACACGCTTTGCTAACTTGGCGTCCATAGTACGAAAGTACTGCGCGATGGAGAGCGCCTGGAAAACCGAAATCAAATTTTGGGATAATCCGGCCCCGAATTCAACCCTAGTCCGAAATAAAAGGGTGCATCATCACCAGGCACCTGGGTTACATACCAAAAAGCAAAAACCCCCCAAAGGGCATGGAACCGTCTTTGGAGGGATGGCTCAATGGACCCTGCAAAATTCATAGCACAGAGGGCGCCACTCCAACTCATAGCCTTAGAGCATGTTGGATACTACGGCAGGTGGCCAAAAGTGGCGAAGAGCTCTTAGCTCCAGAGCACCAGCCCAGCAATACCAGTACGGTATTAACAGTCTTCAAGACTTTCACATCAAATAATATGCGGAAGCGAACACTCCGCAGCCTTGCCGAAGTCTACCAGATAGCAACAATAAATCCATGGAGTGACACGGCTATTACCTTTAACGCCAGTGACGAACCTAAATTCCGAACAGCCCGAGCACCAGCCGCATTGGTCCTCAGTCCAATAGTGGACGGCTTTCGCCTTACCAAGGTACTCATGGACGGCGGCAGCGGATTAAACCTCATCTACGAGGAAACCCTTCGAAAAATGGAAATAGACTGGAGCCGCATTGAGCAAAGCAGCACAACCTTTAGAGGAATAATCCCCAGTCGGGAAGCATGCTATACAGGAAAGATCACACTAGATGTGGTGTTCGGCACACCGGACAATTATAGGTCCGAGGAGGTCACATTCCAAGTGGCCCCGTTCAGCAGCGGATACCACGCTCAATTAGGGTGAGAGGCATTCACAATTTTTCAAGCCATACCCCATTACGGGTACATGAAGCTCAAAATGCCCGGACCCAAAGGAAATATCACTCTCGCTAGTGACCCGGACATAGTGCTCCGCGCCGAAAATAAAACAGTCGCACTTGCCCTTGAGGCACTATCCAAAGCCCTAGCGGCAGAGGAACTCACTGCGCTGCGCTCCACGGTGAACAGGGGCGATGTGATACTCGATAAGAGATCCAAGTCCACCTCTTTTAAACCGGCAGACAAAATAGTCAAATTCCAAGTCCATCCAACGGACCCTACAAAAACAGCCTCCATCGGGGCACAATTAAACCCTGATGTGCACGCCGCATTACGAGAATTCCTACGCGAAAATTGGGACATTTTTGCCTGGCACCCTTCAGACATGCCAGGAATCCCACGCCGGCTGTCCGAGCAAAGCCTAAATATCCTAAAAGGATTCAAGCCAGTCAAACAAGCTCCTCGGCGTTTCTCCGAACCCACGAGACAGGCCATGGGAGAGGAGCTAGCCAAACTATTGGAGGCCAGATTCATCAGAGACATTAAACATCCGGACTGGCTAGCAAACCTGGTAATGGTACCAAAGAAGGACAAATCCTGGCGCCTATGTGTCAATTTTAAGGACCCTAACAAGGCTTGCCCAAAGGATCCCTTCCCCCTCCCCCGCATCGATCAAATTATCGACGCTACCGCAGGACACAATTCATTGTGTTTCCTCGACGCATACTCCGGCTACCACCAAATTAAGATGGCAGAGCCAGACCAAGCCGCAGCGGCATTCATCACTCCATACGGCCCATTCTGCTTCAACACAATGCCCTTTGGGCTCAAAAACACCGGCGCAACATATCAGCGCATGATTCAGACATGTCTGGCAAACCAGATCGGCAAAACAGTGGAGGCATACGTAGACGATGTGGTCGTCAAATCCAAGCATGTCGAAACCCTAGTCGATGACTTGAGGCTCACATTCGATAATCTCCGAATATATGACATCAAGCTCAACCCGGAAAAATGCGTTTTCGGCGTACCAGCCGGAAAGCTCTTGGGCTTCATTGTATCCGGTAGAGGAAGTGAAGCAAACCCAGCCAAGATCCAAGCTCTGTAACAATTGGATATCCCCAAAGACCTCAAACAAATACAAAAATTGACTGGATGCGTGGCGGCTCTAAGCCGCTTTATCTCCGCTTAGGAGAAAAGGCATTACCCCTTTATCGCCTCCTCCGGCGCACCGAACACTTCGAGTGGACGGATGCTGCCACGGCCGGACTCAAGAAATCAAAGCCATATTGGCAACAAACCGGTCTGGCGCGCCCAACATGGGCGAACCAATGCTATTATACATCGCAGCAACCCATCAAGTTGTAAGCGCGGTGCTCGTTGTCGAACGAGAAATGGAAGGACACAAGTTCCCTCTCCAAAAACCAGTTTACTACGTGTCCACTGTCCTAACTCCATGCAAGTCACGGTACCCGCATTATCAAAAGATAGCATACACGGTGTTCATGGCATCCCGGAAGCTGCGACACTACTTTCAAGAGTGTTCGGTAACAGTAGCCTCCGAAGTACCTCTTAATGACATTATAAACAACCGCGATGCAACGGGCCGGATTGCTAAATGGGCCATTGAGCTCCTCCCGTTCGACATAACCTACAAGCCACGGCGAGCTATTAAGTCGCAAGTTTTGGCTGACTTCATCGCCGAATGGACTGAAGCCGAACTCCCTAAAGAGTACGGCGCATATTCCAACTGGATCATGCACTTCGACGGCTCCAAAATGTTGGCCGGCCTGGGGGCTAGCGTTGTTCTGACGTCCCCAACCAGAGATACAGTCCAATACGTACTTCAAATAATGTACACGGACTCCAACAATGCAGCCAAATACGAGGCCCTTCTACATGGTCTCCGGATGGCAGTCTCCATGGGCATTCAACGCCTAGAGGTGCGCGGGGATTCGAACCTCGCGATATCCCAAATAAATGGGGACTTTGATGCCAAGGATCTGAAAATGGCAGCTTATCGCAATGCCGTCCTAAAAATGTCAGCTCGGTTTGAGGGGCTCGAATTTCACCATATAGCCTGGGATAACCACCAGGCAGCGGACGTGTTGGCACGCATTGGCACAAAGCGCGATGCCGTCCCCCCAACATCTTCCTAGAGAGGCTCTTCAAGCCATCCGTATTATGGGAGGGAGAGTCCGGAAATAACAACCCGGACCCAACCACACTGCCCCACACCGAACATTCCGACATAGTTGGTGGTTCCGCCAGTGAAATAACACAGTCAGCCCACGCAATAATGGCAGTCATTGCCCCATGGACAGAACCATTCCTAGCCTACCTAACTAGGCAGGAACTCCCCGAGGACCAAAACGAGGCCCGCTGCATAGTGTGGTGGTCTAGAGCCTATAAGGTCCATGAGGGAGAGCTTTATAAGAAAAGCACAACCGAAGTCCTTCAAAGGTGTATCCCCGAAGAGGACGGGCGGAATCTCCTGGCTGAAATTCATGCCGGACTCGGTGGGCACCATGCCGCAGCCCGGGCCCTTGTAGGCAAGGCCTTCCGTACAGGATTTTATTGGCCGACGGCCCGGGCAGATGCTCATGACTTAGTCCAACGATGCGTCAGTTGCTAGCTCTTTGCTAATCAAAGCCACATGCCACCCACCGCCCTCAAAACTATACCCATCACCTGGCCCTTCGCAGTCTGGGGGCTTGACATGGTTGGACCCCTTAAAGGTGGAACCCACAAGCAAAAATACCTATTGGTCATGGTGGATAAATTCACCAAATGGATAGAGGCCAAGCCTGTAAAGACGGCCGAATCCGGACCAGTGATAGACTTTATATCAGGGGTAGTACACCATTACGGCGTCCCCCGTAGCATCATCACTGATAATGGCACGAACTTCATGGCCGACGAGGTCAAACTCTGGTGCAAAAACACGGGCATCAAGCTCGACTACGCTTCAGTCTATCACCCCCAAACTAACGGTCAAGTCGAGCGAGCAAACGGTCTAATCATGAGCGGCATTAAACCCAGACTAGTGCGGTCCCTCAAGGAATCTAACACGCACTGGGTTGAGGAGCTCGACTCCGTACTCTGGGGGCTGCAGACCACGCCGAATCGCACTACCGGATTCACACCTTTTTATGGTATACGGCGCAGAGGCAATTTTGCCCTGCGACATAATTCATGACTCACCTCGCATGCGCATGTATGAAGAAAGAGAAGCCGAGTTCGATCGGCAGGACAGTTTGGACACCTTGGAGGAGGAGCGCGACGTGGCAAAGCTCGTTCCGCATTCTATCAGCAGCAGGCTCGAAGATATCAAAGCAGGGAAGTACGGGCCAAAGCTTACAACGTTGGCGAACAAGTTCTACGCCTGCTGGACAAGAAAAAGGACAAACTCAAGCCCAAATGGGAGGGCCCCTTCATCATCGACCAAGTCCTGATCGGCGGAGTGTACTGTCTGCGAAACACATCGGATAACCGACTCGAGCCGAACCCATGGAACGCAGCCCGTCTCCGAAGATTCTACGCCTAGCGCTGGATTATGAGTTCGTCTCCTTCCTCCGTCTATATTTTACACTTTAAGCTGTCTTTTATTTCTCTCCTTCTTCCTCCTTTTTTCCGAAGCCGTTAAAGGCTCGTTCGCGCATTGTTCGACACACTTGACGCGCTATCCGCGCCATTATACTGGGGCTTTCTAATGAAGCTTATTTATACGGGCTTTATGCCCAACACATGTGTCACACTTCCGCATGTACCTTTTATTCACCATTATATGCATCGATATGACTTAAGTTTTGGCCAAGCTGGGTTGCTGGCTCTGTGCTTACCCCTCACGCTCCCGATTGTTCGGCTAGGTGGTAAAGGAGCACCTCTGCGATTGTTACCGCTGGTCAGCCGGACGTGTACCTCAGATCGGGTGAAGCCGAAAGCTAGCATTCTTAAGGGAATAGTCGGTCGGTGAACTAAAAGACGATTTTTATTTTTTTCATTTATCTGCCCCGGATGCTTTTTTTTTTGCGATCCGGACATGCAGGGCATGCCTCCTGTGGAAAGGAACCCCTAACGGAACTATTCTCCCTGGAAGATGTTTCTTGCTAACCATGTAATATAACATAACTAGTTGGGCACTTGTCTGATAAAGCACTCATGACCCCTACGCCTGGTCTCCACGCATGCCCCGGTTTTTACATAACCGCGAGGGTATTCGGACACACTCCGGACGATTGGGTCCCGAGGTTGAAGCGAAAAGGTCCGCTATGACAAACGATCTAAAATCCGGCTAGAAGGCATTTTACATGTCATTTTACATTACATAGTCAAATTGACTGATTGTATTCCTCTTCAATGCCATCTAATAGGCTGTCTAGTTTACAGTCTTGCTGGGAATACTTTGCGGCCAACTCTACTTGGTCGTACACTAAGCTCACAGGGATCTCCTTCCCGTCGGGCCCCACAGGCCTGACCTCGGCCATGTGGTTTGGGTCCGCCATCGTGTACCCGTCTTCACCATGGCCCAGGCCTCCCTGGCGCCTTGACGATAGGCCGATATCTTCCATAGTCGGAAGCGCCGCCGTGCTCCTGAAGCTTCTCTCGCAAGCTCTCCAAGGCCTTGAGGGCAGGGAGATAGATGGCCACAAGGCTCTGGCGACGCCTTTCATCACTGCCGAACTCGTTAAATGCAGTTGCAATAGCTCGGGAAGAAGGTCACCCGAGAACCAGGGCATTTCTCCGCAGGACGACCCGTGAGCATACCTCTGACATAACTTTGTTAGTTGACTTCCTCGCCGAACTCTTTTTCAAAGTTTGCTCAAGCACTTACTTTAAATGCCGCGACGAAGTCGCCTATTCTCCTTCACGGAGTCAGACAGCTGGGCACGAACATCCTTTAGTTCCTCACCCAGCTGGGTGTTGGCATCCTGGAGATTATTTTTCTCTTGCCTCACCCTTGTAAGCACATTCTCGCCGGCCTTCAATCGGCGCAAGAGCTGTTGCTTGTCCGGATCTAGTCTGGCGCCATCTGCAATATTATTGTCAGATTTACACACACGCCGCACTTCACAAACTACTTATCTTTTGAAGCATATATTACCAGAGGGGGTCTCTGTGGCTCCCCAGAGTGGCTAGTGCAGCCTCAAGTTGGGCCTTGCATTCTTCAAGCTCCCGGATAGTCGGGTATTCTTTTTGTAAGATCCTGATAACAAATGATCCTTAAATCAGTTATTCTAACTATTTTAAGTCTCGGGGCTCTTGGCATATATAATCGTCAAATTTCCTCACCAGATGTCCTTTACATACTGCTCCGTGGCTCGCTAGACCATCTTGAGCGACACGGAGGTGCGCATGTCCCGAATTGAAGGCATTCAATGCCTCTTGGGAGAAACATGCGTCACGAAGAACTGTCCGGTGGCGCCTGTGATTCATGGCGCCTCCACCTCGGAGTTGGTGGCGGACAATCTGTCGGCATCCTCTGTCGGAGGAGCATCCGACGACGCCTCGTGCTCGCCTCCGCTTCGACCCGGCTTTGGAGCCTGGCTGGCGGAGGCTCGATTGGCAACCTCTCTGGACACAGTCCGCGAGCGCTTTTTCCGTAAAAGAGCACCAACATTAAGACGCCTTCCAGAATCAATCTCAGGAATATGGTGACGCGCCATACTTTATTCTTGGCGGTGTTTCGATCTGGACCGCACTTCTTTTTAGCCTGCGGGCCGTGCTGCCCTTGTTGGCTAGCCGCTGAGCTCGGCCTCCTGCCTCAAGGCACCCTCTGCGAAACACCATTGGTATACGGTGATAAAAAATAAGCACGGATGGGTCATTATCAGAGTATTGGGACCTCGGTCTCAGTTACTTGTGAGGCTGGAAGTATTCCAGGGTAATCGACCATAATGGCAACCAAGGCATTATCGATGCTCAGTTGGTGAAATACCCCATCAATCAGCTCCATCAATATGTCCGGATCCTCTTGGGAGGCCGGATCAAGGAGCCGTTTCGGATCCTCGGGTTGTGGAGGCGGGCTGTTTATGTCTTTTATGGCCTGGCACAGTTCCTGCGTCAAAATCACAAAATGAGATACCTAACCATGGGAATACGGATTGGATGTGAAAAAAAGAAATGTCCGCTTACCCAGCTTCGAGGATTGTTCATAGAAAATCCGTTCAATGGACTGACGCGGAGAAAATCCTCCTCTTCTCCCTTGTACAGTGTGGACAAGATCTTCACTAGATCGGTGACCGATCCCGGCCCCTTACGGCCATGACGGGTGGCATCGTCCTCCCCGTTGAAATCCCACATGGGGTGGCCCCTATACTGGAGCTGCTGCACCCCCCGCATAATACATGTGGCCATGACACCGATCATGGTCAGTCCGGAATGAGCTAACAATCTTATTTGGCTCATCAGGTAAAGGACGTCCCTGTCGTCTTCCCTCTGGGAGCTCCGCGGGCGCCAACTCACGCGTTTCTTCAAAGGAGCATTGCTGAATTCCGGGAGACCGATCCGAACAGGATCTGGCAGTGGGACGTCTTCTATATAAAACCATTCCGAAGGCCAGTCTTCGGACGCCTTCTTCGGGGTTCCGGATAGATATCCGGTCCCGGCGATGCGCCATAGCTCGGCTCCGCCCACTTGATATATTGACCCCTCATGAGAACGGGGTACAAGGAAGAATAATCTCTTCCACAGTGCAAAATGAGCCTCGACGCCCAAGAACAGTTTGCAAAGGGCCACGAAGCCCGCGATGTGCAAAATGGAGGCAGCCGTAAGGTGGTGCAACTGGAGGCCGTAGAACTCCAAGAGCTCCCGGAGAAACGGATGAATTGGAAATCCGAGTCCTCTTACTAGATAAGAGATAAAGCATACCCGCTCCCCTTTGGAGGGATCGGGGACACTCTCCGCTTTCTTTCTGCCCTTATAGGTGGCGAGTCCGCTCGAACGGAACCATGAAGGCTGGGGAAGAAATCCCTTGGTTTGGAGTGTCACTAGCTCGCTATGCGGATCGAGCATCTCTCCCAATTTCAGGCTGAGGGCTGGGAGCGAGAGGAGGAGAGCGTCGATTGTCCATGATGGAATGGATTTTTGTCGAGGCGCTCCGATGAAAGCTCGCGGAGGGGGGATGGTGTGACTCAGATCTAGATCCTCGTCCCTTTTATATGCGGCTCATTTGCGCAGCTAGGGGGATAAATGTAAAAATACCCTGGCTTTTCGCATTCATTCAAACACGTGGAAGATGGCCATTATTGGGCGTGGAAGCCAAGGAGCGCAGCATTTATCACAAGCCAGACACTATTCAACAAGTATATGGAATTTGGAGAAGAACCCGCCTTGCAATGTCGAAGACAATCTACGCGCCGGACTCATCGCCATTGAAGCCTGGTTCAGGGGCTACTTAGGGAGTCCTGGATTAGGGGGTGTCCGAATAGCCGAACTATCACCGTTGGCCGGACTCCTAGACTATGAAGATACAAGATTGAAGACTTCGTCCCGTGTCCGGATGGGACTTTCCTTGGCGTGGAAGGCAAGCTTGGCGATACAGATATGTAGATCTCCTACCATTGTAACCGACTCTGTGTAACCCTAACCCTATCTCGTGTCTATATAAACCGGAGGGTTTTAGTCCGTAGGACGAACAACAATCATACCATAGGCTAGCTTCTAGGGTTTAGCCTCTCTGGTCTCATGGTAGATCCACTCTTGTACTACCCATATCATCAACATTAATCAAGCAGGAGTAGGGTTTTACCTCCATCAAGAGGGCCCGAACCTGGGTAAAAACATCGTGTCCCTTGTCTCCTGTTACCATCCACCTAGACGCACAGTTCGGGACCCCCTACCCGAGATCCGCCGGTTTTGACACCGACAACGGCCATGAACTTGGCCAGGACTGGGTACCCAAGGATGGCATTGTACGGCAGGCGAATGTGAGCGACGTCGAAGTCAATGAGCTCGGTGCGGTAGTTGTCGCGTGTCCCGAAGGTGACAGGAAGGCAGACCTGCCCAATCGCAGCTGTGGAACCATCAGTGACTCCGGAGAAAGGCTTGGTTGGCTGAAGCTGATTGTATGGAACTTGGAGATTGTTGAATGTCTCGACGGACAGGACATTGAGCCCTGCTCCGCCATCGATGAGGGTCCTGGTGACTTGCACGTTGCTGATGATTGGGGAATAAAGCATCGGGAAGACTCCGGCTGTGGCTGCGCACTTGAGCTGATCCGCTGAGCTGAACATGGTGGCGCACACTGACCACCTGAGAGGGCGCGTGGCTTCGAGCTTGGGGAGGACTGCATTCACTTCACGGGCGAACTGCTTGAAGATGCGCTGAAAGGCTGGGGCTTGAGCTCCGCCCAGGATGCAAGCGATTGCGCGCGGCTCCTGGAAGCCCCCAGCCCCCTCATCCTGATGATGGTCTTCATTTCTCCTTGGCTGCGGTGGCAGAGGAGGGAGGCCTACGTTGCCTTGTGGGCGATCCTCGCGAGGCTGATCCCTCCAGCCTCCCTCGCGAGGCGGGTCCCTCCAACCTCCTCGCGAGGCTGATCCTGCCAGCGGTCCTCGCGAGGTCGGTCACGCCACCCTTGGCGAGGGCCTCGGTCTTCCCAGTGTCCCGTGCTTCTTCCTCCTCCTCGGTCGTAGCCTCGATCACTGCGATCGGGGCATCGACCGATTCTCCCTTCTCGCACGGCCCTGAGCCCTTGTCATTCGTTGGTGTTGTGGGTGTGGAGGTCGTGGTACACGCAGTACCGACTGCCCTTGGATGACTCGGGCTGATCCCTTCCTCGCTTGGTGTCCGGTTCTGCCGCGAGCACGGCAGCCCCCTTGCGCTTCACATCCTTGACCTTGGGCTTCTTTTCTTCTGGGTCGGCAGCCAGCAGCTCGAGGAGGGAAAGGCGTCCTTCCTCAGCCCTGGCGCACTTGGTCGCCAAGTTGAACAGCTCCAGGGATGTGCACAGGTCTTCATGCATCACCAGCTCCTCCTTCATCTTGACGTCACGCACATCATCGGAGAAGGCTGAGATGATGGCCTCCTCAGTTACCTTGGGAATATTGAGGTGTGCGTTGTTGAAGCGCTGGATGTACTTCTGCAGGGTCTCTCCTGGCCGCTGCTTGATGCGGCGCATGTCGCTCACGGCAGGAGGCCGGTCGCGAGTGCCTCGGAAGTTGGCGATGAAGCGGGTGCGCATCTCGTCCCAGGAGGAGATCGTGCCAGGAGCCAGGTTCAGGAGCCAGGTGCGGGCACCGTCCTTGAGCGCCAAGGGAAACCAGTTCGCCATGACCTTCTCATCCCCGTTGGCGGCTTCGATGCCCAGCTCGTAGAGCTGAAGGAACTCTGCAGGATCGGCCGTGCCATCGTAGCGTAGAGGCAGGTCTGGCTTGGACTTGCCGGGCCATGCGACGTTGCGTAGCTCGGCGGTGAAGGCGCGGCAGCCTGCAGTGGCCACGGGAGGCCTTTGGTGACGGAGGGATTGATATTGCGGGTCCCCGCGCGCTACCGCTGGGAGCAGCGCGGGGTCTTGGTGTGCTGGAGCAGGAGCGCGGTCGTGACGGGCCGGGGCAGGGAGCACTGGGGCAACTTCTTGGGGGCGAGGGACCTCTTGGCAGCCCTGCTCTTGCTGCGCTGGTGCCTGACGGAGTGGGTTCCGCCCAGGGGCCACGCGCCTTGGGGCCAAGGCGCCTTCTTGAGGGGGAGGCGGCTGAGGCGCCCCCGGAGCTTCATCGCCCGCGCAAGGCGGGGCGCGGTGCTGATGAGAAGGACGGCAGGGAGCCCCTCGCGGCGCGGACGAGCCTGTGATCGAGCCCTCCTCGTAGACATCATCGACGGGGCGGTAGCGCAGGAGCTTGTTTGCTGCGATGAGCGCGGCTCGAGCCTCCATGGGCGCGCGGAGCCCGCGGGACGAAGAACCAGCTGGGGCGAGCGAAGGAGTAGCGGTGCGGCCGTCTCGCCTTACGGATGGATGCTGGGACGACGCCTGCTGCTCCTTCCCTGCCGGACCGGTGGCGGCGTTGACGGCAGGCGACGGGGAACGGCGGGGGCGGCCACCGATGGGGGCCGTCTGGGCGACGCGAGTAGCGAGAGCGGCCAGCGCGCCGGGCGCTGGCTCGACGAAGCGTCGACATGGATGCGAGGGCGGCAAAGAGCAGGGCAGCGGAAGGCGGATTCCGGTGCACCCCTACCTGGCGTGCCAAATGTCGGATTTCGGGTTCCGGCAGACCCTCTAGGTTCGAACTCTGGGGTGCACGCGGAGATCACACCTCCAACCTACCTACACCTCGTCGCCTCGCAAGGATCTAAACTACACAAAGAACAACACAAGGGACAAGAGGTTTATACTGGTTCGGGCCACCATTGTGGTGTACACCCTACTCCAGTGTGTGGTGTGGTGGATTGCCTCAGGGGCTGATGATGAATAATACAAGGAAGAACAGCCTCGCGAGGGTCTGTTCTTGGCCGGTGCGATGAACTGCTAGGGGGAGTTCAGTTGCTTCTCTCTCTCTCTCTCTCTCTCTCTCTCTCTCTCTCTCTCTCTCTCTCTCTCTCTCTCTCTTGCTTATCTTTCCGGTCGATCAGGTCTCGATCTCTCCTCCCCTACCCTGTGGGTGGCTAGCTCTATTTATAGTGGGAGGCCCTGGGCCTCTTCCCAAATATTGAGCGGGAAGTGCGCCAACAATTGGCCATTTTGAAGGGGAACATCTAGTACACTTATCCTCACTAAAGTCAGTCCTTGCCTGCCAAAGACTCTGACGGTGACGCCGGCTTGGGCTCCACGATGACCTCCTTCCTGCCGTCCTGCTGGTCTTGGTCTTGTTGCACCGAAATGGTTGCCTTTGCTTGATGCTCTCGTCCTACGCTTGCCTCCTTTGCACCAAAGGGGAAATGAGGACACTGCGCGGGCTGGCGCCCGCCTGGCGCCCTCTGTCGTCATGGCTTGCGTCATGGGCACCTCGTGAGGTAACCCGCCTTGATATCTCCGCCTCCTCGCGAGCCAGCCTGACGAGGCCGTGCCCGAGTAAGCTTCCTGTCGTCTGCCCCGCAAGGCTTGGCCCCTCGCGAGGGTCTTGAGCTTGTGTTGATGAAGATGGGCCGTACTGGGCCACCCCTTGAGCCACGCCGCAGGCCGCAGGCAGGCAAGTCTGGGTACCCCCGTTCCCAGAACGCCGACAGTAGCCCCCGAGCCAAAGGCGCGCCTGGACTTGGCTTAGCAGAGAAGCGAAGGGGGAAGTGCGAAGCGCCACGGTCCCCAACAGCCTGCAGCCTTGGGCGCCGCGTGGCGGTTAATTGGACATGGGAGTCCCCACTTCCCCACGACGCCTCGACAACTGCACGAATTGACGAGTCCCTGCATGCAAAGCGGGTCATGATTACCTGTGATCGTGGAGGTCGATGGTTGGCCTTCTCCGGCCATAAGTACGGAACGACGCGAGCCCTTCCAGTCCATCTCTTCTTGCTTTTCCTTCTTCTCTATCCTTGCCCTTGCTCCACATTGCGGCAATGTCTCCGATCCGCCGGTTCTCCTCAGAAGAGAAAGTAAAGGCCCCCCGAGAGGGTCCGGATCCGCTTCCGCCGAAGAAACGGCTAGCCCTCTGCCGCCGAGATGAGGGCGCCCGGCAGGAGGTGTCGAGGCCCTGGTACGAGCGGCCACCGCCAGGGTTCCCGCTGCCCTTGTACGCCCGCATTGAGGACCCTGAAGGAGTTGATGCCGAGCGCCACGAACGACGCTGCCGTCGGCGTCGACGGGTCACGGCGGTGCGTCTTGTTCCTCCCTGAGTCCATGCCGAGGGCTCCTCCCGAGAGTTTGTGCTCCACGCCGCCATGCCTCCTCAGTCTTGGATTCGCCTTCCTCCCTCCTTTGCCTTTGTGATTCTGCAGAGGGGCTCTCTGGAGCTCTAGTTGCAGCACGCCGGCTGCAGCACCCTTGCGACCGGAGCAGAGGTTGCGGTCGTTGCTCTGGGCAAGATCTTCATGACTCGTGGCTGGGGCGAGATCGCCCGGGTTTGCAGGACGAGGGGCGCCCTTGTGATCCACCTGGAGTACGACGGTGCTTCCGTGATGTTCTTCAAGGTCTTCGACGCGGAAGGACGCCGGCTGGAGTGCTGCCCTGAGAGAGGCGGTCGGGGCCCTGCCGTGGCGAGGACTGGGCTCGCCGACCGCTCCCCCAGCAGCTCCTCAGGCAGTGGAGGCGTCGGAGGATCCAGCGACTCCGCCGAACTCTTCGCGACTCCAGAGACGAGCGATGACAGCTATGAGCCCCCGAGCTCGCACCATGCTCGGAGTCGGGTGGGCGCGTCAGCCGCCGCCGCCACTGATTTGGATGAGGTTGGCGCCGGTGTCTGACGGCCCACTATTGATGACGGCGTCTTTTGCAGAGGCGCGTGTAGTTAGTGCTCTTTAGGGTCTGCTCCTTTTGTTCCCTACGAGGAATCAAAGAACACACCCCGTGGGGGCTTGTAAGGTGCCGGCGGTTCCAATTGTTAATATGATCATTGTCGTGAAGTGGTGCGAGATGCTCATCTCATCTTAGCTTAGTTCCTCCTTTCGAACCTCGCGAGGGCTTGACGCTTTGGGCCGACAGGTCCCGATCCCAGGGCAGGCTTCAGCCGTCGCTGGTATGCCAAGTCACGATGCCGTGGTCAAGGCCAGGAGGTGAGCGGCCCGGGGTCTAGTAAGACCCCCTGAGTCGCGATGCTCAGGAGGTCCCCTTTAGCGCTCAAGTAGCCACCGTTCGGTGAGAAAGGAGCATGAAGTTGCTAACACGGGATTGCTTTAGGTGCGAGGTCGGTGCTGCGATAGCTAGTATTTCCGGAGGATGACTTATCTTTGGGAGTCAGGAACCGCTTCTTGGTGCGGCGTTAGGTCCGCGCATCGGCATATGAGGAGTTGCCCGGCGAGGTCCCCACGTGCCTCTTCCCTCTCGCCTTTACTCCCCTTTCTGCTCTACGTCCTCGGGTCCCGGTCGTCGAGCGAGCATGAAGAAGAGAGATTATTGAAAACTCTGAAGAAGCATCGTGCTGCTATTGGATATACTCTTGATGATCTTAAGGGCATTAGTCCCACTCTATGTCAACATAAAATAAATTTGGAAGAAGATGCGAAACCGGTTTGTGATCATCAACGAAGGCTTAATCCTAAGATGAAAGAAGTGGTAAGAAAAGAAATACTAAAGCTTCTGAAGGCAGGTATAATTTATCCCGTTGCTGATAGTCAGTGGGTAAGTCCTGTTCATTGTGTTCCTAAGAAGGGAGGTATTACTATTGTTCTAATGATAAAGATGAATTGATTCCACAAAGAATTATTACAGGTTATAGGATGGTAATTGATTTTCGCAAATTAAATAAAGCTACTAAGAAAGATCCTTACCCTTACCTTTTATTGATCAAATGCTAGAAAGATTATGCAAACATACACATTATTGCTTTCTAGATGGTTATTCTGGTTTCTCTCAAATACCTGTGTCGGCTAAAGATCAATCAAAGACTACTTTTACATGGCCTTTTGGCACTTTTGCTTATAGACGTATGCCTTTTGGTTTATGTAATGCACCTGCTACCTTTCAAAGATGCATGATGGCTATATTCTCTGACTTTTGTGAAAAGATTTGTGAGGTTTTCATGGACGACTTTTACGTCTATGGATCCTCCTTTGATGATTTCTTGAGCAATCTTGATCGAGTTTTGCAGAGATGTGAAGAAACAAATCTTGTCTTGAATTGGGAAAAGTGCCACTTTATGGTTAATGAAGGTATTGTCTTGGGGCATAAAGTTTCTGAAAGAGGTATTGAAGTTGATAAAGCCAAGGTTGATGCTATTGAAAAGATGCCATGTCCCAAGGACATCAAAGGTATAAGAAGTTTCCTTGGTCACGCCGGATTTTATAGGAGGTTCATTAAGGATTTCTCAAAAATTTCTCGGCCTCTGACTAATTTATTACAAAAAGATATACCATTTGTCTTTGATGATGATTGTGTAGAAGCATTTGAAATACTTAAGAAAGCATTGATCTCTGCACATATTGTTCAGCTACCTGATTGGAATTTACCTTTCGAAATAATGTGAGATGCTAGTGATTATGCTGTAGGTGCTGTTCTAGGGCAAAGAGTTGATAAGAAATTAAATGTTATCCATTATGCTAGTAAGACTCTAGACAATGCTCAAAGAAACTATGCTACTACTGAAAAATAATTCTTAGCAGTTGTATTTGCATGTGATAAGTTCAGACCTTATATTATTGATTCTAAAGTAACTATTCACACTGATCATGCTGCTATTAAATATTTGATGGAAAAGAAAGATGCTAAACCTAGACTTATTAGATGGGTTCTCTTGCTACAAGAATTTGATTTGCATATTGTTGATAGAAAGGGAGCTGAGAACCCCATTGCAGACAACTTGTCTAGGTTAGAAAATGTTCTTGATGACCCACTGCCTATTGATGATAGCTTTCCTGATGAGCAATTGAATGTCATAAGTACTTCTCGTAGTACTCCATGGTATGCTGATTATGCTGATTACATTGTTGCTAAATTTATACCACCTAGTTTCACATACCAGCAAAAGAAAAAGTTTTTCTATGATTTGAGACATTACTTTTGGGATGACCCACATCTTTATAAAGAAGGAGTAGATGGTGTTATTAGACGTAGTGTACCTGAGCATGAACAGGAACAGATCCTACGCAAGTGTCACTCTGAAGCTTATGGAGGACACCACGCTGGAGATAGAACTGCACATAAGGTATTGCAATCCGGTTTTTATTGGCCTACTCTCTTCAAGGATGCCCGTAAGTTTGTCTTATCTAGTGATGAATGTCAAAGAATTGGTAATATTAGTAGACGTCAAGAAATGCCTATGAACTATTCACTTGTTATTGAACCATTTGATGTTTGGGGCTTTGATTATATGGGACCCTTTCCTGCCTCCAATGGATATACACATATTTTAGTTGCTGTTGATTATGTTACTAAGTTGGTAGAAGCTATTCCAACTAGTAGTGCTGATCATAACACTTCTACTAAAAGGCTTAAAGAAGTTATTTTTCCGAGGTTTGGAGTCCCTAGATATTTAATGACTGATGGTGGTTCACATTTTATTCATGGTGCTTTCCGTAAAATGCTTGCTAAATATGATGTTGATCATAGAATCGCACCCCCTTATCACCCACAGTCTAGTGGTCAAGTAGAATTGAGTAATAGAGAACTCAAATTAATTTTGCAAAAGACTGTCAATGGGTCTAGAAAGAATTGGTCCAAGAAATTTGATGATGCATTATGGGCCTATAGAACTGCATATAAAAATCCTATGGGTATGTCTCCGTATAAAATGGTCTATGGAAAAGCATGTCATTTACCTCTCAAACTAGAACATAAGGCTTATTGGGCTATTAAAGAGCTCAACTATGATTTCAAACTTGCTGGTGAGAAGAGGTTATTTGATATTAGCTCACTTGATGAATGGAGAACCCAGGCTTATGAAAATGCCAAGTTGTTTAAAGAAAAAGTTAAAAGATGGCATGACAAAAGGATACAAAAGCGTGAGTTTAATGTAGGTGATTATGTATTGCTATACAACTCTCGTTTAAGATTTTTTGCAGGAAAACTTCTCTCTAAATGGGAAGGCCCCTACGTTATCGAGGAGGTCTATCGCCCGGTGCCATAAAATCAACAACTTCAAGGCACAAACCAAGGTGGTAAACGGTCAAAGAATCAAACATCGTATCTCGGGTAATCCTATAAATGTTGAAACCAATGTTATTGAAACCGTAACCCCAGAGGAATACATAAGGGACACTTTGGAAAAGACCTGTGGGTTAGGGCCCACTCAAAAGAAAACACCATTGAACAATTTTAAAGAGAGGTTGCACCGGTTGAATTAAATGGCTTGAATGAGATAACAAGCTCAAAATAACTTGAATGGATCTGGAATGAAAAGACGAGCCTTCCGAGATATCTTCAACACTCCAGAACAAATGAATAGCGAGAAGTGAATGATTAAGAGGTGCATCGGCAAGAGGAAGCATTTGCAACAAGGAAAGGAATATGATGAATATCAAAAGCTTGAATTGGATCCACCGGAGAAGAAACAACAATGAAGGATGATGAACTTGAAACTGTTGAGCATCTTCATGGGAAATCACCGGATAAGAACATTGAAAGAAAAGAATGTAGAGACTTCCCACAAATAAAAGGACACATGATTAAGAAATCCGAGTCCTTGAAGAAAAAGGGGTGGGAGGGCGGGAAAACAAAGACAACTTGGGATGGATGAAACAAACACCGTTGAGAAAACTTAGAATTGATCTCGCAGATGTTGAAAATGATCAGATCCACTTGAAGAGAAGCACGCCGGTTGGGAAAAAAATTTAACATGACGACTTCGATGATCAAGAAGGATTAGTATTCACATAGAAATATGAGAACACCGTTTAGGAAAGGTATGGATTCAACATTTGACTTCGAAGCAACTCGAATACCACAAATAAAACAAAACAAAGGATTTGGCTTGCAGAATAAGCCGGAACAAATACATATGATAGAGATTTACCCAATCTCATATCATGCATCTGTCGGAAAGATATTCTAGGAGCCACTTGAATTCCCACCTATAAACTCCCGAAACTTTTTGGTTATGCAATCTGGTGTTGGGGATACAGGGACACAAAATATATCACCCAAACTAACAATACGTAGATCCAAATTGTATCCATCCGTCAACACATAACCAAGAAAACTCCGGAAATCGTGTACCTCAACCTTCGAAAAGCATCCGTTATACGAGCTATGGCAATACTCCCGAACTCCCCAGTACTGGATGGCGTCGAGGTTATCTCACCAACAACTGCATAAAAGAGATTTTCGATGTCGGCAAAACTCGGGTATTCCGAATCGCAACGATAAAATTGTGACGACAACACCTCGGAGCTCAACTCCCCGGGACACTGCCACAACCCCTAAATGTTAGGAGGCACCAAGAACAATGTTCTCGTCACAAGACTATCAGAACGATCCCAAGATACCCGCGTGATCCTAAAAAAAATATCGTGAAATTTGTGCAGAGGAAAGACAAAACATCTATGTCAGGAGGCCTCACCAGAGCGACGAAGGGGGCTGAGGAGTAAAAAGAATCCTACTCTCCGATATATATAATCCTAAGACTCAAAATAGTTTTTCTTCTAGACTCAACAACGGCCAACAAACAAGGGGGCTCCTATGGTCGGTCAAGGCTCTGATACCAACTTGTCACGCCCAAGATGCGACCCTATCCTAAAGGAACTCGAAGGTCCCACCAAGGATAGAAGCGCATCTTGAAGACGCTTTTGCAAGGTGGATATCATTACATCAACATTACATCATAGATGGGGATACATACATAACATACAATGTCACATGAATACAACAATACAACAATACCACATACAAGATCAACATCCGACTACGGATGAATCATAAACAGAAACTCAAACAATATCCACCCTGCTAGCCCAGGCTGCCGACCTGGAACCTATCCCCTGATCGAAGAAGAAGCAGAAGGAGAACTCCAAAACAAGCAAACATCGCTCTCGCGCCATGATCATCGTGATAACCTGTACCTGCAACTGTTGTTGTAGTAATCTGTGAGCCACGAGGACTCAAAGAATCCCATTACCATGGGTATCAAGACTAGCAAAGCTTAATGGGAAAGGAAGGGGTAAAGTGGTGAGGTTGCAGCAGCGGCTAAGAATATATGGTGGCTAACATACGCAAATGAGAGCGGGAAGAGAAACAACGGAACGGTCGTCAACTAGTAATGATCAAGAAGTGATCCTGAACTCCTACTTACGTCAGACATAACCCAGAAACCGTGTTCTCCTCTCGATCAACCCCGAAAAGAGACACTCACGGTTACGCACATGGTTGGTGTATTTTAGAAGAGTTTACTTCAAGTTTACTACAACCGGACATTAACAAATTCCCATCTGCCACATAACCGCGGGCATGGGTTTCGAAAGTTCAAACCCTGCAGGGGTGTCCCAACTTAGCCCATGATAAGCTCTCGCGATCAACGAAGGATATTCCTTCTCCCCGGGAAGACCCGATCAGTCTCGGAATCCCGGCTACAAGACATTTCGACAGCAATAAAACAAGACCCGCAAGACCTCCCGGCGTGCCGACATCCTAATAGTAGCCACGCGTATCTCGTCTCATGCCACGACCGGATGAGCGAGACGCATAACTAGAACCAGCCCTCAAGTTTCCCGAGGTGGCGCTGCAAGTGGCTCTAGTTTGGACCAACACTTAGACAAGCATTAGCCCGGGGGGGCTAAAATAAAGATGACCCTTGGGATGCGCGACTCCCAAGGGAAAAAGGTAATAGGTGAGGCAAATGGTAAAACCAATGTTGGGCCTTCTTTGGAAGAGTCTTATTCAAAGCGAACTGTCAAGGGGTCCCATAAATCACCCAACCGCATTAGGGACGAAAACCGGGAACATAATACCGATATGATGAAACTAGGCGGCAAGAGTGGAACAAAACACCAGGCATAAGGCCGAGCCTTCCACCCTTTACCAAGTATATAGATGCATTAATAATATATATATAAGAGATATTGTGATATCATAACATGAACATAATCCAACATGGAGCAATCTTCATCTTCACCTGCAGCTAGCAACGCTATAAGAGGGGCTGAGCAAAAGCGGTAACATAGCCAAACAACGGTTTGCTAGGAGGGGTGACAAGGGTTAGAGGTTCATGGCAATTTGGGAGGCTTGAGCAGCAAGTGGTAGGTAACACATCATAGCGATAGAATGAAGCAACTAGCATAGCAATGATAGTAATGAGATCCAAGGTGACGGTCATCTTGCCTGAAATCCCGCTAGGAAGAAGAACGAGTCCATGAAGAAGATGAACGGAAGTAGTCGAACGAATCCTCACAATCGCAACATTACCGGAACTAAGAAGCAACACCGGAAAGAAACAAACAACATGGTAAATGCACAAGCATAAGCATGGCATGGTGCACAATCAAGTATGATGCATGTCCGGTTTAATGAGGCATGGCATGGCAAAGTGCAACAAACAATGCTACAAGTTAAGTGGAGCTCGATATGCAACGAGTTGCATAATGACAAAACACCACATAGACATATTTAGTTTAATCTCGTTTAAGCTACCAAACAATATTAAATGTTGTTAAGCATGGCAAGAGGTGAAGCATAATTAAACTACCTATCTAGGCAAGTTTAAATGAGGCCGGAATAACAAACAACAATCCCGGAAAATCCTCATATGCAATATTCGAATTTGGTACTGTTCTGCCCTAAACACAATTTTAATGTTGTTAAACAGGAAAATAAAGTGGACCATGTTAAACTAGGCATTTTTCTACCCCATTTACATATAAAGTTTATTAAAATCCGAGCTACGGTTATTTAGTTATGAAATAAATCATTTTTACATGGCATTTAAGCAAATTTAATCAAACAGAATTTTAAACACTTTAAACATGGATGAAAGTGGCATATTATGAAACTAGATGAAATTCTAAGCATTCTTCATATATAAATTATTTACAAATGATGCACGGTTCTGGAATTATTATTTGCATGAACAACAAGGGAAAATCTATGAACTGCAGTTTTGGATAATTAGCAAAATCGCAGAACACGAAAAAAACATGACACGGGCCAAATCCACTGGAACTGGGCCGGACTAGTGAGCGCTGGATCTGGGACTGCTCCCCAAGTGGCCTTGGGCCGTTCGGTGTAGAGGGCGCTGGCTGGGCCGGATCTCGAGGAGTCTGGGACTTGGCGCCGACGCAGAGCGGCCGGCCTTGTGGGGTCGCGGTCCACGACGATCGATGGGGAGGGCGCGGTCGATCTGGAGTCGGTCAACGCGAGCGCGTGGCTCAAATCCTCGGCGATGAAGCCTGGGCGCGACGGCCAGCGATGTAGGCAGGGGAACTTGGCGGCAGCAGCAGGTCCGCAGGAGGCTGAAGAGGGACTTGGTGGGGCGAGGGCGCACGGGAACCGGCCGGATCCGAGGCCATGGCGGCGGAGGAAGGCGACGGCTTGGCAGTTGGCATCCACGACGTCGGCTGTTGCCTGAAGAACGAAGACAGAGGGAAAGCAGAGAAGCAAAACGGGGAAGTGAAGAAGAAAGAGACGGCGAGGGAGATGGCAGGGGTGCAACGGGGACTGCCTGGGATTGCCGGCGACTATGAGGCCAGTCGTCGGAGGCGCGAAGGCGAGGCCATGCTTGCCAGGGCGGCAAGGCAGCGAACATCGAGGTCGATGCAAAATCCATGTCGCTGGGAGCTCCGGTGACGCAGGGCTGATGAAGAGCTCGGGCACAAGAGCGCCATGGGGGGCTCCTGCTGGAGGTGGTCGCCGTAGCGACGAGGCAGCGGGGGAGGCTCGGCTGGCCGCGGAAGATGGAGGCGCATGGGACTGCGGCTGCGGACGTTGGTGCTCCTGGACAGAGAGGCGACGGGGTTAGGAGCATCAGGTGCAGAAAGAGGAAGAGGGCAGGGAAGGAGGCGCGCGGACTTGAAGCAGCCCGGGCCAAGGACGACGAGCTTGAACGGCAGCGCCATGGTGGTCTCTTGTGAGCGAAAAACAAAGAGAGGGAGAGGGAGATCGTGAGAAAGAGAGATAGAGAAGCAGGAGGGGAAAAGGAGCGGGGCTATCGAGGCACTCATCTCCGGTGAGGTGAGGTGGTCGTGGACGAGGAGGCTGCGGACCCGGACGCCGGCGGGAAAGAAGCAGAGGGTTCGGGCTGGAGCTGCTGGCTCCTACGGGCGCGGACGACGACGGCTGCGGGCGGCCGGACGCGTCCAAGACCAAGGGAGGAGGAGGCACGGGGCGCTGATGCTGCTCGGGGTCGAGCCTTTGCTCTCCCGAGCAAGGAGGCAGTGGGATCGAGGGGAAGCTTCGGGGCTGGTTCTGGTTGGTGGGATTGGATCGGTGGAATGAGGGGATCCCGAGGAAGAAAGGTAGGTGGGTGGCGGCGGGGGAGGACAAACCTCCTAGAATCTAGGGTTTGGTCTAGAAATGGACTAGGGGTCTAAATAATAAAACCGAGATGTTTTATAGATGTTTGGGGATGAACCGAATGCAACGGTGATGACTGAGCGGGTCGGGTTCGGGGCAAGTTTCGGACGCATGCGAGGGGTCTGAGAGAGGTCGACGAAGACAAGGGGGGTTTTGTTGGTCTCGGAGAAAGAGAGAAGAGAGGGGTCCAATTGGTCTGAGAGAAGGTCAACAAGGACAAGCGGTCTGACAACAGGTCAATGAAGACAAAGAGAGAAGCGGTAACTACGAACGGCTACGAGGTTTTATGAAAACATGCGGATGCAATGCGAATGATGCGATGAAATGAAATGCCTGACATGAACAAAATGCAAAACAAAAGACAAAAACCCAACCACGAAGGAAATAACATATCGCATCTCCGGAAAAGGCAAGAGTTGGAGTTACGAATATGGAAAGTTGTATCCGGGGCGTTACAGTCTCAGACTCCGAAAAGGAATAGGTATGTGGTACGGTAAGTAAACCGACTCCAAAACAATTTTTAAGGCAATATTTCTCCGTTTTGGAATATTTAGAAAAATAGAAACATAAGTAGCAGTCCGGGAAGGACACGAGGGCTCTACGAGGGTGGAGGGCGCGCCCAACCTCCCTGGGCGCGCCCCCTACCTCGTGGGCACCTCGTGTGCCTTCCGGACTCCGTTTTCTTGCACGATACGTATTTTGGTCGGTAAAACTTCATTATATATTCTCCCGAAGGTTTTGACTCCCGTATCACGCAATTATCCTCTGTTCTTGTTTCGAGCTGTTTTCTGTCAGGGTTGTCAAGGCCGGGCATCATGTCGTCCCCTTCTACAACAATGGTGACAAATATGCTTGGCTAATGAAGATATAACTGAAGAGGGAAGAACCCATGGAGATCAACAAGGATGAAAGGATCAAGAAGGCCACGGAGGACCAAGCTCCGGCAGCAGAAGACATCCTTCAACTTGATCACAACTTTCTCACCCCAACTAAAATTGAAGCTTTCAAGATGATTGAGTTAGCTCGTATTCAAAACAAGTATCTCACAAGTGAAAATATTTTGTTGAAGGAGCATATCGTTGCACTTAAGGGCATTATTCGCAAGTTGGAGGTCCTCTTACGCTCGATGTGCGACTATCCATCACCTCCACCATCTTCACTGACAAAGAAGGAGACATAATCACATGGGTATGGGCACTCCCCTTGGCAACTGCCAAGCTTGGGGGAGATGCCCCGGTATCGTATCACAACCACATCTCCTATCTTTACCGTTTTTCTTAGTTTGATCTTATTAGTAGTATCTTGATCTAGTAGAATAAAGTCTATGTCATGATCTAGTTTTGAGTTTTGCTTTATGATCTCTCTATGTAATCGAGTCCGTGAGCTATATAATAAAGATTAGTGTTGAGTCAAGGGCTTGATTATTTTGCCATGATCTTGAGTGAATAAAAGAAAACAAGAAAAATAATAAAAAGAAACAAAGAGTTCATATTGATCTTATTGAAAGTGATGACTTCACATAGAAAGGGTATGATGATTGAAAGTTGTTGGGAGTTGGCAAACATAGCTTTGGTCATCGTTGAAATTAATAGGAAGTAATAAGGAAAGAGAGGTTTCACATATAGATATACTATTATTGACATCTTTTATGATTGTGAGCACTCATTAAAATATGACATGCTAAAGAGTTGATGTTGGACAAGGAAGACAACGTAATGGGTTATGTTTTCTTATATCTGAGGTAAAGTATGTTGTCATGGATCTCCCAACATATTGTGCTTGCCTTTCCCCCTCATGCTAGCCAAATTCTCAGCACCAAGTAGAGATACTACTGGTGCTTCCAAAAACCCTTAAACCAGTTTTTCCATGAGAGTCCACCATATCTACCTATGGATTGAGTAAGATCCTTCAAGTAAGTTGTAATCGGTGCAAAGCAATAAAAATTGCTCTAAATAGTTATGATTGATTGGTGTGGGGAAATAAGCTTTATACGATCTTGTGATGTGGAAGAAATAAAAGCGACGGACTGCATAATAAAGGTTCATATCACAAGGGGCAATACAAAGTGACGTTCTTTCGCATTAAGATTTTGTGCATCCAACCATAAAAGCGCATGGCAACCTCCTTATGCAAGAGTCATGGTGATCTTCACCTTTCCTTTTTACATTTTATCCTTTGGCAAGCATAGTCTGTTGGAAAGATCTTGATTGATATATCTAATTGGATGTAGGGGGCATGAGTTATTATTGTTGACATTACCCTTGAGGTAAAAGGTTGGGAGGTGAAACTATAAGCCCCTATCTTTCTCTGTGTTCGATTAAAACTCCGTAACCACAAGTATTGCATGAGTGTTAGCAATTATGAAATACTAAATGATAGTTGAGTATGTGGACTTGCTATTAAGCTCTGACATAGACTCTTTCTAATGTTATGATAAATTGAAGTTGCTTCAATGACTGAGATTATAGTTTGTTGGTTTTCAATAAAGTTTATGATTCGTACTCTGCATTGTGAATTGATTATTACTTGAACATAAGCAATCATATGACAATATCTATATATGTTGTTGTTATGAGAATAATCATGATGCCTTCATGTCCGTATTTTATTTTTATCGACACCTCTACCTCTAAACATGGGGACATATTTATCGTTATCGGCTTTCTCTTGAGGACAAGCGAGGTCTAAGCTTGGGGGAGTTGATACGTCCATTTTGCATCATGCTTTTATATCGATATTTATTACATTATGGGCTGTTATTACATGTTATGTCACAATACTTATGCCTATTCTCTCTTATTTTACAAGGTTTACATAAGGAGAGAGAATGCCGAGAGCGGAAATTCTGGGATGGAAAAGGAGCAAATATTAGAGACCTATTTTGCACAACTCCAAAAGTCCTGAAACTCCACGGAATATCTTACAATAAATAATAAAAAATCCTCGCCAAAGATGAAGGCCAGGGGGCCCACACCCTGTCCACGAGGGTGGGTGTCGGTGTCAAAACCGGCGGATCTCGGGTAGGGGGTCCCGAACTGTGCGTCTAGGCGGATGGTAAGAGGAGACAAGGGACACGATGTTTTACCCAGGTTCGGGCCCTCTTGATGGAGGTAAAACCCTACGTCCTGCTAGATTAATATTGATGATGTGTGTTACAAGAGTGGATCTACCACGAGATCAAAGAGGCTAAACCCTAGAAGCTAGCCTATGGTATGATTGTTGTATATTGTATATCTGTCGACTAGCCTGGCCCTGGTTTATATAATGCACCAGAGGCCTAGGATAATAAGAGTCCTAGCCGAATACGCCGGTGGGGGAGGAGTCCTTGTCTTGATCACCAAGTCTTGTGGAATCTTCCTTGTATGCGGCACCTGTCCGGACTGGCCCATGAGTATACGGCCATGGGGGTCCTCGGCCCAATCCAACTGATCGGGAGACGACATGGTGAGTCCCCCCTAGTCCAGGACACCGTCAGTAGCCCCCTGAACCGGTCTTCAAGTTAGGGACGCTCCTCGATTCTTCCGAACTGTTCTTCATCTTCGGTCATCGGTCTTGAAAACTGGTTCAACAAATCTTCTCATCTTCGATCTTGAGGATTGCCGAAATGCATTTGACGAGTTTACACGTCGGGTATCCGAGGAGCCCCTTTAAGTTTACGGCCTTTATCAATGCCTTGTTATTTTTGTGCCACACCTCGGGTTTGAAGTTATTCCCGGGAGGCAGCGTCCTCTTGCGTCCGAGCTCTAACACCGGACTACATTCGAGGTATCTTTTGCAGCCGAGCACCAACGCCGGACTGCTTCCTAGCTCTATCACCGGACTATGTATCCGAGCTCCAACGCCGGACGGTATCCGAGCTCCAACGCCGGACTATGTATCCGAACTCCAACGCCGGACTGTATCCGAGGTGTCGTAAATCACCTTGGTACAAAGAAGTTTGAAGGAGTTTAGCCGAGCTTAATGCCGGAAATGCCCTCTATGGAGCCAGCCACTAGCGTCCGAGCTTTATGCGGACTGCTTCGAGGTGGTGCACCACCCGAATGTGGGCTGATTTTGTCAATATTTTTGGTTGGTGCAATTTATTCTCTGCCGACATACATAGCCAGAGCCCTCAAGGTGGGTATCGGTCTAAAACCCGAGATGCACTGAAGGATGACGTAAGACCGCTGATCCGAAGAGTCACGAGACTCAAAGTTGATTTGCAAAATCGGTCCGAGGATCAAGTCCTAGCTCGCAGAATACTTCGACACAAAAGCGGTGTGCTCAGTCCTCAAGACTCATGTTGGGTGCGGCCGACCAACCCGAGGATCAAAATCTCCTCGGAGACTGTATTACACTTAAAATTTTCTGCATTGGATAGGCAATGCAGTAGCCCCCGAGAAACTGGTCGGGTGGCAATACCAGATCAGGGGACCGATGTGCCCCTTTAATATTTGTAAATAATAAGACCGAAGCCCAGTAGCCCCCGAGCCTTAATGCGGGCACGGGTGGCCAAATTAAGGATCAATATCCATAGTAAAATCACAAATTATGTGTAATGACTACATGTATCCAAGTACTTTATGTCATTAATGCTCGGATCCGCATTGTACAAAACTTTGTTGACCGACCATCGGCTTCAACCTCCTCGGCCAGTAGCCGAGGAGTGTTTGTCCTACTTTATAAAGCCTTTATGAGGTCAAAGATTTACGACAAACAAGGCAATCTGGCCATACGGTTTTTATAAACAAAGGTATGCAGAGAGATATGTTATATTACTATTTAATAGAAGAAATGTCTTCCAAAGAAAATAGTCCCGCTATCGGTTCCTTTCTTTGGGTTTTCATGCTAAGCATGATCATGAAACCTCAGCTCCAATGTAAGAGCAAAATATTGAGGATTTAGTTCGGGAGGCCGCCATTAGCCCCGGTAGTGTTCGGCGACGATCGAGGTCAAGCCGAAACACTTCGTCAATTTTATGGATGGCCCGTCATTTAATATAGTCATCGGATCGCTGACCAGTTTACACCTATTGTGATAGTCAGTTTCGCTTTCTCCACCGAGGTGCTTGACCATGCGAGCTGGAAGCACAATCACAGTGGTTCTCCCTTTGCACACCTAGCCGAACAAAGCGGAACGTAGGAGGCAAGCTCGGGAGCCGGGCAACCCAACTATTGACCGAAGACACAATTCGAAACTGATGCATATATAGCAATATCCGAGAATGTTTTTGCCGAATCTCTAAAGGTGTCCGCTTGCCACTGCGAGACTTGTGCTGAAAACACACAAATAGTTTAAAAGTGCCAAAAGCTTGGAAAACCAAAAAATGTCAGTAAAAACATGACGTCCGAACAAGATCAAGTGTTCGGCGCCAATTCGAAAATTGGACTTTAGAAAAAAAAAGTGCTTCTGCCGTGCTTTAACTTTGCAACGACTAAGAAGAAAAACACTTAGTATGAAACGGCTCAAATAAACATAAGAGCCCCCAAGCGACTTGGGTAAAAGTTGACTATAAAATGTAAAGTGACATGTAGAATGCCTTCTAGCCGGATTGTAGATTGTTTGTCATAGCGGACCTTTTCGCTTCAACCTCTGGACCCTATAGTCCGGAGTGTGTCCGAATACTCTCGCGGTTATAAAAACCGGGGCATGCGTGGAGACCAGGCGTAGGGGTCATTAGTGCTTTATCAGACAAGTGCCCAACTAGTTATGTTATATTACATGGTTAGTAAGAAACATCTTCCAGGGAGAATAGTTCCGTTAGGGGTTCCTTTCCCTGGGAGGCAAGCCCTAAAGTGCATGTCCGGACTGCGAAAAGAGCAGAAAAACATCTGGGGCGGGTAAATAAATAGGTAAGAAATCATATTTTAGTTCACGGACTGAGTATTCCCTTAAGAATGCTAGCTTTCGGCTTCACCCAGTCTGAGGTACACATCCGGCTGACCCGGCAGTATCAATCGCAGAGGTGCTCCCTTTACCACCTAGCCGAACAATCGAAAACGTAGGGGTAAGCACATGAGCCAGGCAACCCAGCTTGGCCAAAACTTAAGTCATATCGATGCATATAATGGTGAATAAAAGGTACATGCGGAAGTGTGACACATGTGTTGGGCATAAATCCTGAATTAATAAGCTTCTGTTAGAGAAGCCCCCAGGTATAATGAGCGCGGGTAGCGCGTCAAGTATGTGCAAACAAAGTTTGGACAAGGAAAAATTTTACAAGCAACTTTTTTCCAAAAAAGTATAATGCTTGGTCGAACCGAACACAAGTTAGAAATTTAAAACTTTGAGCATGAAGGCAACTTAGCTGGTTAATGTGTTCGGTATTGACGACGCGGTCCGAGCTTGATGCGGGACAAGGTTCCATCCCCCAAGCCGATCCCGAGGTGGCGGGGCAAAAGAGCTCGGCACTCCGAAGTGGTGACATAGCACGGTCAATGTAGGACGGCAGAGTGATGCCGAAGTCCCCTGCATGGGGTAATGAAGTGTTGACGAAGCCCCCCGTCCAGCCGGGGTGACGTCAAAGGATATAGTCCGGCTGGATCATTTTCCTGTGCACAAAAAATAGTGCAAACCAGAGATAATAGTAATAAAAAAACCGTTGCATAATAAATAATTTATGCAAAGTGAGTAATAAAAGAAGCGTGATGCGGTAAAGGCATGGCAAGGCCTGAATTCATAGGTCGGTTCGAGTTCCGGATGCGGCGTTCGCCGGACTATGTACGAAAACTGACCGAACCATCATGCGACCCTCGATAATGCGGCCATCATGTGATAGACCTGTGTACCTATGATGGACAAACCAGAGTAATAATTCCTTGGGAAAAATTAACTCAAACAAGCAAAAAGAAATACTAGGATTAATAGCACCTGGTTTATTTGTTGTAGCAATCCGAAGGAAGGTGATTGCCAAAATTGGGACTCGATCCGCGCACCCATTGCCTGGTCGGCTAGTGACGCCGAAATGTCCGGAGTAGGTTGATGAAGAGATGGCGAAGCCCCCGGTCCAGCCGAGATGTCGAAGTAGGTCGGCGTGATGGACACCAGCTTGAAGAAGCAATAGTGCGGCCCTGCCGATGCAGGTCGTGACGTGGTCGATGCCGGCTTGATGAAGCGACCGTGCGGTGATGCCGGTATGCCCGCTCCGTGTAATCCGTGGGGCGGCGATGTTGGTGATGATTTATCCTTCGCGATGCCGGACTCTTGTTCGGCTTTCCGAGATGATGATCCAAAGAAGTTGAGCTCGGCTCAACAAAGTGACGACGTGTCTAGCGCAGGTCGGCAGCCATGGAGCAATATTGCCGGACTGGTTTGACACCAGCATGATGTTGAAGATCATGTTCAAAAGATCTTTAAAGTTAGTGGGATGTGTTCGGAAACAAAACACAATACCCCATACAGAACTTCCTTCAAAAAGGATGTCCGAAATCCCGTTCATAAAAAAGACGAACTCGGGTCGGATTCGTTTTTGCGCAGAAAACAGATCCGAAGGTTCCCGGAGTTTGGACGGTCGGATCGAGCTGAAATTTTGAGGGGTGGTAGATATAGGAATTCCGCAGCCGATCACGCTTCGATCTTCCAAAGGAAGTCCGAGCTAGAACCTGGACACCACGCCCTACACTCGTCTGGATTCTCGTCCAGATTCAATGCGGCTCCGGTATACCGGAGATTGCCAGAGATTCCTCCATCGGAACTCGACGAAATTTTCCAGGGTTGTTGTAGATTCAATTCCGCACTATTTCACCAAAGGAATCGTCGAACCGACGCTCGAGGAGGCGGTGACAGCGGATACAAGTTCGCTGTCCAGGAAAACAGCACGGTCGCCCGAGGGAATTGTTCATGTTGAGCCCCCGGGCTCACTGGATGATTCCTCCATGATCTTGATAGGGATCGGAGCTGATGTTGATGAAGGCCCTCATCCGAACATGACGATCAGAGATAGGGCCCAGTCCTTGGTCGAACCAAGGTGACCAGTCGAGCTGGTGACGAATATGTCGAAGTCGCAGTTGATCTGCAGGCGAGCCATTGACCTTTTGCCGAACACACAGAGGAACTCTCAATGAAAGCACCAATGTTGGTGTCAAAACCGGCGGATCTCGGGTAGGGGGTCCCAAACTGTGCTCTAGGCGGATGGTAACAGGAGACAAGGGACACGATGTTTTACCCAGGTTCGGGCCCTCTTGATGGAGGTAAAACCCTACGTCCTGCTAGATTAATATTGATGATGTGTGTTACAAGAGTGGATCTACCACGAGATCAGAGAGGCTAACCCCTGGAGGCAGGCCTTTGTTTTGTTGGTGTAATTTGGTTATCTGGTGACCAGCCCTTGGCCTTGGTTTATATAATGCACCAGAGGCCTAGGATAACAAGAGTCCTAGCCGAATGCGCCGGTGGGGGAGGAGTCCTTGTCTTGATCACCAAGTCTTGTGGAATCTTCCTTGTATGCGGCACATGTCCGGACTGGCCCATGAGTATACGGCCATGGGGTTCCTCGGCCCAATCCAACAGATCGGGAGACGACGTGGTGAGCCCCCCTAGTCCAGGACACCGTCAGTGGGGGTGCCCCACCTCCTAGGATGCGCCCCCTACCTCGTGGGCCGCCTAGTGGCCCTTCGATGCCCATCTTCTGCTATATGAGGTATTTCATCGAGAAAAAAATTAGAAGCAACCTTTCGGGACGAAAATCCACCGCCACGAGGCGGAACCTTGGCGGAACCAATCTAGGGCTCCGGCAGAGCTGTTCTGCCAAGGACACTTCCCTCCGGGAGGGGGAAATCATCACCAACGCTCCTCTCATCGGGATAGGGCAATCTCCATCAACATCTTCACCAGCACCATCTCCTCTCAAAACCCTAGTTCATCTCTTGTATCCAATTCTTGCCTCCATGTCTGGGATTGGTACTAGTAGGTTGCTAGTAGTGTTGATTACTCCTTGTAGTTGATGCTAGTTGGTTTATTTGGTGGAAGATCATATGTTCAGATCCTATATGCATATTAATACCCCTCTGATTATGAACATGAATATGCTTTGTGAGTAGTTACGTTTGTTCCTGGGGACATGGGAGAAGTCTTTCTATTAGTAGTCATGTGAATTTGGTATTCGTTCGATATTTTGATGAGATGTATGTTGTCTAGCCTCTAGTGGTGTTATGTGAATGTCGACTACATAACACTTCACCATTATTTGGGCCTAGAGGAAGGCATTGGTAAGTAATAAGTAGATGATGGGTTGCTAGAGTGACAGAAGCTTGAACCTAGTTTATGCGTTGCTTCGTAAGGGGCTGATTTGGATCCATATGTTTCATGCTATGGTTAGGTTTACCTTAATACTTTTGTTTTAGTTGTGGATGCTTGCATTAGAGGTTAATCATAAGTGGGATGTTTGTTCAAGTAAGAACAACACCCAAGCACCGGTCCACCCACATATCAAATTATCAAAGTACCGAACGTGAATCATATGAACGTGATGAAAACTAGCTTGATGATATTCCCATGTGTCCTCGGGAGCGCTTTTCCTATTATAAGAGTTTGTCCAGGCTTGTCCTTTGCTACAAAAAGGATTGGGCCACCTTGCTGCACTTTATTTACTTTTGTTACTTGTTGCTCGTTACAAATTATCCTATCACAAAACTATCTGTTACCACTTGTTTCAGTACTTGCAGAGAATACCTTGCTGAAAACCGCTAATCATTTCCTTCTGCTCCTCGTTGGGTTCGACACTCTTACTTATCGAAAGGACTACGATAGATCCTTATACTTGTGGGTCATCATGTTTCTGGTCTTGGTGTTGCCTTGACCGTCTTGTGCTCCGCCTTCTTTCCGGCCTCCCTCCTCTGCCCTGCTAAGTGTGGCCGCGGCGCGTGGCTCTGCCTGACCGTGCACAAGTAAAGGGGTCAAAAGAAGAGCCCCTACTTTTGTACACTGACAGGAGCCCCTGGGCCTGGGCCACACATAAGCGCGACACGTTGTTGGGCCAGGCCCAGAACGATGCGCAGGCAGGTGGGGCGGATTTTACCGTAGTAAATTTTTGGTCCGCTGCGCTTCCCCACGACCCGCGTTGAATGCGCAACATGGAGGGGCGTGCGTGACGTGGGGGTCATGCGTGGGGCAGTTCCCGCACGCATGCGTCCCATCGCAGTTAGTGGGAAAAGAGGCGTCCCGCTGCTCATTTACCCCATGCATCTTGTCCAATCTCGGAACCGCCATCCCCTTCTCCTTCCTTCCCAAGCTTTCGCCTTTGCTCGCCGCCTCTGTGCCTTCCTTGCCCCCCGCAGCCGCCATGGTACCCAAGACTAGCATAGGCAAGGGAGTGGTCAAGGACGCCGTGACGGGTGAGCCGCCGGAGAGCAAGTTTGCGGCGCGGCGGACACAGCTCGCCTACTTCGCCTTGACGGTCGACGTGTTCGAGCTTCGGGACTGCTTCAAGCCCCTATGGGGGTGCAAGACTGGGGGGAAGACGACGGGGGATCCAGCCACGCGTGTCATCCCCGACAATTGTGCCGAGGCCGCCCCGAATCGGTACCCGTTCTTCGACGATTACTTTTCTTGCGGCCTTTGCACCCCTTTCTCCGATTTCTTCAACGATATCATGCACACATTTGGCTTCCACCTTCTGGATTTTACTCCAAACGCCGTGGCATGCATGGCCCTGTTTGCCCACCTCTCTGAGGGCTTCGCCGGAGTTCTTCCCAATACGGGGCTCTTCCGCCATTATTTTTACCCTCGCATCCAGAAGGGAGGCGCCATTTCTGGCTGCGTCACCTGAATCCCAAGGTCCCAAGGGACGTACCCGGAGGGTGCCCAGAAGGAGAGGTGGGAAGAATGGTGGGGCCGGTGGTGCTGGATTGAGGAGGACGATCCACAAGAATTCTGCCGGGTCCGCCAGGCGCTGCCGGTTCACAGGAACGACTGGGGCAATGTCGACGCCCAGGACGACAAGCTCGAGATCGCCACCACCAGGATCCACCGCCTCACCGTTGCCGGGCTTATCCCGGAGATGATTGGGGTGGATTTCCTCCACCGCCGAATCGCTCCTCTGCACAACAAGGGGAGGTCGGCCTGGCTTTTCCAGAACGCGGCTGACATCATGAGGCTTCGCCCCGGCCTCAATCACAACTTCACGGTGATGGGGCACACCCACTTTTGCCAGCGGATCTTCCAGCTCGACGTGAACCGCGAAGGCTGGGCCGAGAGGTCCGGCAAGGCTGCGAAGGCCGTCAAGGTCGTCAAGGGGCCCTTGTTTGGGTTGCTGGTGGGGTTGGTCCCGCTGAGCAACAACTCACGCCAGACCGACATCATCGCCATGATGCCGGACTGCAACGCGCACAGTCCCGTCCAAGATTGGGTCCCGCCGCTGGAGGAGGAGGTGCAGGAGTTCTTTGACGGCTTGGCGGAGATATACGTCCGCAAGGAGCCGCTGCTTATCCAAGACACCACCTAGGAAGAGCTAGACTATATCGCCGCTAGGGAGGTGGAGGCGGAGCTTGCCAGGCAGGCCAGTAGTGCTGGCGGTGTAGAGGACGAGGCTGCGGCGGCCGCGAAGAAGGAGCTGGCCCAGTGGGCGGAGGCCGCTGGGGAGGCCAGCAGCGCCGGCACCGGGGACCCTCTTGTTGAAGATGTGGTCGACGAGTCGTCGGAGGAGGAGGCCGAGGCTGTCGACCCTGCGGCCACGGGGAGAGGGCGAGTCCTGCGGCGGGCCACCTCTGGCGAGCCGGTTCGGCCCGGCAGGGTCGGGTAGCCCCGGCAAGCTCAGGAGGCGTCCGCGCGCCTGACGAGGGCCGCGGCTGTGAAGAAATCGGTCAAGGCTGCGGTAGCAGAGGAGAAAGCATCTGCCTCCTTTTCGTCCAAGCGCGTCCAGACTCCGCCCTCCTCCCCTCCTCTGGCAGACGTCAATGCGGACGTCGATGCGGAGGTCACCTTTGACTTCGGGTCCCTCAGCCCAAGGAGGAAGAGGAAAGCAGCAGAGGAGGAGGTGGAGGACGAGTAAGTATCTTGTCCCTTTATATCATCTCCGTCTCCTCGGAGCATGCCACTTATCTTGATTCGTCTTCATCTTTGCAGGGATGCGGAGACACTGGCCCAGAGGGTGAAGAGGGCCAGGGTTTCGGCGAGCAGCCAGCCCCCGGCAAGGATTTCCGGTACACCGCTGGTGGTGTTGACCAGCCCGGATAGCAGCCCCCAGCACAACCCCCATCGTAAGTTCACCACTCACCCCTCGTCGACGTGTGTTGGGGGCACGATCTCTTGGTGCTGACCTTGCCGTGGTTGCAGGAGGAGGACAGCAGCAGGAGGAGCCACAGAGGGTTACCCCCAACACGCCGCCCCCATCAACCACGCCACCCCGAGGGGCATCTCGGCAAGGGCGCCAAGCACCGAGCCCATGCACACGGAGGAGGAGGAGGAGAACCCCGGCGCTGGTGGCTTCGCCTCGGCGCCAAATTTTGGCGGGGAGGGGACCTCTGCTTCCCAGCCCGGCACGGGTAAGTTGCTCGCCTTCCGTCCCTGTTCTTTTTCTGTTCTTTCTGAATCTTGGTCTTGGCTTCACCTCATCCCCCTTCTTGGTATCCAGATCCCCCGTCGGCGGACCAGGAGGACATAGACACTGTCATCGAGGATGTCTCCAAGGCCGCCAAGGCGGAGGCCGCCAAGGGCGCTGCTGAGGACGTCGCCAAGGGTCCTGCCAGGGAGCCCGCAAGGTTACTGCCGAGGAGGCCGGCAAGGGGCCTGCCGGCAAGGCCGCTGCTAAGGAGGAGGTGGTTGATGACCATCCTTCCTCCTCCGCTACCTCTAGCTCCGGCAGGTATCTGAGGGTGAGCTACGACCTTTTCATCCACCTCCCAGGGGCGTCGAGCTCCAGGGCGCCCATCGAGGCAGAGGTGTTCGATGAAGAGGTGCTTGCCGCTGCCGGGCTCGAGGTTGTTGACGAACCGAGCACCGGTGGCGACGGTTCTCAGGAGGAGCGGCTTCTCCAGGCCATGGGCGCCAATTTCCAGAAGCTCCAGGCGCTCCCCCGCGCCCGCCTAAACAAGGCCAAGTCCAGGATGGCAATGGTGGACAAGGCGGAGGCGGACCTCAAGGTGCGCGTCACCGAGACGCAGGCTTGGTTCCGCCAGGCTTGCGAGGAGCTGAAGGTTGCCCAGGGTGAGCTGGCCAAGCGCGACGTGGAGCTCACCATGAAGCGGGCCGACATCAAGAAGGCCCAGGAGGCGGCGGAGAACTTGGCCACCGCAGCCGAGGCCGCTCGAACCCAGCACCAGGCCGCGCTGAACTCCCAGGAGGAGGATCTTGCCGCGCGTGAGGAGAAGCTTGCCGCAACGCTCCGCGACAAGGATGAGGAGGTGGAGAAGCTCGTCGTGCAACGGACCCAGGAGCTGGAGCAGAGGCACAAGGAGGCACTCGATGCCCAGGCTCTGGCTCACGCCGACAGGGTGAAGGACCTGGAGGTGGAGCGGGACGGGCTAAAGGACCAGACCCAGAAGCTGGCCAAGGAGAAAGACACGCTCAACGGTGCCCTGGCAAAGGTGTAGGGCGCAGTCCTTGGCAAGGCTAAGCAGCTCTCCAAGGCCAACGACTGTATCAACGACCTGAAGCTGAAGCTAGAGGGCCTTGAGGAGATGCTCTTAAAATCCAAGGCTCGGGAGGAGACCCTGGCCAAGGATCTGGAGGCCGAGAAGCTGCAGCGGAAGAACGAACCCGCCAACCACAAGGACTTTGTGGAGGGTGAGAATCGCTGGATCAGCCGCCTCGAGGACGTCGCCGGCAGGATCACCATGCAGCTGGCCACCATGGGCATGACAAATGTGAGGTACGCCCAGGATCGCATCATGACCTCCAATGCCAGGCTGACCATATTTCTTCGAGGGTGTTCTTGGATCCCTGGAGCATTTCCGCTCCACCAGGGCGACTTTCCTGGCCAATGAGGCCCGAAGGCTTTGCCGGGGTACCATGACCAAGGTTCTCACCAAGGTGGCATACCGAATCCCAACTCGACTTTGATGTGCTACCGAGAGCTTGCCGAAGGGTGTGGACCTCGCGCCGCTCAAGGAGCGTATCGAGCCCATCATCAGCAGCATCGATAGAATCTAGAGGGTAGAGGGCCAGCGCCGGGACTAGGCACCCCGCTTCTTTTCGTTGCTGCAGGTTCACAACCAAGACAATTTTTATCTTTCGTTAGAACTGCGACAACAAGTGATGTAACTCTGCAGTACTTTTGAATCAGCGCATGTTATTTTCCTGTTCAATTTCTCCTTTATATGTTCACCCTACCTTAATCGGGTAGGCTTGCCGGCGCATAAATCCATGGCGGCGCCTCAGGGACGGATCCCCAATGGTCTGTCGGGTGTGCTTGCTTCCAGGAGAACCACCTTACATCTCTCAACGCGGCCGCTCGAACTGTCAAGCTTGACTCGAGTCAGAATCGAGAGCGTTGCCAATTGCGGAAGGCTATTGTGCCATTCTCGACGCGGCCGCTTAAGCTGTTGAGCGGACTCGAAACAGAGTAAGGGCGTTGCCAATAGCGGAATGTTCCCATTGTGCGCAGGTTTTCCATACAAAGGACGAGATCTCCGAGGGGAATAACCTTATATAAAAAGGAATGTTTAAAATTCGGCATGACTTAGCTTTCCTGTCGCCGCGCTGGCGCCCTTCGTGCTTGCAGGCGACGCCGTTCTCTTGGTCGTCTTCTTCCTTAGGAGCCATGGCCACAAGGAACTGCTAAGCTGGTTGCTAAACCAGATTCTCACAACTGCGTCCCCTACCTGACGGGCCAAAGATGTCGGAGAAACGACACCTATGGGATCACTGGAATCCCTTCTACGGTTGGCGGCCACGGGGTTGTGAGAAGAGCAGGTCTAACAGGAAGCACACGGATCCTTTACCCAGGTTTGGGCCACGAGGATGCGTAATACCCTAGTCCTTCTTTGGTGGATGTATTGAGTTTCCTTGTGTTCTTGAGCTAGCTACGGGGTGTAACTTGCCCAAAAGGGCTGAATCCCTCTCCTGGTCGCCTCGGGCCTCCTTTTATAGGCAAAAGGGGTCGCCATAGTGGCACACATGAGGTGGAAAGGTGTACAGCGCGCGAGCTTATCGACCGGCGTTACGGGACAAAGCACATTAAATGCGCTATTTAGGTGTCCATTAGCTTTATCGGGGATGGGAACGAGGCCCATCCCATCCGTCGTCGCTCCGCCTCGCTTCAACACGCGCCCAGGCCAGCGATGCATGCGGTGCCATGTAGGCAGGAAGGCAGCTGAGGTGGCACGGTGGTGGAACCTTCACGAAGATCTGCATGCCACCACGCAGGTGCTTGCTGAGTTGGTGTAGAGGCCGCCCATCGCCACGGAGGTGCCTGCCCAGCTAGTTGAGTTAGCAGCTGCTTGGGACGGCCGTGGAGTCTTGGCTAGTGCGGGCCTGGCAGTGGCCCCGCTGATGCCCTCGGCAAGGATATTGCTGTGGCATCGCAGTCGTCCCGGCAAGGCGCTTGCCGGGGGTCTTGTGGATCTCCTCGGCTAGGATCCCGCCGAGGGTCACTGCCTTCTGATCCTCATCAGATCATGTGTTTATGATCTTGGCAAAGATCTGCATGGCACCACGGAGGTGCCTCCCGAGCCTTGGTTCCAATGTAGTTGTTGACGACGTTTGGAACCCTTGGGCTCAAGGGTGGCTTGCTCTGCTGGCATTGGGCAAGTTGCCCTGACAAGGCCCTTGCCGGGGCCGCGGAGGCCGCCCCAGCATGGGTCTTTCCGGGGGAGTCCACCTCACACCTTTGCTTTCCTGTGTTTCTGGTCTTGGCGTTGCCTTGACCGTCTTGTGCTCCGGCTTATTTCCGACCTCCCTCCTCTGCCCTCCTAAGTGTAGCCGCGGCGCGCGGCTCTGACTGCCCGTGCACAAGTAAAATAAAGTTTCCCAACTTTTGTACACCGACAAGCGGTACCAAATAGAAAATAAAGTTTATTCCTTTCTCCACCATTCTTTCACTTTCCATGGCTAACCGTATCCACGGGTGCCCTCCATACCAACACTTCCCAAGGAATTTATTATTTGACAACATAAAGTAAATTCATTTTTGCATTTCGACCGAGCATCCCTAAAACCTTTGCCTTACTCTCGCAATGACAAGTGAATAAACACTCATCGTGAGAATAACACATCTAGCATGGAAAATATTAGCTACCTGCTACTGCTCATGAGCTTAAACAAACACACAAAAGAGAAGTTTAATTTGATAATTAGAGATGGCACATGCAAATTTGCTTAGAACGGCAAAATAATACCGCATATAGGTAGATATAGTGGACTCATGTGGCAAAACTGGTTTAAAGGATTTTGGATGCACATGTAGAGGTCATACTTAGTGCAAAATGAAGGCTAGCAAAAAGATTGAGGAGCGACCAACCAAGAAACGAATAATCTCATAAGCAAGCATTAAGCATAATTAACACTGAATAATGCACCACAAGTAAGATATAATTTCGTTGCATGACTATTGACTTTCGTGCATGCATAGGGAATCACAAACCTTAACACCAATATTCTTACTAAAGCATAATTACTCATCAACATAACTGTGCAAACACACAAGGACAGAAAGCAAAAATCAAAAATAAATTTTATTCATTGGGTTTCCTCCCAAGAAGCGTTATAGTTTTACGCCCTTAGCTAGGCGTAAGGCAAGGATCTAAGTTTTATCATCTTTGGTTCGAGATTCATAAGATGCTGTCAGATTTCGGGTTCCGGCAAAACCCTTGAGGTTCAAACATTGGGGTGCGCATGAAGATCTCTCCCTCCAACTAGCTCGCTCTCACAACGATCGTCAGTCCTAGCGCGTCGAACCCAAAGAGCAAGGAGACACAAGAGTTATACTGGTTCGGGCCACCAATGGGCTATAATACCCTAGTCCAGTGTGGTGTGGTGGATTGCCTCTTGGGCTGAGGATGAACAGTTACAAGGGAAGAGCAGCCTCCTGAGGAGAGGTGTTCTTGTGCTTGGCGAACTTGTGTGGTTGAGGATGATCTGAGTAATCAGCCCCCCGTCTATGGTGGTGGCTAGTCCTATTTATAGAGGCCCTAGTCATCTGCCCAAATATTGAGCGGGAAGGGATCCCACAACGGCCAAATTCGAAGGGAGACAACTAGTACAAGTTATCCTGAATAAATGTGGTCTTCGCCTGCCAAAGGCTCTGGTGGTGACGCCGTCTTGGGCTCCACGGTGACCTTCATCCTGCCATCCTGCTGGTCTCGGTCTCGTTGCACCGATATGGAAACCTTTGCCTCATGCCTCGAGACTCCTTGCCTGCGCTTGCCTCTTTAGCACCAAAGAGGAAACGAGGACACTACGCGTGCTGGCGGCCGCCCGGCGCCCGCCTGGCCTTGGTCGTCATGGCTTACGTCACGGGAACCTCATGAGCTACCCCTTGCCTTGAGCTCTCTGCCCCTCGCGAGCCAGCCTGGTGAGGCCGCCCCCGAGGAGGTCTTGCATCGTCCGCCTCCTTGGCCCCTAGTGAGGGTCTTGAGTGCTTGCTGGTGAAGATGGGCCATGCAGGGCCGCTGGTGGAGCCACACCGTGGCCCGCAGGCAGGCAAGTCTGGGGACCCCCATTCCCAGAACGCCGACAGTAGCTCCCGGGCCCAATGCATGCTCGGACTTGGGTTTCAAGGCGAAGCCAAAGGGCAAGTGCGGAGCGTCGCGGGCCCCAACAGCCTGCAGTCCCGCTTGATGCGTGGCAATTGATTGGACGTGGGCGCCTCCGCTTCCCCACGATGCCTCGACAACTGCCCAACTTGACGAGTCCTTGCTACATGCAGAGAAAAATCATTATTACATGTGATCATGGGGATCGCCGGTTGGTCTTCTCCCGCTATAAACAAGGATCGGGCAGAACCCCCATTGGTCATCTCTTCCTGCTCCGCTCGCTCCTTCTCCCTTGCTCCATTGCTAGAAGCGATACCCATGGCGCAGATTCGAGGTTCTCGGCCGCGGAGAAGGGAAAAAACCCTCGCGACGAGCCCGGGCCACTTCCGCCGAAGAAGAGACCGGCCCACCGCCGTGATGTAGTCGTGAGGCAGGAGGTGTCGAGGCCTTGGTGCAAGCGGCCTCCTCCTGGGTACCCGCTGCCTCTACACGCCCAAGCTGAGGGCTCTGGAGGCAGAGGCGGCGAGCGCCGCTGTCTATGCCGTGGCCGTGGTCGCCGCGTCGTGGTGGCGCACGCTGTCGCTCCTGGAGCCCACGCCGCGGACTCCTCGCGCAGACTCGTGATGTGGGCGGCGATGCCTCCGCGCACTTGGATTCGCTTCCCGCAGTGCTTCGCCGCCGAGATGCCGCCGAGGGGGCCCCTCGAGCTTTGGCTGCAGCATGCCGACTGCGACGCCCCGGCGACTGGAGCGGAGGTGGAAGTCGTTTCCCCGGGCAAGATCTTCATGACCCGCGGGTGGGGCGAGGTCGCCCGGGTTTAACACGCGGAAGGCGCCCTCGCCATCCACTTCAAGTATGACGGCGCCTCCACCATGTTCTTCAAGGTATTCGACGAGGAAGGCCGCCGCCTGGAGTGCTAACCTAGAGGGGGTCGTCGGAACTGCGCAGCGACCAGCGCCGAGCCTGCCGCCGGCTTCGCCAGTGTCTCTTCCAGCAGTAGCGGTGACACTTGGGAGTCCAGCAACACTCCCGAGCCCTACGAGACCCCGGAGACGAGCGATGAAAGCTACATACCCCCGAGCTCTCGTCGGGCCCGGAGCAAGGCCGCAACGTTCGGCCGCCGCCGTTGCTGATCTGGATGGGGTTGGCGCTGGCCTCCCGTGGCCCACTGTTGATGATGGCATCGGCTGCGCTGGCGCGTGTAGATAGAGCTCCTAGGAACTCCCTTGTTTTTTTCCCTGCGAGGAATCAAAATGGACCCCGTGGGGGTGTGTAAGGGGTCTATAATGTCTTCTGTTCATATCATCCTTATTATGAAAATTTGTGAACACATGTCTTGTTTCAGCTCGGCCTCCCCTTTTCAACCCCGCGGCAGCTTGGTGCTCTACACCGATAGGTCCCGGTCCCCAAGCAGGCTGCAGCCGTCGCTGGTATGCCAGGTCGTGATGTCGTGGTCAAGCCAGGAGGTGAGCGGCCCGAGGTCTAGTAAGAGCTCCTGAGGCGCGATGCTCAAGAGGTCCCCTTTAGCACTCAAGCAATGACCGGGAGGTGGGAAAGGGTGGCGACATTGCCGTAACAAGGCTGCCACGGGTGAGGATCCTATGCTGTAGTGCTGGGTCAACCCAGGTGCGAGACTTATCTTGGCCGTCGAGAGTTGGTTCCCTGCGTTGTGCCAGACTTGTGCATCGGCTACTGTAGGGTAGCTAGGTTAGGCCTGTGCGAGCCTCCCCCTCTTCTCCATGCTCTCCTATGTGCTCTGCGCCCTCAGGTCCCGACCCTCGAGCGAGCTCAGCCGCTGCTGGTATGCCAGGTCGCGATGCCGTGGTCAAGGCCAGGGGGTGAGGGCTGGAGAGCCAGTAAGAGCTCATGCGCTGCGATGCTCTAGAGCCCCCCTTTTAACGCGCAAGCAAATCGCATGGGAGAAGAAGGAGCCTGTGGTACCACCAGCTGTCGTCCTCAGGAGGTCCCTACAGATTAGCACGAGGAGGGACATAGATCGCCACAATGATTTTCGGTCAGCCGCAGGTCACTCTGCAAGAAGATGAAGTCACTGAGGGCCTGGTGAGGTGGCGTGCCGCAGGCCAGAGCTCGAACGCTCAGATTTGTCGACGTTGCAGGGACGGACCCGAGCACAAGCGCCGTGCCAGCATGTGTAGCTCTCGTGGTGGGTGACAACCAAGCAGGTGATAAACATAGATGGATTATGCATGGAAAACGAACTAGCTTAGGTAAATGCAAGAATGATACATGCCACCGTGTCAGGACCCCGATTCCAAGTCACATCGATCTAGCCGGCAACACCTCATATCACTTTGCAGCCTCACGCACGGTATTCCCACGGGTGTCGCCTTACCATGGCCCGGGACCGTTTGCGCCTTTTGGCTCACGTATATGATAGTGTCGCTAGCATCCATATGACAGAGAACCTGGGCCGACATGACTAGTCGTGAACCCAAAGTGGCACTAACTTACGTGGACAGGCATACATGAATCAAATCGAGCATGTCGGTTAGCAGCGTGCGAATCCGGGCTATAGCACTGGGCTAATAGGACTCCAGTGAACCGGGCTGTAGCAGGCTAGGCAGGACTCCGGATGTCACCCCGTGAAATTTCCCGAAGGGACAGACACAGGAACGAAGTGAATCACATGACGGTCACCAAGTGTTCGAGCAAGAGTGCTGGTTAGGTGACTCCGTGAACCGGCAGTAGCGAACTACTATGGCTCATGGAAGCACAAGACTACATTTCCCCATAAGAGAGGCTACCAAGGATAAACAACTAGGTTGTCAGATCCCACGCATACCAAGCATTTCAATCATACGCACAATATGCTCATTATGTGTAAATACAACATGGCATCACAGCATAACTCTAAGACTAAAGTAGTTATTCATTAGGCTCCGAGGAGCCAAGATATTACAAACATGGGTCTCATGACCCAACATTCAGAGCATACAAGTCAAAGCACATGCGGAAGCTTAACATGTCTGAGTACAGACGTCTACAAATGAAAAAGGCTAAGAAGCCTGACTATCTACCAGATCCTGCCGAGGGCACAAGATCGTAGCTGAGGTATCAAGCTAAACGTCTAAGTCCACACGGAACTACTATCGAGACTGACGTCTCTCTGCAAAACATAAAATAGGCAAATGTGAGTACAAATGTACCCAGCAAGACTTACATCAGAACTAGCTACAAATGCATCAGTATCAACAAAGGGGGTGGTGGAGTTTGACTGCAACAAGCCAACTTTGACTCAGTGGCTATCCTAAACTATGACTGCAAGTAACTCTTTTGAGGTAGCGCACACGATTCCACATATTCACCATATCAATACACCACTATGGATCCGCTCCCGTCTCCCTATGAGAAGGCCATCCATAGCACTCACGCTTATCTTGCGAGTTTTAGAGTATCCACTTTCACTTGTCTATGAACTGTATAGGCAACCAAGTAGTCCTTACCGCGGACGCGGCTATTCGAATAGATGATGTTAACCCTGCAGGGGTGTACTTCTTCACACATGCTCTCACCACTTATCGCTGTTTACACGACATGTACTCGGCAACCTTCAAGCAAAAGCCCAGCGAGGGTGTCGGCCACAGCCTACCTAAACAATCAAACCTCTAGTCCAGGTTTATCGCCTATTCAGGTTCCATCCACAGGGAGTCCGGCCGAGGTTTCCACGTACGACCCCGAACGATGTGTACAGGTTCCGAGACACCAACGGGCGCCTGCATGCCCGCCACGTGCCTCACCGTGATCACAGCCCACCCTCGAGTCAGCCAAGCATGGCCTCCAAAGATACTACAAACACCGTAAACTACTTGCAACTCCCGGACAGAGGACAAGGGTGGATAAGAAGCCGAGAGGGTCCATTGGTTTCGGGCCCAATGCATGGTAGTAGTTGAATCTTAAATCACACATATAGATCTCAGTGCTTAAGGATGGTTCCAATGAAACAACCCACCATGTACTCCTACATGGCCTCTCATCGATACCTTTACCAAATCGTGTTCACACACTTAGCTCACACACAGTAGGACATGTTCATCACCATTCCAATTCATCCCTGATGAATCAGACCTAACTCAACTCTAAGCAGTTGCAGGCATGACAAACAGGCATGAATCAGTAGGCACATCAGGGCTCAAACAACTCCTACTCATGCTAGTGGGTTTCATCTATTTACTGTGGCAATGACAGGTCATGCAGAGGAAAAGGGGTTCAGCTACCGCAGCATGTAACAGTTGAATCGATGTAGTCCTAATGCAGTAAAAGAAAGCAGGAGCGAGAGAGTGGGATTATATCGGAATGAACAAAGGGGTTTTGCTTTCCTGGCACTTCTGTAGATAGTATAATTCTTCATCGGTGTCATCGAACTCATCGTCGGAACCACGTCTATCGAGAGGGAACAACCACGGCAAACAAGGAAGAACACCATCAATGCAATGCGACAAAATGATGCATGAATGTGACATGGCGATATGCTGTTGATTGACCTAATGCATCTACAACCAGGGTGGTTTGAGATCATTTGAATCAAAGATTCAAATACAAACTCAAATTATAGGTTTATAAAGTGCATTATCATGTTTTGATCTAAAAGCAAGGTTAGGTTGTTTAAACATGCATGAAAGCTGTACAGATGGATAGATTGGATTTTTCTGATCATTTTTTATATATAATTTATTTCATTTGGAGCTACGGTTGATTTTCTATCATTTTTAGAAGTTTTGGCTATTTTCTGGAATTCCTGAATTATTTTTAATCCAAAAAATCATTTCTGCATCAGCATGACAATGGCACGACGTCACCAGGTCAACCGTGGCTGACCAGGGTCAAACCTGATCAGTGGGCCCCATTGGTCAGTGACCCATTGGTTAATCCCGGTCAAAAACGGCGCTGACTGGGTTTGACCCATGTGTAGGGCCCGCTGTCAGTGGCAGTGAGGTGGCTAATGGGGGGGGGGAATTAGTCATAATGATCAAGCCACGTCGGCGGTCGCTGGAGTTCGCCGACAAATACCAGAATCATGGGCGGCAACTCACCGTGCACTTGTGCTACGAGCTACGGCCGATGCGCTGAGACCACTGAAGGTGGCCTGCTCGTCTTCAAGATTCAGCGACCCAACAGCAGTGCCGCGGGGTTTCAACGACGACAACGACCACAGGGGCGGTGGCTGGAGTTACGGTTCGAGTGGGCGAAAGGCTGCGGTGCACTTCTGAGGGCGTGGGTACTGGCGCTGGGTTGTTGGGGATGTGCTGAGCACATTCCAGTGCTTGGACGCAAGCGGTGGTAGTTGTGTCCGCGGCGGCGACATGGCCGGTGGTAGTGAGCTCTCGGGCTTGGTGGCTGGCGGGGTTCGGGGTCGAGATCGACAGAGGGGAGAAAGGGAAACGACGGAGGGTCTCATAGAGGGTCGGACGGCGGTCTCGGGCTGGCTCGGGAGGCCGGACGGGCGACGCATGCTGCCGGTGATCTCAGGCGCTTGAGGTTGAAGACGACGGCGATGGCGGCATTGTAGGGGCTCCCACGATGCGTTGCTCGGCGAGGAGGAAGAGGTGGTCGAGGACGGGGTAGGCGAGCCATTGGGCACGCTGAAAGGTCGAGGGGGAGGCTCTGGTTGCGGCAACGGCGAGCGGTGGCGACGGCAGTGCTCGGGCGAGAGAGAGAGAGAGATCCAGGGAAGGGGGTGGGAGAGAGGGAGAGTGAGAGAGGTCCGGGGGTGTCGTGGCATCTCCAGGCGCGTCGGGGAGGAAGCGGCAAGCAGGAGGTGGCCGGGGCGCCTGGCCGGCGCGTGCCCTGTCCCCCTGGCGAGAGGAAGAGGATGACTGGCAGGGCCAGGTGGTGGGCTGGGCCAGCTACAGAGGTTCGGCCGGGTAAGTGGGCTGCCAGGTAAACTCTCTCTCTTTTTATTACTATTTTCTATTTTTTTGCAACTTTGTTTTGATTTGATTTTCAACCCAAATCATTTTCTGAACTTCTGTAAATTGTTGTATGGACTAGTGACATAAATATAAAGCCCCACAACATTTTCCAGAATTATCGGATCATATTTGAAATATATCAAATATAAATCCAATGCAATTAGTTATTGAATTAATTCCAAATGCCCAAAATAAATATTTATGAGCTCCTAAAAATATTTGTTTGAATTTTAGCTCTGGCCAATATTTTCAGAGGGAAACATGAACATTTTCTTGGACCTATTTGAAGCAATTTTTATCTTGGTCATTTTCAGAAATGATTTCGGAGGCTTTCACATGTCCTCATTTCAGATTCATTGAAATTTAAACATTATGCACACATGACTAGCCAGTCTAGGTCATACCAGAACTAGGGATGTGACAACTCACCCCTACTAAACAAGAATCTCGTCCCGAGATTCAAGTCGTGAGGTAAGAAGACAGAGGGACACAAGCTAATACAATCTTCACGATCCAGATGTCTTTCTCGAGGATGTTGATTCATTGCATCACCTTGATCTCGACGTCTTGCTTGGATAACTCCATCCAACATGAGAACGAGAAGAAAGGGGAAACTCTAGAATAATCGATCTACTCGAAGATCGAACAATCTCAGGATCAACTCATGGAGTGAGACATCAGAACATCTCTCGAGCTGAGACAGAAAACACACATCGAGAGAAATGTCAAGAGGTATATGACAACGGTTCGATTGGGTAGGAAAAAAATCCATGCTTAAGATGATGGTGCTTGGTTTCAAGATAGCGAGGAAATAACTGCCATGATTCCATAACGGGGCACCTTAGGGAAGGTGACTAGTAGAATTATTCCCTTAAGTGGCAAAAGAATTACTTTTGATATAGAGATCATTGAGACTCTTTATACCAGCCTAAGGCAATCACAATCGATCATTTGAAGGAGTTCGAAAGAATGACATACTCGGACTAAATTGGATGATGTGGACTACCTTGTTGAAGACAACACAATGGAGGATTTTTGCTTATCATCAGAAATTGATGGGACCCATGGTAGGACCACTTTTGAAGACAATCCTGAATAGTAGTTAGTGAGAAGGGTGGCCCACGGAATTTGGCACAATGGTGGTGCAATCTGGGAATAAAATGCAAATGTTGGGGATGTTCCAACCATCATATCTGCCTGAGATTCAGATCCGATTGGTGATAGGATACTTCAGACTCAGCATGTCTGAAAAAGAAGGTTTGCAATGCAAATCGACAAGACAATGTTGCAAGATTCTCGGGAAATGAACTACAATAGAAAGCTCCGAAACATGAGCTGGTTCTGCTACGCATATGTGAACACGCTGTCCAAGACAAGCATGACCACATAGTAGTCTTATAACAAAACACAACCGAGTTCAAGTGGGGAAACATCATCGAGGATAACGGAATCTTGTACAAATCCGTCTGGTACCTTCAGGACTAGCACTTAGAACTTATTATCTTTGAACAAATCAACCTGTGGCTTGGTGTGCTAAGAAATACTATGGAGTGGAGGTAATTAATCTACCAAACTATAGAATACTTTGCACGTATGCCTGACTGATTTGGGATGATTCCAGGGGAAACAAAACAAACCTTTCTCAATTTCATGGCGGCAACTTACACCTAATGCACGTGAACCTGGAGAAAGTCGCTTCTTTCACTAAACATATACCTCATGAGCGGAACACGAAGGAAATGCTTACAAAGTTTCCAACACTAGCTCAATGTTCAACATGAATCACGGGGGAGACAAAATGATGCTGATGGGCTCAACAGCAACTCATCGGAATTTCCATATCACTGGACTTCCACCATCATGTGAACACGGTGATACCATTGGTCAGACCAAAAGATGTAATGGTGTATGCTCGAGGGATCAACCACCAGTAGGACAACATTACGAACATCGTTGGTTCTGATTTGACTTGACGATAGCCCATACTCAAGTCAAAGATTTGACAAGGCAATAGATCCAACAACTAATCACGAGGACCAATAGATGGAGATATCATCTTTCTTCAACACACACACACACACACACACACACACACACACACACACACACACACACACAAAGATATCCCTTAACATGAACTAAGTCAGACAAGCTTTTATCTTCCAACTCTCCAAGTTGTTGTTTGGCTTAACCAACTAGCTCAGGGGTATCCAACACAGATTCTTGGAGAATGTGTGGTTTGGAGGAAAGCCAACATGATCACAAACTCAACATAGCGGTCAGGTGACAACCTGGTAATACTTCTGAGAAGATATTCAGAACATCACGAACCACCGATATGTTACTAGGCTCGAGAACAATCTTGCTTTTCAGGGCAAGACAATATGATCAATAAGCAAGGGATTGAATAATCCTAACTCATTGAAGAGTGCACCAGAAATAAGGACTAGGTAGCACAATCTATCTTAGAATGATGATTCAATAACCAACATGCTAAGAATGAGAATATTGTCCATTTACTACCAAGCAACTAGTTGCTAGGAGTATTGATTTCACACATTATGATTCACTTGTCGGTGTTCCAGTTGTGACAACACGGGACGGAGGAATGGAAAATGATAGCAAGAAGTATCACTGCGTCAAAAATTCATGAGAGATGGTGCAATTCTCATGACAATCCTGACATAAAGGGGGTAATACTCTGAGGTAGAACAGAACAAAAGCTGGCTTGGCATTTGATCTACGAAATACAATTGCTTTGACCCAATCCTAGATATGGATGAGGTACTAGAGTTTGTTTCTCCTAGTCATTCCGGAATAGAATGGCTGGACAGACCACAAGAATAATAGGCATCGACAACGAATGCACGCATACTCTTGACTATCAAATGATAGACGGGGGTCAGAATACAACTAAAGAGAACAACTCAAAGGAACATATAACTTTCTGAGTTGTGGATTCAAGGGTTAGTATGTCAAACGAGTTCGACATATTTCTTCCGGATAACCCATTCAGAATGATAGAACTGGCAGAGTCACAATATGAATGGAGTACTCCTCAACAGCACCCTAGTTGTGATCTTTTGGTTCGAAAGAGCTTCTGCCATGATGGTTCATGGTATTGGAAGAATGAGATACCATGGACATCGAGGACTATCGCAAAGGTTACTAATATCTTAAGGGAACTAGCAAATACTAACAACATGAAGTAGGGTGAATCTCGGGTTCAAAACCCCAGGAGTAGAATACCTACTACTAAGTTACATCACGGGATGCTTTTCGGAATGATGGCCGGATTCATCACACTGGGAACACAAAACATGGCTAGATTACTAGGTGATCCTCTAAGATGCCTAGGGTCATAATACTAGCTCCAACCTATATACTGAGGCAGTGAAGCACCTCAACTCACTGGTTTAGTGTGGTTGATGTGGGCCAAAAGGACATCGGGAACGGGGAGGAAGGCTTTGCAAATGCATCAGATTGTTTAGAGACCAGGGATGACTCGAACAGCATAACGGCTGTAAATGCTCAAAAAGAATTGAGATATCCTACAAAATAGTGGCATGTCCACTTAACATCATCATATCAAGGGTCTGATTCAACTGACAACATACTAAAAGTAGTAGGTACTGAACTAAGGCCTGGAACCATCAATCCTAAGATTCTACGGATTAGTTACACGTGATCCTGATAGAAAAACAAGAAGCCTAGTTCTTAATCCCTGTACAAAAGAAGAGGATGACTCAGATCAAAAGGGCATAAGGTATAAGGAGTAAAAAGAGCCTTACGTTCCCTTCCACAATCAATTCCCTTATATAACTAAAGCATTTCTAGACTCAACTTCGACTAGTTTGGCTTGGTAATCCTACAGGTAGTCAGGCTCTGATACCAAAGCTGTCAGGACCCTGGTTCCAAGTCACATCGATCTAGCCGGCAACACCTCATATCACTTTGCGGTCTCACGACGGTATTCTACCGGTGTCGCTTACCATGGCCCGGGACCGCTTATGCTTTTGGCTCACATATATGATAGTGTCGCTAGCATCCATATGACAGAGAACCTGGGCCGACATGACTAGTCGTGAACCCAAAGTAGCACTAACTTACATGGACAGGCATACATGAATCAACATCGAGCATGTCGGTCCGCAGCGCATAATCCGGCAGTAGCATCGGGTTAACAGGACTCCGTGAACTAGGGCTGTAGCAGGCTAGGCAGACTCGGATGTCACCGTGTGACATTTCTCAAGCGATGTACACAGAACGAAGTGAATCACATGTTGGCTAGTCAAGTGTTCCGAGCAAGAGTGGGCTAAGGTGACTCCGTGAACCGGGTCAGAGCGGACTACTATGGCTCATGGAAGCATAAGACTACATTTCCCCATAAGAGAGGCTACCAAGGATAAACAACTAGGTTGTTGGATCCCACACATACCAAGCATTTCAATCATAAACACAATATGCTCGATATGTGTAAATACAACATGGCATCACATCATAACTCTATGACTCAAGTATTTATTCATTAGGCTCCGAGGAGCCATGATATTACAAACATGGGTCTCATGACCCAACATTCAGAGCATACAAGTCAAAGCACATGCGAAGCTTAACATGTCTGAGTATAGACATTTACAAATGAAAAAGGCTGAGAAGCCTGACTATCTCCCGGATCCTGCGGAGGACACAAGATCGTAGCTGAGGTATCAAGCTAAACGTCGAATTCCACACGGAACTACTAGCAAGACTGACGTCTCTCTGCAAAACATAAAATAGGAAAACGTGAGTACAAATGTACCCAGCAAGACTTACATCAGAACTAGCTACATATGCATCAGTATCAACAAAGGGGGTGGTGGAGTTTGCCTGCAGCAAGCCAGCTTTGACTCAGTGGGTATCCTAAACTATGACTGCAAGTAACTCTTTCGAGGTGGCGCACACGAGTCCACATATTCACCATATCAATACACCACTATGGATCCGCTCCCTTCTCCCTACGAGAAGGCCATCCATAGCACTCACGCTTATCTTGCGAGGTTTAGAGTATCCACTTTCACTTGTCTATGAACTATATAGGCAACCAAGTAGTCCTTTACCGCGGACGCGGCTATTCGAATAGATGATGTTAACCCTGCAGGAGTGTACTTCTTCACACATGCTCTCACCACTTATCGCTGTTAACACGACATGTCCTCGGCAACCTTCAAGCGGAAGCCCAGCGACGGTGTCGGCCATGGCCTACCTAAACACTCAAACCTCTAGTCCAGGTTTATCGCCTATTCAGGTTCCATTCGCAGGGAGTCCAGCCGACGTTTCCACATACAGCCCCGAATGATGTGTACAGGGTTCCGAGACACCAAACGGACGCCCGGCATGCCCGGCCACGTGCCTACCGCATCATAGCCCACCCTCGGTCAGCCAAGCACGGCCTCCAAAGATACTACAAACACCAGAAACTACTTGCAAATCCTGGACAGAGGACAAGGGTGGATAATAAGCCGAGAGGGTCCATTGGTTTCGGGCCCAATGCATGGTAGTAGCTGAATCTTAAATCACACATACAGATCTCAGTGCTTAAGGACGGTTCCAATGAAACAACCCACCATGTACTCCTACATGGCCTCTCGTCGATACTATACCAAATCGTGTTCACACACTTAGCTCACACCCAGTAGGACATGTTCATCACCATTCCAATTCATCCCCGATGAATCAGACCTGACTCAACTCTAAGCAGTAGCAGGCATGACAAACTAGCATGAATGACTAGGAACATCAGGGCTCAAACAACTCCTACTCATGCTAGTGGGTTTCATCTATTTACTGTGGCAATGCCAGGTCATGCAGAGGAAAAGGGGTTCAGCTGCCGCAACATGTAACAGTTGAATCGATGTTGTCCTAATGCAGTAAAAGAGATCAAGAGCGAGAGAGTGGGATTGTATCGGAATGAACAAGGGGGGTTTGCTTGCCTGGAACTTCTAAAGATAGTATAGTTCTTCATTGTTGTCATCGAACTCATCGTCGGAACCACATCTATCGAGAGGGAACAACCACCGGCAAACAAGGAAGAACACCATCAATGCAATGCGACAAAATGATGCATGAATGTGACATGGCGATATGCTGTTGATTGACCTAATGCATCTACAACCAGGGTGGTTTGAGATCATTTGAATCAAAGATTCAAATACAAACTCAAATTATAGGTTTATAAAGTGCATTATCATGTTTTGATCTAACAGCAAGGTTAGGTTGTTTAAAGATTCATCAAAAAAGTACAGATGGATAGATTGGATTTTTCTGATCATTTTTCATATATAATTTATTTCATTTGGAGTTACGGTTGATTTTCTATGATTTTTAGAAGTTTTGGCTATTTTCTGGAATTCCTGAATTATTTTTAATCTAGAAAATCATTTCTGCGTCAGCATGACAACGGCATGACATCACCAGGTCAACCGTGGCTGACCAAGGTCAAACCTGATCAGTGGGCCCCATTGGTCAGTGACCCATTGGTTAATCCCGGTCAAAAACATCGCTGACTGGGTTTGACCCGTGTGTAGGGCCCGCTGTCAGTGGCATTGAGGTGGCTAATGGGGGGGTCAATTAGTCCTAATGATCACGCCACATCGGCGGTCGCCGGAGTTCGGCCGACGGCGACCAGAACCGCAGCGGCAACTCGCCGGACTTGCGCTACAAGCGGCGGCTGGACGCGCGGAGACCACCAGAAGGTGGCCCGCGTTCGTCCGCATCTAGCAGACCCAAGAGGAGGGCCGCGGGGTCACCGGAACAACGACAACGACCACGGGGGCGGCGGCCGGAGTTCCGGTTTGAGCGGGCGCAAGGCTACAGTGCAGTTTAGAGGGCGTGGGTACCGGCGCTGGATTGTTGGCGATGTGCTGAGCACATTCCAGTGATTGGACGCAAGCGGTGGTAGCTGTGCCCGTGGCGGCGACATGGCCGGCGGCAGCGAGCTCTCGGGCTCGGTGGCTAGCGCGGTTCGGGGTCGAGCTCGACAGGGGGGAGAGAGGAAAACGACGGAGGGGCTCACAGAGGGTCGGACGGTGGTCTCAGCGGGCTCGGGGGAGGCCGGACGGCGACGTGGCGTTGCCGGTGATCTCGGGCGCTTGAGGTTGAAGACGACAGCGATGGCGGCATTGTAGGGGCTCCCACGGTGCGTTGCTCGGCGAGGAGGAAGAGGTGGTCGAGGATGGGGTAGGCGAGCTACTGGGCATGGCAAGAGGTCGAGGGGGCGGCTCTGGTTGCGGCAACGGCGAGCGGTGGCGACGGCAGCGCTCGGGCGAGAGAGAGAGAGAGAGAACCAGGGAAGGGGGTGAGAGCGAGGGAGAGTGAGAGAGGTCTGGGGGTGTCGCGGCATCTCCAAGCATGTCGGGGAGGAAGCGGCAAGCAGGAGGTGGCCGGGGCGCGTGGCCGGCGCTTGCCCTGTCCCCCTGGCGAGAGGAAGAGGATGACTGGCAGGGCCAGGTGGTGGGCTGGGCCAGCTACAGAAGTTCGGCTAGGTAAGTGGGCTACCATGTAAACTCTCTCTCTTTTTATTTCTGTTTTCTATTTTTTTTCTGCAACTTTGTTTTGATTTGATTTTCAACCCAAATCATTTTCTGAACTTCTGCAAATTGTTGTATGGACTAGTGACATAAATATAAAGCCCCACAACATTTTCCAGAATTATTGCATCATATTTGAAATATATCAAATATAAATCCAATGCAATTAGTTATTGAATTAATTCCAAATGCCCAAAATAAATATTTATGAGCTCCTAAAAATATATGTCAGAGAGAAACATGAACATTTTCTTGGACCTATTTGAAGCAATTTTTATCTTGGTCATTTTCAAAAATGATTTCTAAGGCTTTCACATGTCCTCATTTCAGATTCATTGAAATTTAAACATGATGCACACATGACTAGCCAGTCTAGGTCATACCAGAACTAGGGATGTGACACACCGGGACGGACCCGAGTGGCCTAGGGATAATGCAGCCCGAGGGGCGCCCCAACAGAGTAAGCTAAAGATGCAAAAGGATATATGCTGCAGGGATAGGCCCACGCGGCCTGGGAATGATGTAGCCCGACAGGCGCTCCCAGCTAAATAAACTTGGAAAATGTCACCTGGTTTCGTTGTCAAGGAATGTTGGGTAGCTGAAGATGCGTGGCGAAGGGGTTGCTCCTCATGAGCCACCGGAGCCCTGAGCCTCGGGAGGCTCTGGGGGTCCGGGTGGTTCCTTGAGGACCGTCTCCATGTCCTCCAGGACTGCATGATGCCCGGCCTCATGAGCCGCTAGGACACTCCGCAGGTTGCGCTGATAGGCGGCCACCATGCTCGGAAGGCCGACTGGCATGCGAACATAGTTGTGAGGTCGGCCCTGGCAATGTCCCACGCGCGAAGGCCAGAAGAGCTCCTGAGATGCGGCCTTGTTGAGCCCTGGGATGTCGATGCAGACGCGTAGCCCGCCATCCTCGCTTGGATGGGGAGCTGCGCCAGGTGGGCGGCGGTCGCCGTGCATGGCTCTTGCTGCTTGGAGCTCTTGGGTAGCCCGGGTGATGAACTCCTGAGCACCAGGCACTCCTCGCCCGGTGCCCTGCTGAGGGAAACGTGCCGCATAGCACACCTCCACGTGGTGCCCGAGCGCCTCCCTCGTGAGGTTGGCCAGGTCCAAGGCTCTCCAGAAGAGAGCCCACTAGCCTCGCCCGAGGATGGCGCCGGGCGCGCCTTCCTACGCGAGGGAGGGAGGCGCCCCAGGCGCGAGCGCCGATCCTGATGTGACATCGCTAGAGGCGTCGCTACCCTGAGGCCCTGTACGGAGTAGCTGCTTCTTCTTCTTCTTCTTGGGGATGACCTCAGGAGGGTACTGCGCACTCTCGTTGTCTAGGTCTTCAATTGCTGCGGCCCGGAAGGCGCGCTCGAGGGAGCAGACTGCATCTTTTTCTTCGCAGGGGACTGTGATGATCCCGCCGCTCCCTGGCATCTTGAGGACGTTGTAGCCGTGGTGGGTCACTGCCATGAACTTTGCCAGTGCTGGGTACCCGAGGATGGCATTGTACGGCAGACGGATGTGGGCGACGTCGAAGTCGATGAGCTTGATGCGGTAGTTATCGCGCTGTCCGAAGGTGACAGGGAGGCGGACTTGCCCTATTGGGGTGGTGGAGCCGTCGGTCACTCCTGAGAAGGGCTTGGTGGGCTGAAGCTGATCGTATGGCACTTGGAGGCTGTCGAATGTCTCGACGGACAGGACATTAAGCCCTACACCACCGTCAAAGAGGGTCTTGGTGACTTGTACGTTGCTGATGACGGGTGAACAGAGCATCGAGAGGGCGCCAGTGGTGGCTGCACACTTGAGCTGGTCCGCCAAGCTGAACGTGATGGTACACTTGGACCACCGGAGAGGACGTGTGGCCTCAAGTCTGGGAAGGGCCGCGTTCACCTCGCGAGCAAACTGCTTGAAGATACGCTGAGTGGCTGGGGCCTGAGCTCCGCCCAAGATGCAGGCGATGGCACAGGGTTCTTGGAAGCCCCCAGCCCCTCGTCCTGAAGGTGGTCGTCGTTCCTTCTTGGCGGTAGCGGCAGCGGAGGAAGACAGGCGTTGCCCTGAGGGCGATCCTCGCGAGGCTGATCCCTCCAGGTGCCCTCACGTGGATGATCCAGCCAACGGTCCTCGCGAGGCCAGTCGTGCCACTCCTGGTGGGGGCCGTGATCATCCCATCATCCTGCGCCTCGCCCCCCTCCTCGGTCGTAGCCCCGGTCATTACGCTCGGGGTGTCGACCGAAGCGTCCATCTCGAATGGCTCTGAGCTCTTGACAATCGTTGATGTTGTGGATGTGTACGTTGTGGAAGGCGCAGAACGGCGGGCTGCTCTTGGACGACTCGGGGTGGTCCCGGCCGTGCTTTGTATCTGGTTCCGCCGCGAGCACGGCTACAACCTTGCGCTTCACGTCCTTGGCCTTGGCTTTCTTCTCCTCCGGGTCGGTAGCTGGGAGCTCGAGGAGGGAGAGGCGCCCCTCCTCATCTCTTGCGCACTTGGTCGCCAGGTTGACCAGCTCCAAAGCCGTGCATAGCTCCTCGTGGATGGCAAGCTCCTCCTTCATCTTCACGTCACGGACGCCATCAGAAAATGCCGAAATGATGGCCTCGTACGTCACCTTGGGGATCTTGAGGCGAACATTGTTGAAAAGATGGATGTACTTTTGCAGGGTCTCCCCTGGCTGCTGCCTGACGCGGCGTAGGTCGCCCACGGCTAGAGAGCGGTTGCGAGTGCCCTGAAAGTTGGCGATGAAGCGGTCGCGCATCTCGTCCCAGGAGGAGATCGAGCCCGGAGACAGGTTCAGGAGACGCGAGCGTGCGCCATCCTTGAGAGCCAAGGGGAACCAGTTCGCCATGCTTTTTCGTCGCCGTTGGCTGCATCGGTGCTCAGCTCGTAGAGCTGCAGGAACTCCGCAGGGTCGGGGGTGCCGTCACAGCGAGGAGGCAGGTCTGGCTTAAACTTGCCTGGCCAGGCGACGCTACGCAGCTCCGGAGTGAAGGCGCGGCAGCCTGCTGTGGCCATCGGGGCCCTTTGCAGAGGTGGGGCCTGCCCTTGGTGCCCGCAGACCGCCACAGCAGGTGGCACGCGGTCTTGTCGTGGTGGCGTTGGGAGCGCGGGAGCGTTCTCTTGCGGCTGGGGAACTTCTTTGCAGCTTCCTTCTTCTTTCGCGGGCGCCCGACACGGTGGGTCATGCCGGGGGGGGCGCCTTGGTGCGAGGGCACCATCTTGGTGCGGAGGTGCTGGAGGCGCTCCATGAGCCACGTTGCCCGCAGCTGGCGGAGGGCGAGGCAACGAGAGGGATCGCGCGGGGGAGCCCCCTGCGGCGCTGACGAGCTCGGCGATGCGGTCCAGCCAGTCCTCGTAGAGGTCGTCGACTGGGCGATAGCACAGGAGCTTGCACACCATGAGCAGCGCGGCCTGTGCGTCCATGGGAACACGATGAGCGTGAGACGACGAGCCGGCCGGGGTCAGCGACAGAGTGGCGGTGCGGCCGTCCTGCTGCACCGCGGGGTGCGGCGAGGATGCTTGCTGCTCATTTCTCGCCAGGTCGGTGGCGGCGTTGGCGGCGGGTGACAGAGAACAACGCGCAGGCCCGACGACAGGGGCAATCTGAGCGACACAGGCGGCGAGGGCAGACCGGCGCTCAGCGCGGGCTCGGCGCGCGTCTGACATGGTCGTGGTGGAACGGTGGAACACGGATTGGTGGAAGGAAAGCTTCGGCGCACCCCTACCTGGCACGCCAAATGTCGGATTTCGGGTTTCGGTAAAACGCTTGAGGTTCGAACACTGGGGTGCGCACGAAGATCTCTCCCTCCCCCTACCTCGCTCTCGCAACGATCGTCAGGCCTAGCGTGTCGAACCCAAAGAGCAAGGAGACACAGGAGTTATACTGGTTTGGGCCACCGATGTGGTGTAATACCCTACTCCAGTGTGGTGTGGTGGATTGCCTCTTGGGCTGAGGATGAACAGTTACAAGGGAAGAACAGCCTCCTGAGGAGAGGTGTTCTTGTGCTTGGCGAACTTGTGTGGTTGAGGATGATCTGAGTAATCCGTCCCCCGTCTATCGTGGTGGCTAGTCCTATTTATAGAGGCACTGGTCCTCTTCCCAAATATTGAGCGGGAAGGGAACCCACAAGGGCCAAATTCGTAGGGAGACAACTAGTACAAGTTATCCTAACTAAAGGTGGTCTTCGCCTGCCAAAGGCTCTGGTGGTGATGCCGTCTTGGGCTCCATGCTGACCTTCGTCCTGCCGTCCTGCTGGTCTCGGTCTCGTTGCACCGATATGGAAACCTTTGCCTGATGCCTCGGGACTCCTCGCCTGCGCTTGCCTCTTTAGCACCAAAGAGGAAACGGGCACACTGCATGCGCTGGCGCCCGCCTGGCCTTGGTCGTCATGGCTTACGTCACGGAACCTCGCGAGGTACCCCTTGCCTTGATCTCTCCGCCCCTCGCGAGCCAGCCTGGTGAGGCCGCCCCCGAGGAGGTCTTGCGTCAACCGCCTCGCGAGGCTTGGCCCCTCGCGAGGGTCTTGAGTGCTTGCTGGTGAAGATGGGCCGTGCAGGGCCACTGATGGGGCCACACCGTGGGCCGCAGGCAGGCAAGTCTGGGGACCCCCGTTCCCAGAACACCGACAGATGCCCTCATGATTGATTCATAAAGTGGCCTGATTTTTGTTCTAGGAAAGTGTTCCATACCCTTCCTCAAAGGAAATTGGAACTTGATATTGCCTTCTTTCATATCAATCACGGCACCAATAGTGCGTAAAAACGGTCTACCAAGAATAATTGGACAAGACGGATTGCAATCAATATCAAGAACAACAAAATCTATGGGCACATAATTTCTATTTGTAGGAATAAGAACATCACTAATTCTTCCCATAGGCTTTTTAATAGTAGAATCCGCCAAGTGCAAATTCAAAGAACATTCTTCAAGATTGGTAAGACCAAGCACATCACATAAAGATTTCGGAATTGTAGAAACACTAGCACCCAAGTCACACAAAGCAAAACACTCATAGTTTTTAATCTTGACTTGGATAGTAGGTTCCGATTCATCATGCAATTTTCTAGGAATTGAAACTTCTAATTCCAACTTTTCTTCCAAAGCTTTCATCATTGCATCAACAATATGTTTAGTAAAAGCTTTATTTTGTTCATAAGCACGGGGTGAATTTGGCATGGATTGCAACAAAGAAATAAAATAAATCAAAGAGCAACTATCATAATTAAAGTCTTTGTAATCCAAAATAGTGGGTGCATCACTATCTAAAGTTTTGACCTCTCCAAACCCACTTTTATCAATTTTTTCAACAAGATTTTCACCCTCTAAAATATTGGGATGCCTTCTACCTAAAGTTGACTCTTCTCCAGTCCATTTTTCATCATTCTTGACTTTACTAAACAAGGAATCAATAGAAGAAACACAAATTATTTTAAGATCTTCATCACTTTTATCTTCTAACGAGATTGGTTTAGCAGCCATTTGATTTACAAAGGTAGATTGTGCATCGGATATTTTTCCTAGCAAACTTTCAACAAAATCATACTTAGATTGGAGATTGCAAACTTCTCTACTAATATCATCAAGTTGTTCTGTGATAGCAACTAACACAACAGAGTGCTCCTTAAGTTCTTCGGTAAACTACTTGTTATGCTCAAATTGTGTGGTTATGTATTCCTTAGTACTTTTCTCAATTTCAAGCAAAATATTGGGGTAAGGAACATCATAATATTTTCTTTGAGGCAACATGATTATGCAAACAAGAACGCACAAAAAAACAGATCCGGCG